>CM060388.1:54226828-54556028 GCA_030545235.1 Helianthus tuberosus | reverse complement strand
CGTGTCTTATGAGTTGTATTTTATTACCAAAGTGATGTTTTTGTTCATCTTATGGATCTAGAGTTTAATGTGTTGTAGCTTGCTTTTGGTTAAATCATGCGTTTGAAGTATTCAGTGGGTTGCATTAAAGACGAAGACACTGGGTTATGCTGAAGAGGAAGACATTGATTAGTGTGGTTGTTATTATTATACTTTTTCTTCAGGACATTATGTTCAAAGTAGTGTGTTTTATAGTTGTAAGGGCAAACTAAGTATGTGTTTTAATATAATGGATCTAAATTGCTTGTTTGAAATGAATACAAATATGTTTGATAGTAGATGTACTATGAATGTGTTCAAAGATGACCAGTTTTGATGTGTTTTACATCTGGTGTGTTATATACACTATAACGCATAGTGAAGAACCCATTACTTATAAAACACAATTTCAAGAAAAAAAACATGTCATTTGTGAATCATAAACTGGTATAACACATCGTGATAAAACCAACAACTGGTAAAACACAACTTCATGAATTACAAAGACATGTCCTTCATAAAACATTGTTTTATCTATTATAACACATTGTGAATAAACTGTGACTAATAAAACATAACGTGAAGAAAATTATTCATAAATGATCAACAATAAAACACAACGTGAAGAAATTGTTCATGAACCAATCTTCGTAATTTAAAGCAATTGTCGATTTTGAATTGATATTAGATATCTTGTTTCCTTAAAAATCTCATTTTCCATAAATAAGATAATTATTCAATTCCATTTATGCCCTTTAGTAAAAAAAACACTATATGCCACATGTCACAATGAGATCGCTTCCTACACTTTGTAGGAAAAACACACTTTGTAGAGGAACCCGACCCATATATATATAGGAGTTGGTTACAAAGCCTACTTTTCCTACAAAGTGTAGGAAGTGATCATGGCCATTAGATGGGTTTGTTTAATGGTTGAGATTATCTTGATGGCATTTTCGTAATATATGTGAGTTTAAAATAGGTTGACTTAATTGATTGGGGGTAAATGTGTCATTTAACTAGTTTTAAATATAGAAATAACAATCAATCATGTAACCTCCCCTTATTACTCCGGATTTTCCTTTTCTCTACCCTCTCTCATTTGATACACCAGATCTAACCAAATCAAGTGCAAATTATGGAGCTTTGTTTAGGGGTTTTTATGTAGGAACAAGAAAGTAGAAACAGTACAACCACAAAAACATGACTGAGAGCCAAACAGGAGGATCAAAATGAAAAATCGAAGAGTAAGGTATGTTTTTTTTGCCGTATTTCAACTATAGGGTTTACGTAATTGTTGTTTTTTTAGCAAATATAGTTGATTTCGGATGTATGGCGTGTCTTATGAGTTGTATTTTATTACCAAAGTGATGTTTTTGTTCATCTTATGGATCTAGAGTTTAATGTGTTGTAGCTTGCTTTTGGTTAAATCATGCGTTTGAAGTATTCAGTGGGTTGCATTAAAGACGAAGACACTGGGTTATGCTGAAGAGGAAGACATTGATTAGTGTGGTTGTTATTATTATACTTTTTCTTCAGGACATTATGTTCAAAGTAGTGTGTTTTATAGTTGTAAGGGCAAACTAAGTATGTGTTTTAATATAATGGATCTAAATTGCTTGTTTGAAATGAATACAAATATGTTTGATAGTAGATGTACTATGAATGTGTTCAAAGATGACCAGTTTTGATGTGTTTTACATCTGGTGTGTTATATACACTATAACGCATAGTGAAGAACCCATTACTTATAAAACACAATTTCAAGAAAAAAAACATGTCATTTGTAAATCATAAACTGGTATAACACATCGTGATAAAACCAACAACTGGTAAAACACAACTTCATGAATTACAAAGACATGTCCTTCATAAAACATTGTTTTATCTATTATAACACATTGTGAATAAACTGTGACTAATAAAACATAACGTGAAGAAAATTATTCATAAATGATCAACAATAAAACACAACGTGAAGAAATTGTTCATGAACCAATCTTCGTAATTTAAAGTAATTGTCGATTTTGAATTGATATTAGATATCTTGTTTCCTTAAAAATCTCATTTTCCATAAATAAGATAATTATTCAATTCCATTTATGCCCTTTAGTAAAAAAAACACTATATGCCACATGTCACAATGAGATCGCTTCCTACACTTTGTAGGAAAAACACACTTTGTAGAGGAACCCCACCCATATATATATATAGGAGTTGGTTACAAAGCCTACTTTTCCTACAAAGTGTAGGAAGTGATCATGGCCATTAGATGGGTTTGTTTAATGGTTGAGATTATCTTGATGGCATTTTCGTAATATATGTGAGTTTAAAATAGGTTGACTTAATTGATTGGGGGTAAATGTGTCATTTAACTAGTTTTAAATATAGAAATAACAATCAATCATGTAACCTCCCCTTATTACTCCGGATTTTCCTTTTCTCTACCCTCTCTCATTTGATACACCAGATCTAACCAAATCAAGTGCAAATTATGGAGCTTTGTTTAGGGGTTTTTATGTAGGAACAAGAAAGTAGAAACAATACAACCACAAAAACATGACTGAGAGCCAAACAGGAGGATCAAAATGAAAAATCGAAGAGTAAGGTATGTTTTTTTTGCCGTATTTCAACTATAGGGTTTACGTAATTGTTGTTTTTTTAGCAAATATAGTTGATTTCGGATGTATGGCGTGTCTTATGAGTTGTATTTTATTACCAAAGTGATGTTTTTGTTCATCTTATGGATCTAGAGTTTAATGTGTTGTAGCTTGCTTTTGGTTAAATCATGCGTTTGAAGTATTCAGTGGGTTGCATTAAAGACGAAGACACTGGGTTATGCTGAAGAGGAAGACATTGATTAGTGTGGTTGTTATTATTATACTTTTTCTTCAGGACATTATGTTCAAAGTAGTGTGTTTTATAGTTGTAAGGGCAAACTAAGTATGTGTTTTAATATAATGGATCTAAATTGCTTGTTTGAAATGAATACAAATATGTTTGATAGTAGATGTACTATGAATGTGTTCAAAGATGACCAGTTTTGATGTGTTTTACATCTGGTGTGTTATATACACTATAACGCATAGTGAAGAACCCATTACTTATAAAACACAATTTCAAGAAAAAAAACATGTCATTTGTGAATCATAAACTGGTATAACACATCGTGATAAAACCAACAACTGGTAAAACACAACTTCATGAATTACAAAGACATGTCCTTCATAAAACATTGTTTTATCTATTATAACACATTGTGAATAAACTATGACTAATAAAACATAACATGAAGAAAATTATTCATAAATGATCAACAATAAAACACAACGTGAAGAAATTGTTCATGAACCAATCTTCGTAATTTAAAGTAATTGTCGATTTTGAATTGATATTAGATATCTTGTTTCCTTAAAAATCTCATTTTCCATAAATAAGATAATTATTCAATTCCATTTATGCCCTTTAGTAAAAAAAAACACTATATGCCACATGTCACAATGAGATCGCTTCCTACACTTTGTAGGAAAAACACACTTTGTAGAGGAACCCCACCCTATTCATATATATTAATATATCTAATATACCATGCAGACATTTAGGTAAAATTTTCTCACCTAAATATAACAAATGATGATCTATATTTCGGAGACTACAATTACCAGATGCATACAAATGTTTAATATTAAAATGATAAACATTCAGGGTTTTATACTATTAAACATGTTAATAAAAAATTGTAAACTACGTTATTATTAAATGACATATCTACCATTTTAAAATATCTTCATAGCTTAATAGTTATTATATATATAATTCGTTTTAACTCGTGATTTGCACTTTTAATAATAATAAACAAAAATTTTAACTTATAAATATATTAGGTAAATGAGTCACTTGCCTATTTAGAGAATAAACGATCATCGCAAACTGATGTGTGGTAAAATACACATATTTATTATTATTGTATAGGTTTTATTTGTTTTTGTTTAGTTTTAGTATTATATTATATTATTTTGTGTTGGATCTGGTCCTGGTACAACTAGAGCGAAAAAGAGTAATAAAGAAATAACCAATCAGTTGAGTAGAGTAAAATCGTAGCTATTATTATTATCATCATCATCATCATTATTATTATTATTATTATTATTATTATTATTATTATTATTATTATTATCTTTGGCAGATAAAATGTATTTTTGAACGAAACTAAACATCATGAACGAAAGAAAATTTTGGCATGTATTATTAATTCGAGGAAAAGTCATATATTATTAGAAAAAAAAAACGGTTGAAGGCATCCGAAGAAAAAAAAGAAAGAAAAGAACTAATATTATTTATTTATTTATTTTTTTAAGATGGCTACTGCGAAATTAGGATTGTAGTGGACGAATTAGAAGAGAAAAAGGCTACTATATATATTTGTTTTGGGCGGGATGATTATAAGTGTGGCCCAAGGGAACAAAACATTGATTAAAAAGAGGACGAGTGGAGAAGACTGGTTGGGACGAATTTTAGAAGTTGTTGTAAAGGGTTTAAGGCTAGAGAATTATTAGGGTTGAAGTGGAAACTTAGACATCACAAACTTAATGCAATTACGGCGTTCTTATTAGAGACCTAATACATTTGCCTAGGTAGCCTATTGGGTACCTTTAATTATATTGGTTATTCATACTGTGAACTCAAAATTTGTTAAAATACATACAAATCATAATATAAATATTAAAATTTATCTACACAGAATAACACATAAATTGTCATGTTAATTTCCTAACATAAGGTTTAAGTTTTAGGTATTAAAAGAACACCTAAATGGCTTAAACCAGTGGCTCTGATACCACCTTCTGTCACGACCCCGACCACACCCTGGACGGGAGCCGGGAGCAGTCAAGTGGTACCGGTGGTTATTTTAAAAACACTGCAGCGGAAATATTCATCAGGACTGTGAGTTAGGAAAAATACCAGAGTTTAGAAAACACCGGATTTTATTTATTAAATAGATGGGATAAAACCCATGTTTTACAGAGGTAGCTTTAATAAGGGATAAACCCGAATATATGAAACCATGTTTTCTTAATTTAATTCAATTGATAAAATAAGCCATTTCTTTAAGCCTTTCGGTGCCGTATCATCACTCTTATTCCAATCTACTTTCATTACCTGAAACGCGTTTTAAAAAGGTTTGGTCAGCGGGAATTACTGGTGAGTTCATTAATTTTTGTATAAAACGACAAATTGTTATAATATACAGTATTAAGAGTGATTATATTGTTTCTATCAACCAATTACCCCAAATCGGTATTTGTCACTCGACTGTATCTGTGACTATGGTCAGATCACCCATTGGCTAACCCGTTGTCCAATGGTGACGGGTATCAAGTAATGTATACAAAACCCCACATACCGGCAGTAATTGAAGATTACAAAGATTTAATCCCTGTAATTATAACTTTGAAAATAAATAGGGTTTTGGAAACAATTTGATACAAAAGAGAATGACTCACCATGTAACTTTAGGATTTAACTAGAAAGCCTCCTGGTATAAATCTTGGGTATAACTCTCGAGCTATATTTAAAAAAAAAAAAATTATATATATATATATAGATGCACTCGTGTTAAGTATAGTAACCCTAATTCAAACTTATCCCTACGTCACGAGACAGAACCCCAACGAACTTAGTCGGGTAGAGCCTTGACATGCGTTATGGGGCTCCAGATCAATCGGAAAGGGTATCAGTGATCGGGAGTTAAAACACTTAAAACGGGGCAGGACTTTGTGGTATTAGGTGTGAATTACTAAACAAAAATGGAATATATATGCGAGTAGAGGGGCGAGAGGGAGTTGAAGGAAAAAGGTTTTGAGCAGTTTTTAGAAAGCTTCTACTACTTCTATTTATACTTCAAAGTGAAACTTGTTTGGTAAGTTGAAAATGATTCCTTCTGATCCTCTTTAACTGCCACGCCTAAAATCATAATTCAATTGTTCAAATCCTAACGTGTACACATGCATTTAATTCACAATTCATAGATTTATTTTATTATTATTTTATTTAGTATGGACATGTATGTCCTACTTTAGTTTAAATAAAAAATTTCGATTATTATTATTATTTAATATATATATATTATAATTAATTTAACTGCTTTACTCTTTTGGCGCTTATAACTTCTAAAATATGACGTTTTATAAAATAATAAATATGCCATTAGAACGAGAATAATTTTATCTACATTTTGAACCAAGTTTCATTTAAAACAGAGTAGGTTCAACTATAATGTATTTTTATAATTTAATTATTAAATGGTTCCTATGCTTGCCCAAAATACCTCATATTTCCATTGGTCAACTTACTCATGATGCATCCTTTTAATAACATAAGTTTTTATATATTTTATATAAATAAAAATTTTGGGAATGTTACACCCGACAAATCAGATTGAAGAACCAATGGGTCATAACCCATTGGGCCCTGAAGACCATTTTCCTGAAGCTCAGGACATGGATATGGATGATGACCCAGATCCCGCCGAACCACCATCTGGGACACCTACTCACCCCATCGAGATTTCGGATGGGTCGTCTTTTCATGGATCACCTTATCGTGGTCCAGACAGCTATGAGGCAAGGTTTGCCCAATACGACTGGGTGTTTACTCCCTCTTACAACCCATCGCAGCAGCAGGATTCCTCGGAGGATTCACGTTTTGTAGCGGTCACTCCACCGCCACCACCGCCGCCAGAGCAGCAACCGCCTCCGGAGCCACCGAGGCGTAGGAGATCAGGAGCACGGATGTTCGTGCGATGGGGATTTCATTTCAGCACCCCTCAGCATTCAAGTGGCAGTCATTACCCGCCACTATATGAAGAACCACAGATGGGTGCGCCTTCAAACCCTGTTTCTGAGGTGGACTCTGCGCCAGTCGCACCACCATCAATGGGTTATGATAACCCGATTTCTTCATACGCCGGTACAGCGGCGCATAACCCTTTTGAGCAGCCAACCCATACTAACTACAACTACGCCGAAGTTGACCCATACCTTGTAGCGGCGAACTACAATGCTCTTCATCCCGAGGGGCCCTATGGAGTCCCATATCAGACTGGGTACCCGACCTATGGGTACCAATACCCGCCACCCCCTCAACCTCCGCAGCATCAGCAGCCGCAGCCGCCGTAGATCCAGCCATCGCAGCAACAGGAGATTCTTCAAAGGTTGAGTCAGGTGGAACGGGAGGTTCAAGAAGAGCGTAGGAGCCACCGAGGATTTCTCAAAGGTCTGGCGAATCTAATCAAGGGAAAGAAGAAAATGGATTTTTGAAGATTCCTTATTTATTTATTTGTATTGTAATTTCCTGGTTTCAATCAAGTCCCTGCGTGGACATCTATTTATGTATTCAGTCCCTGCGAGGACTTGTATTTACAGTGTAGCCCCTGCGTGGGCAAGTTATTTCTGTTAAAGTCTCGTTTTGGGCATTTATGTACTCTTTTTATTTAATCATGGAATGTGTTGAATTTAAAATTTCAATTATCATTATATGAATGGAAATAATATATGAAATAAAATAAAATATCGTTCCTTTTAAAGATTAATTTTGCCATTATATATAAAAGAAAATCTTAAAGGCAAAACCTAGCCATGTGTCATTTTAAGACCGGGCCATGATGGTAGTTCCTTGTAAGATTCAAAATCCTTGTTAACATCTGAAAACATGTTAACACTCCTGGAAAATGTGATTCGATAAAATCACATAAGTCATCATTATATTGGATCCTTCCAATTCTTTTGTTTTATTAAACATCCATTAGTGATGTAATGCATGCGGGCCATATTCATTGTCATATAAGACAAAAGACAGTTGTAGTCTATGACTCCCTGTCAAGAAAGGTAATGAACTATGATTCAATGCCTTAACGCCTCGATCCTATAAGATCATGGCATATAAATTAAAATTGTCCCTGTGACTTGGCTTTTGTGCCATCATAATATATTAATAAATTATAACTGAGGAAAACTATAATGGAAAATCCTGAATGAATATGCCTAGTAAATTAACCAATATGGTTTATTAATACCATGGTTAATAAAATTATCAAAGATGAAAATCCTGTTATAAAATTCTGAATGAATCATTATCATTATTTTATGTAGCAATCATGCTACATGGCAGAATTTGAAGAAATGAACAGTCACCCTGTAGAGAATCATGATACTACCAGAATCCATGTAACTGGTGCACTTCAAGCATTGATTGATAATGTTGTTTCTAAAGCCATGGACAGGCAATTTAGAGAGTCTAGTGGTACACGCTCAAAGACTCACTCTGTAGCTCACAGTAAGCCACCATCTAAATCTCATGAGCAGAAGAAGGATGATGCCCAACACTCCTCAAATCAGCACAGTATCCCGTCTAAGAAGATTATATTTGACCAAGAGCCACGTGCAAAGTCCTATTCATATAAGTATTTCATCTCTTGTAAGCCCAGAGATTTTACTGGGGAAAAAGGCGCCATTGATTGCATGACGTGGCTAGATGAGATGGATACGGTGGTCGATATTAGTGGATGTGCCGAGAAAGATATTATCAAGTATGTTTCACAGTCATTCAAGGGAGAAGCCCTAGCTTGGTGGAGGTCTTTGATCCAAGCTACTGGAAAGATTCCGTTACATAACTTAACATAGGCTCAGTTTGGTGCGTTGATCAAAGAGAATTTATGTCCTCAACATGAAGTTGAGAAGATCGAGACTGACTTTCTGACATTGGTTATGAAAAACTTAGACTGTAGGACATATCTCACGAGTTTTAACACCATGTCTTGACTGGTTCCTTACTTGGTGACACTGGAACCAAAACGTATAGCCCGTTTCATTGGGGGTTTAGCCCCAGAGATTAAAGCTAGTGTGAAAGCATCAAGACCAACTACATTTAGGTCAGTAGCTGATTTGTCATTATCTCTTACCCTTGATGCAGTCAGGCAGAGATCGCTTAGGTATTCTGGTGAGGGGAAGAGGATACGTGAGGATGATAACTCACACCATTCAGATAAGAAGCGAAAAGGGAACTCGGATCACAAGAAGGGTTCGGGATTTGGAAAAGATGTCCAACAGTCGGGTGAGAAGCCCAAATGCAAGATCTGCAAGAAGCGCCATTTGGGAAAGTGCAGGTATGAATCTAAATCCCAATCACAGCCTAGGGCTTGTGGGATTTGTAAGTCTAGTGAGCATAAGACGTTGGATTGTAAAAAGATTAAGGATGCAACTTGTTACAATTGTAACGAGAAAGGGCATATCAAGTCTAACTGCCCTAAGTATGCGAAGAAACCTGAAGAAGGCAAGAAGACCAATGCCAGGGTCTTCCAAATGAATGCCCAAGAAGCGATCCAAAATGACAACGTGATAACAGGTACCTTTCTTATCAATGATGTTTGTGCAAGGGTATTGTTTGATTCGGGTGCAGATAAGTCGTTTGTAGATAATAAGTTTTGTAAGTTATTAAATCTGCCTGTAAAAACCCTAAGCACAAAATATGAGGTAGAATTGGCTGATGGTACCATAGAAACTGCTTCAACCGTGTTAGATGGATGTTTCATATCCATTAGGAACCACTCTTTTCCATTGTCTTTGCTTCCTTTGAAACTAGCTGGATTCGACATAGTAATAGGCATGGATTGGTTATCTCATAATCAAGCCCATATTTTTTGTGACAAGAAACAAGTGGTTATCAAGACTCCGTATGGTGAGCCACTTACCATACAAGGAGATACTCAGCATGGGTTGCCTAAGCAAGTGTCTATGCTTAAGGCGTCAAGGTGTTTGATGAAGGGTTGTGTCATTTACATGGCACAAGTAACTATTGATAAACCAAAGCCAAAATTTGAAGATATCCCTGTCATTTTTGAATATCCAGAAGTTTTCCCTGAAGAACTACCTGGTTTACCACCAGATAGGCAAGTGGAGTTTAGAATTAACATTATTCCTGGAGCAGCACCTGTTGTAACAACTGTGCTTGTAATCACTATGAACAGTTATGTTATCAATAAAACAATGTTATTTGATCACAATGTTTGTTTTGTTATGTTTTACATTTTTCATGTTTTGACTTTTGTTCAATTTCATACTCTACATCGCTTTCTGGAGAGTTATACGCAAACTAGTGCGTAAACGTACTCAGTTTAATGTGAGAAATACTCCGGAACATCAACATATACTCAACATACCTTAAATAACCTTTACATAACTTAGAAATAAGTTTTAAAGGCTTTGGTATGGCAAAAACAAGTTAATTCGCTTACAGGGACTAAATATGACAAACTGCGAAAGTATGTCAATTTGAACTGTAACGAACATTCCGGAACCTAACCATAAGTTAAACACACCTTAAATATCCTTTACATAGCTTAGAAATAGGCTTTGAGGGGTTCGGTGTGCTAAAATAAACTTTTGGGTCATTCAGGGACTAAAAGTGTCAAAAAGTGCACAAGTTTGCATTTTCGCGCATAACATACGTTCTGAATACATCCGGACATCCAAAAATTTATGTAAGCACCAAAATATTTTATTTTAGTGTTTGGCATAAGAAAAATCCATTCGTCGCGCAATTTGGATCGTTTTTCGCGCTTATGCGCATTCCGTCGTAATTAACCGAACATCGCGATCGTACGACCAAACGAACGTTGGTGACCGACCGGATAATATTTAAATCCCACAAATATTCTGTTATGATTAAAATCTTATTTTAATCAGGTCCGTGTTGAAAAATAAATTAAAACGCCTAAAAACGTTATTTTTCAAAGTTTAAGCGCGTACCGTGTGTTTCTGCGCAACACAGTGCTTCTACTGCAAAACGCAGACAACGCAGCCAGTCCTGGCAACTGAAATTTATTTCAGTAATAACTTGGCGAGTTTATTTTTATAGAGTAATAAAAATAATTTAGAACGCCATAAACCGGGATTTAAACGCTAGATAAAATACCCGGTACCCAGTTAAATACCCGTCTTAGCCATATACTAGGAATATGCTTGGCATATGCTTGGAATATGCTAAGGTATATGCTTGGAATATGCTAAGGTATATTCTAGGAATATGCTTGGAATATGCTAGGAATATTCTAGGAATATTCTATATGGAAAAACTATAAATACCCACCATATGTTTCATTCATAATCACTAGAAATTTGATTTGAGAAACTCTAAGTTGAAACACTAGTTTCATACCTGAGATTTTCGAATCGAGTTTAGCATTCGGGGACCCTTCGTAAGTATTCTTTCGTTCTTTTCCTTATTTTTACTGCTTTCCGAGTCAGAAAGTCAAACTTTGTTTGACTTTCAGCGTTGACCAGTAATGGTCAATGCGAAGTTCGGTTGAACTTCGCAACGTGATTGTAATCACGATGGTCATAGTCCCTTGGGACTATGCCTACTGATTACCACGTTGTCTAGGGTCGTAGGGTAGGCGATCTAATAAATCGCCTATACCTTCGAACCCGACCCATTTGGTCGATCATTAGGATCCGACCAAATACATTAGGTGACCATAGTAGGTAGGGAATAACCTTCCGAGGTTATACCCTATGGTCACATCGTTTAAGTAGTTGTATGATAGGTAGTTTATATGCCTTAGGTAAATTACCAGAATACCCTTTTTCATGTATAATTGGTAATTAAGCATATGTAGCCTAAACCTTTGTCACGTAGCTGATTATGTAACATGTTTAGGCATATAACACTTGTCATAGGACTAGTTAGGCGGTCCGAACGCGTTTCACGCGCACGACACGTTAAAGTAGCATAAGCTTCCTAAACGGGTCGTAATGGGTCGTAAACAATTATGTTAAGTTTCATTTAGCATGTAGGCTTTGTTAAACCAAATGACACGAGTCTCTACACTCGTTTGGTTTACGAAACCTCATTCTATCCAATCATCCGATTAAGGTCCGGTTATTAACATAGTTACCTATATTAGGTGCCGTTTGATTCCGAGATCTATAACATTACTTGGTGGTTATCTTTAGACAACTGAGCAATCTCAAGTGAGTACATAGACCCCTCTTTTACTGTTTTCCAAACTGTTTTGGGGTGGAACACATGTGCCTACTTGTTACTTTCATGCTTTCCTGTTTTCACATCATATACCGGTTATGTTTGTTAGTACATTATAGTACATGATTTCATTTCATTTTATGCTAGGTGTGCCCATTGTGTGCATTACTTAGTACATCGTTTTACATGACATTTCATGCTAGGTGTGCCCATTGTGTGCATTACTTAGTACATCGTTTTACATGACATTTCACGCTATGTATGTTCATTTGATTACATACTTAGTGCATTGTTTTCACATGTTTACAATTTTGGTATGACATTTGGTTTGTTTACATGGTACAATACATTCATTAACATTAGCTACGCCGTTCGTTAGTAGGTAGTGGTACCATAGGAATTGACAACTCCCGTTCCGGACATCCCAGGGAAAGGGGACAGAAAGGAATGACCGAATTCGATGATATAAGACAGATAGACCTTTAATTTGTTTAAATGGTTTATCACCACAGTCACAAGGCTTGGATGTATGCATTTTCACAATACCGCATAAATGTTCATATTAAATAGTTGCATGCATTTACACAAAACATAACTTTGATTTAAACCAAGTTTTACTTCAATACTTTGTTTTTGTGCATATGGTTTAGTTGAGACATTTCACTTGCCATACATGACATTTTGACATAGACATTTTACACAAAGACATTTGACATGGATATTTGACATAGACATTTGACATGGATATTTGACATAGACATTTGACATGGATATTTGACATGGATAATTGACATAGACATTTGACATGATTTACACTTGACATATTATTCAATACATTTGACAATTTGTTTAAACATAGACTTCTTACATTGGTTGGTTTTGTTTGATTAAGTGATTAAGTAACGATGCGTGTGTAATATGATACAAGCATGGTGGATACGCCGCTGGTACTTCCTATATATAAGTGTTTGTATGGTATTACATGTCGTAACGTTATTTGAATCATTTCAATATTGAGACATAGAACATTTTATACAAATAACATACTTTTCACAAGACATTGATTTATAAACAACTTATCTTATACAAACACATTTTTACATAGTCATTTATTTAACCTGACATTTACTTATACATATCATCTGATCTTATTGTTATTCAAATGATTTACAAGACAAAGCAAATTACAAGGTTCATGACTAAACATTTTCTCAAATACAAGTCATGAATCCTATTTTCACAAACCTATGTATCTCACAGGCATTTTTATGCTGACGTACCTATTTTCACATGTGTTTTCAGGTGCTTTTCCATAGGATGTTGATCCTGATACTAGGGCGGACCTGTGCCTTAGAGACTTTAAAATAAGATAGACTATGTTTAATTATGTTCTGAACTCTTTAATTTCCTGTTTGAAACAATGTAACACCTTTGTTTATAAATAAAAGACAACTTTGTATACCATGGTTATGAAACAAATTAAATTCTGTCGCAACACGCCCCGATGTTTCCGCCGCGATTTGTTGTTTTACGCGGTCGGGGTGTGACAGAAGAGTTGGTATCAGAGCCAATGGTTATAGGGAATTAGGTTATTAGTAATGCTTTGACCTAGACTATAACTTTTCTAGGAACCTAACACAAGTTATCTTGTGTTTAGATCTTAAAACATGTACATCACCTATCCTTAGGTGATTAACAAAACAAGGAACCAAAATTTTTCCGAAACGATTTTTGAAAAACAATCATCTGTTTTTGAATAGATTTTTACAAGGTTTTGAACCCTCAATTGTAAGGTTTTGAACCCTCTGTTATATGGTTTTGAACCCTTTTCAGTATTGGTTTTTGGCCTTGTGCCTTCAAATTTTCAAAATCCCGTCAAACATTTTGGGTTTTAAATAATGTGAACATGTGCAAACTGGAAGGGTGAATGCCTGTATTCTGAGTTTTCTGTCTAGGCAAGCACTTCGTATACATCTCAACCAGACGCGAGACCAGTTGTGCTTACCTGGGAATTCTTGGGATGAGTGTTCACTTATAGGCGAGCATGTCTTCATTATACATTATTTTTGACCCATTTACTTTGATTAGTCGCTGTGTGTTGTTTGTTTGCTCTGTGATACGGACGAATGACCACCATCTTTGCTTTTGTTGATTTTGTTTCATCTCATTCTTTTCATCCAATCATCTCACTCGTTTCCTTTAATGTTTTCCTCTTTTAGAATGCCTCCTCGACGCGAGAACCAGATAGCTACTGCCGAGCTGGCAGAAATTATTGCGCAGCAGATGGCTGCTCAATTTCCAAATCTCTTTGCTCAATGGAATCAAGCCAACAACAACAACAATGTTCCATGCAAATACAAGGATTTTAATCAGGCTAAACCACGCAAGTTTAGTGGTTCTGAAGGAGCGACTGGGCTTCTTCAGTGGTTCGAGAGCAGTGAGAATACTTTTCGCCATGTGCAGTGTCCGGATAATCACAAGGTTGAGTTTGCTTCGAGCGTATTTCAGAAGAGGGCTTTGACATGGTGGAACGGGGTTATGAGGGATAGGGGTGCAGAAGTTGCTCTTGCACAGACCTGGGCTGAACTTAGAGCCCTTATGATGAGGGAATTCTGTCCTCGTCATGAGCAACGAGCGTTGGAGAAGGAGTTTGATGAGCTGAAGCAAGATAGTGGTGAGCATAGGGCTTATACTGATCGGTTTGAAGAGTTGAGTCTGCTTTGCCCAACAATGGTCACCCCACTTGACAAGGCTATCGAAAGATACATCGACGGCCTACCTGACTCGGTACAAGACATTCTTACTGGTAGTGAACCTGCCACACTTCGTCAGGCGATCGAATTATCAGCGACATTGACTGAGTCGCAGATCCGGAAGAACAAGTTACACCGGAAGGGTGACAAGGGCAAGGAACAATCAGCTGACAAGGTGGATAGCAAGAAAGGTCAAAACGGGAATGGAAAGAACTCTGGTTCTTCAAAGAGGGCAAAGAAGCGTAAGGCTTCCCAAAACTATGCTGTCACTGCCCAAGCTAATCAAGCAGCTCCCAACCAACCCGCACAGCCGCCAGCAAAGAAACCCTATACAGGGAATGCACCTTTGTGCAATAGATGCAACAGTCACCACCAGCCGCAACTTCCATGCCGTTTCTGTACTAACTGTGGGAAGTCAGGCCATCTTGCCAATGTTTGTCGGTCTGCTCAGAATCCCGCGGTTCAGAACCCGGCTCAACAAGCTGCTCCGCAACAGGGTCAAGCTGCACGACCACAATACCCACCAGGTGCTTGTTACAATTGTGGGGATCTGACCCACTATAGGAATCGGTGCCCAAGACTGGCGAACCAGAACCAGAACCAGAATCAGGCTCAGGCTCCGGCTCGAGGCCGAGTTTTTAACATGAATGCCCAAGAGGCACAGGCTGACGATAATGTGGTGAACGGTACGTTCTTTATTAATAATCAGCCTGCATCTGTTCTTTTCGATTCCGGTGCCGATAAGAGTTTCGTGTCATTGTCCTTTGAACCAATGCTTCGAGTGTCTAGAACGAAACTAGGCAAATCTTTGACAGTAGAGGTTGCTAGTGGTGAACCCATTATTCTTAATTCTGTTCTTCGCAACTGCCAGTTGAATCTTAACGACCATCTTTTTCCTATCGACCTCACGCCTATGCAACTCGGAAGCTTCGACGTTATTGTGGGAATGGATTGGTTATCCAAGCATCACGCAGAGATAGTTTGTTCTGAGAAGATTGTTCGTGTGCCGCTTTCGACAGACGAGATTCTGCAGGTTCAAGGTGAGAAGCCTATCGGTGGTCTCAAACTCATGTCTTGTTTTAAAGCTCGGAAGTATCTACAGAAGAACTATGTGGCTTTCTTAGCACATGTTACAGAAGATAAAGGCAAGGGTAAGTCTATTTCAGATATTCCTGTCGTTCGGGATTATTCTGAAGTGTTCCCTGAAGATTTACCTGGTCTACCTCCAGCACGCCAAGTCGAGTTCCGCATTGATCTCGTACCTGGTGCAAATCCCATTGCTAGAGCTCCATATCGTCTTGCACCATCCGAGATGCAAGAGTTGTCTAAACAGCTTCAGGAGCTCTCTGACAAAGGTTTTATACGTCCTAGTTTTTCACCTTGGGGTGCTCCCGTTCTTTTTGTAAAGAAGAAGGATGGATCCTTTAGGATGTGTATCGATTATCGTGAGCTTAACAAACTTACCATCAAGAATCGATATCCTTTACCTCGCATTGATGATCTCTTTGATCAACTACAGGGCGCTTCTTATTTTTCGAAGATTGATCTGCGATCTGGATATCATCAACTTCGGGTGCAAGAAGAAGACATTCCGAAGACAGCGTTCCGTACTCGTTATGGGCATTATGAATTCACAGTCATGCCATTCGGTTTGACTAATGCTCCTGCTGTTTTCATGGACTTAATGAATAGGGTCTGTAAACCTTATTTGGATCAGTTCGTCATTGTTTTTATTGACGACATCTTGATTTATTCTAAGACGCAAGCTGATCACGAGCAACATCTTCGTCTTACTCTTGAACTCCTAAAGAAAGAGCAACTTTTCGCCAAATTCTCCAAGTGCGAATTTTGGCTTAAAGAAGTTCAATTTTTGGGGCATGTTATCAACGAACGGGGTATTCATGTAGATCCCTCCAAGATCAGTGCGATTAAGGATTGGGATACACCTACTACTCCTACTGAAGTTCGTTCTTTTCTTGGTCTAGCGGGTTATTATCGCCGCTTCATAGAAAACTTCTCGAAGATTGCAGTTCCTCTAACTGCTCTAACTCAGAAGAAAATGCCCTTTTATTGGGGAAACAAACAAGAGGAAGCTTTTCAACACCTGAAGCAGAAGCTTTGCGATGCGCCTGTTCTATCATTGCCTGAGGGTGATGATGATTTTGTTGTGTATTGTGATGCATCAAAATTGGGTCTTGGCTGTGTTCTTATGCAAAGGAACAAAGTCATAGCCTATGCATCGAGGCAGTTGAAGATACATGAGAAAAACTACACTACTCATGATCTTGAGTTGGGTGCAGTTGTCTTTGCTCTCAAGATCTGGAGACACTATTTGTACGGTACAAAATGTGTGGTTTTCACTGACCACAAAAGTCTTCAGCATATCTTCAACCAAAAAGAACTCAACATGAGACAACGACGTTGGGTTGAGCTTTTAAACGACTATGACTGCGAAATTCGCTACCATCCTGGTAAGGCGAATGTCGTAGCTGATGCATTAAGTCGTAAGGAACGTACTAAGCTTCATTGTGTACGTGTTCAATCTGTTATTCAAGCTCGATCCGATATCCAAGCACGCATTTCTCAGTCTCAACAATCTTGTGTTTCACAAGGATTGATGGATAAGGAATTTCCTTATCACATAACACCTGCACTGGAACTGAAGGACAATGGATCATATTACTTCATGGACCGTTTGTGGGTCCCAAGCCTAGATGATCTTCGTACCTTGCTTATGGATGAAGCCCATAAGTCTCGTTATTCTATTCATCCGGGCTCAGATAAAATGTATAAGGATCTTCGTATTCACTATTGGTGGCCTGGTATGAAGAAAGACATTGCCTTATACGTATCCAAATGCCTTACTTGTCTAAAGGTTAAGGCTGAACATCAGCGTCCTTCGGGATTATTGGAGCAACCAGAGATCCCAGTTTGGAAATGGGAAAACATTACTATGGATCTTGTTACCAAACTCCCGCGCACAAAGAAAGGTCATGATGCCATCTGGGTAGTCGTTGATCGTCTTACAAAGTCAGCACATTTCTTGCCAATCCGTGAGGATTTTCCTGCTGACAGACTTGCTCAAATCTATGTAGATGAAATTGTAGCTCGACATGGTGTTCCGTTGAACATCATTTCTGACAGAGATGCTCGTTTCACTTCTCATTTTTGGAGAACCATGCAATCTGCTATGGGGACCCAACTTAATCTGAGCACAGCTTATCATCCGCAAACGGATGGTCAATCTGAGAGAACAATCCAGACTCTGGAGGATATGCTAAGAGCTTGTGTGATCGATTTTGGTGGTAGCTGGGATTCACATCTTAAATTGATTGAATTCTCCTACAACAACAGTTATCACACTAGCATCAAAATGGCTCCTTTCGAAGCTCTCTATGGTCGAAAATGTCGTTCACCAGTCTGCTGGAATGAGATTGGCGAGGCCCAACTTACTGGACCTGCCCTCATTTTAGAGACAACTGACAAGGTCAAGAAAGTTCGTGATAACCTTCAGGCAGCTAGAAACCGTCAGAAGATTTACGCGGACCCAAAACGCAAAGCCTTGGAATTTCAAGTCGGTGATCGAGTATTACTTAAGGTCTCACCTTGGAAAGGTGTGATCAGATTTGGAAAGAAAGGAAAACTTGCACCTAGATACGTTGGACCATTCAAGATCGTCGAAAGAATCGGAAAGGTAGCCTACAGACTTGAGTTACCTCCTGAACTGGGAAATGTTCATCCAACTTTTCACGTGTCCAATCTCAAGAAGTGTACAGCTGATGAGAATTTCTCCATACCGCTTGACGAAATTCGTGTTGGCAAAACACTGAAATTTGTTGAGAAGCCAGTGGAAATCATGGAACGTGAAGTCAAGTGGCTTAAACGCAAGCGCATTCCTTTGGTCAAAGTTCGCTGGGAAGCTAAACGTGGACCCGAGTTTACTTGGGAATGCGAAGATCAAATGAAAGCGAAATATCCGCATCTTTTTCCACGAGTTTCCTCTAAATAAATTTTGGGACGAAATTTCCACAAGTAGGGGAGACTGTAACAAATGTGCTTGTAATCACTATGAACAGTTATGTTATCAATAAAACAATGTTATTTGATCACAATGTTTGTTTTGTTATGTTTTACATTTTTCATGTTTTGACTTTTGTTCAATTTCATACTCTACATCGCTTTCTGGAGAGTTATACGCAAACTAGTGCGTAAACGTACTCAGTTTAATGTGAGAAATACTCCGGAACATCAACATATACTCAACATACCTTAAATAACCTTTACATAACTTAGAAATAAGTTTTAAAGGCTTTGGTATGGCAAAAACAAGTTAATTCGCTTACAGGGACTAAATATGACAAACTGCGAAAGTATGTCAATTTGAACTGTAACGAACATTCCGGAACCTAACCATAAGTTAAACACACCTTAAATATCCTTTACATAGCTTAGAAATAGGCTTTGAGGGGTTCGGTGTGCTAAAATAAACTTTTGGGTCATTCAGGGACTAAAAGTGTCAAAAAGTGCACAAGTTTGCATTTTCGCGCATAACATACGTTCTGAATACATCCGGACATCCAAAAATTTATGTAAGCACCAAAATATTTTATTTTAGTGTTTGGCATAAGAAAAATCCATTCGTCGCGCAATTTGGATCGTTTTTCGCGCTTATGCGCATTCCGTCGTAATTAACCGAACATCGCGATCGTACGACCAAACGAACGTTGGTGACCGACCGGATAATATTTAAATCCCACAAATATTCTGTTATGATTAAAATCTTATTTTAATCAGGTCTGTGTTGAAAAATAAATTAAAACGCCTAAAAACGTTATTTTTCAAAGTTTAAGCGCGTACCGTGTGTTTCTGCGCAACACAGTGCTTCTACTGCAAAACGCAGACAACGCAGCCAGTCCTGGCAACTGAAATTTATTTCAGTAATAACTTGGCGAGTTTATTTTTATAGAGTAATAAAAATAATTTAGAACGCCATAAACCGGGATTTAAACGCTAGATAAAATACCCGGTACCCAGTTAAATACCCGTCTTAGCCATATACTAGGAATATGCTTGGCATATGCTTGGAATATGCTAAGGTATATGCTTGGAATATGCTAAGGTATATGCTTGGAATATGCTAAGGTATATGCTAGGAATATGCTTGGAATATGCTAGGAATATTCTAGGAATATTCTATATGGAAAAACTATAAATACCCACCATATGTTTCATTCATAATCACTAGAAATTTGATTTGAGAAACTCTAAGTTGAAACACTAGTTTTATACCTGAGATTTTCGAATCGAGTTTAGCATTCGGGGACCCTTCGTAAGTATTCTTTCGTTCTTTTCCTTATTTTTACTGCTTTTCGAGTCAGAAAGTCAAACTTTGTTTGACTTTCAGCGTTGACCAGTAATGGTCAATGCGAAGTTCGGTTGAACTTCGCAACGTGATTGTAATCACGATGGTCATAGTCCCTTGGGACTATGCCTACTGATTACCACGTTGTCTAGGGTCGTAGGGTAGGCGATCTAATAAATCGCCTATACCTTCGAACCCGACCCATTTGGTCGATCATTAGGATCCGACCAAATACATTAGGTGACCATAGTAGGTAGGGAATAACCTTCCGAGGTTATACCCTATGGTCACATCGTTTAAGTAGTTGTATGATAGGTAGTTTATATGCCTTAGGTAAATTACCAGAATACCCTTTTTCATGTATAATTGGTAATTAAGCATATGTAGCCTAAACCTTTGTCACGTAGCTGATTATGTAACATGTTTAGGCATATAACACTTGTCATAGGACTAGTTAGGCGGTCCGAACGCGTTTCACGCGCACGACACGTTAAAGTAGCATAAGCTTCCTAAACGGGTCGTAATGGGTCGTAAACAATTATGTTAAGTTTCATTTAGCATGTAGGCTTTGTTAAACCAAATGACACGAGTCTCTACACTCGTTTGGTTTACGAAACCTCATTCTATCCAATCATCCGATTAAGGTCCGGTTATTAACATAGTTACCTATATTAGGTGCCGTTTGATTCCGAGATCTATAGCATTACTTGGTGGTTATCTTTAGACAACTGAGCAATCTCAAGTGAGTACATAGACCCCTCTTTTACTGTTTTCCAAACTGTTTTGGGGTGGAACACATGTGCCTACTTGTTACTTTCATGCTTTCCTGTTTTCACATCATATACCGGTTATGTTTGTTAGTACATTATAGTACATGATTTCATTTCATTTTATGCTAGGTGTGCCCATTGTGTGCATTACTTAGTACATCGTTTTACATGACATTTCATGCTAGGTGTGCCCATTGTGTGCATTACTTAGTACATCGTTTTACATGACATTTCACGCTATGTATGTTCATTTGATTACATACTTAGTGCATTGTTTTCACATGTTTACAATTTTGGTATGACATTTGGTTTGTTTACATGGGACAATACATTCATTAACATTAGCTACGCCGTTCGTTAGTAGGTAGTGGTACCATAGGAATTGACAACTCCCGTTCCGGACATCCCAGGGAAAGGGGACAGAAAGGAATGACCGAATTCGATGATATAAGACAGATAGACCTTTAATTTGTTTAAAGGGTTTATCACCACAGTCACAAGGCTTGGATGTATGCATTTTCACAATACCGCATAAATGTTCATATTAAATAGTTGCATGCATTTACACAAAACATAACTTTGATTTAAACCAAGTTTTACTTCAATACTTTGTTTTTGTGCATATGGTTTAGTTGAGACATTTCACTTGCCATACATGACATTTTGACATAGACATTTTACACAAAGACATTTGACATGGATATTTGACATAGACATTTGACATGGATATTTGACATAGACATTTGACATGGATATTTGACATAGACATTTGACATGGATAATTGACATAGACATTTGACATGATTTACACTTGACATATTATTCAATACATTTGACAATTTGTTTAAACATAGACTTCTTACATTGGTTGGTTTTGTTTGATTAAGTGATTAAGTAACGATGCGTGTGTAATATGATACAAGCATGGTGGATACGCCGCTGGTACTTCCTATATATAAGTGTTTGTATGGTATTACATGTCGTAACGTTATTTGAATCATTTCAATATTGAGACATAGAACATTTTATACAAATAACATACTTTTCACAAGACATTGATTTATAAACAACTTATCTTATACAAACACATTTTTACATGGTCATTTATTTAACCTGACATTTACTTATACATATCATCTGATCTTATTGTTATTCAAATGATTTACAAGACAAAGCAAATTACAAGGTTCATGACTAAACATTTTCTCAAATACAAGTCATGAATCCTATTTTCACAAACCTATGTATCTCACAGGCATTTTTATGCTGACGTACCTATTTTCACATGTGTTTTCAGGTGCTTTTCCATAGGATGTTGATCATGATACTAGGGCGGACCTGTGCCTTAGAGACTTTAAAATAAGATAGACTATGTTTAATTATGTTCTGAACTCTTTAATTTCCTGTTTGAAACAATGTAACACCTTTGTTTATAAATAAAATACAACTTTGTATACCATGGTTATGAAACAAATTAAATTCTGTCGCAACACGCCCCGATGTTTCCGCCGCGATTTGTTGTTTTACGCGGTCAGGGTGTGACACCTGTTGCAAGAGCACCTTACAGATTAGCACCGACTGAGATGAAAGAGTTGAAGACTCAACTGGATGAATTGTTGGCAAAAGGTTTTATCCGACCTAGCTCATCTCCCTAGGGAGCACCGATTCTGTTTGTGAAGAAAAAGGATGGATCAATGCGTTTATGCATTGATTATCGAGAGCTGAACAAGGTTACAATCAAGAACAGATATCCATTGCCCAGGATCGACGATTTGTTCGATCAGTTGCAAGGGGCAAGCTACTTCTCAAAGATTGATTTAAGGTCAGGTTATCATCAGCTGAAAGTAAGAGATGAAGATGTGCATAAAACTGCATTCAGGACTCGTTATAGTCACTACGAGTTCTTAGTGATGCCTTTTGGTCTCACTAATGCACCAGCAGCATTCATGGACCTCATGAATCGTGTTTGCAAGCTCTACTTGGACAAGTTTGTCATTGTCTTTATTGATGACATACTTATATATTCGAAGGATCAGGCCGATCATGAAAAGCACCTTCGATGTATTCTTAAACTTCTTCAACAAGAGAAGCTCTATGCCAAGTTTTAAAAATGCGAGTTCTGGCTTCGTGAAGTCCAATTCCTTGGACATGTGGTTAGCGAGCGTGGTATCTAGGTGGATCCCGCTAAGATTGAAGCCATCATGAATTGGCAAGAACCAAAGATGCCCACAGAAATTCGCAGCTTCTTGGGTCTGGCAGGATACTATAGGCGTTTTATTGAAAAAAATTCAAGGATTGCTGCACCCCTAACTTCATTAACTCGCAAGAATATCAAGTTCAATTGGGGTCCTAAGCAACAAGAATCCTTTGATATTCTTAAACAGAAGCTAAGCAATGCACCTGTGTTGACATTGCCTGAAGGGATTGAAGAATTTGTGGTTTACTGCGACGCATCACACACAGGCATGGGATGTGTGCTAATGCAGAAAGGCAAAGTTATTAACTATGCTTCTCGACAATTAAAAGTACACGAAAAGAATTACACCACCCACGATTTGGAATTGGGTGCCGTTGTGTTTGCACTAAAACTTTGGAGGCATTACTTATATGGTACCAAGTGTGTGATCTATTCTGATCATAAAAGCCTCCAACATTTGTTCAACCAGAAGGACCTAAACATGAGACAACGTTGATGGATGGAGACACTGAACGACTATGATTGTGAAATTCGATACCATCCAGGTAAGGCGAATGTATTCGCCGATGCTTTGAGCAGGAAAGAAAGAGTTAAGCCCATTAGAATCAATGCCAAGAGCATTGAATTGAAAAACAGCTTAAATGAAAGATTGCTAGCCGCTCAGAGGGAAGCTGTATTAGAAGCTAACTATCCAAATGAAAAGTTGGGTGTAACTGCTGAACAGTTATCATAAGGCAAGGACGGAATCCTAAGATTGAATGGACGATTATGGGTTCCAATTTATGGAGGACTTAGGGATGTGATTCTTCAAGAAGCCCATAACTCCAAGTATTCTGTTCATCCTGGAATTGACAAGATGTACCAGGATTTAAAGGCAAACTACTGGTGGATAGGTTTGAAGAAATCTATAGCCACTTATGTGGCCAAATGTCTGACGTGTGCTCAAGTTAAAGCAGAACACCAGAAGCCGTCAGTTTTGCTACAACAGCCTGAACTTCCCACCTGGAAGTGGGAAATGGTAACTATGGATTTCATCACAAAGTTACCAAAGACAAAACGAGGAAATGATACTATTTGGGTTATAGTCGACAGGTTGACCAAGTCAGCCCACTTCCTACCTATTAAGTAAACACACAGCTCAGATAAGCTAGCTCAGCTGTACGTGGATGAGATTGTATCTCTCCAAGGAGTGTCAGTGTCCATTATCTCTGATAGGGATACGAGATATACATCACACTTTTGGAAAAGCTTTCAGCAATCCTTGGGCACTCGATTAAACTTCAGCACTGCATATCATCCTCAAACGGATGGTCAGAGTGAGCGTACAATTCAAACACTGGAAGATATGCTAAGGGCTTATGTTATTGATTTAGGTGGAAGTTGGGATGATCACCTTCCATTGATTGAATTTTCATACAATAATAGCTATCACTCCAGTATTCAAGTTGCACCTTTTGAAGCTTTGTATGGAAGAAAGTGCAGGACGCCAATTTGTTGGGCGGAAGTTGGAGATGTCCAACTAACAGGACCTGATATAGTCCTGGAGACGACCAATAAGATTGTGCAGATTCGTGATCGTCTCAAAGCTGCCAGGGATAGGCAGAAAAGCTACGCAGATAAAAGGCGTAAACCTCTGAAATTCGAGGTAGGTGACAAAGTGCTACTTAAGGTATCACCCTGGAAAGGGGTAATGCGTTTTGGCAAGAAAGGCAAGTTAAGCCCAAGATACATAGGACCAATCGAGATCATCGAATGTGTCGGAACAGTGGCTTACAAGTTAAACCTGTCAGAAGAGCTCAATGGAATTCATAATGTGTTTCACATCTGCAATCTGAAGAAATGTCTAGCTGATAAATCACTAGTCATGCCACATACGGATGTGCATATAGATGAGAGATTGAAATTTATTGAAAAACCCTTGTCGATTGAGGATCGACAGGTTAAGAAACTTCGAAAGAAGCACATACCGATTGTGAAAGTTAAATAGGATGCCCGAAGAGGCCCAGAGTATACGTAGGAGGTAGAGTCCATAATGAAACAGAAGTACCCTCATTTATTTCAGTAAATCTCGAGGTCGAGATTTCTTTTAAGGGGGTGAGGATGTAACACCTCGTAAAATCACGACCAATATTATAAGGACACGTGTCATGGACTTTAAACGTATAAAGAATTATTTCTGAGGGACTGAAGTTGTCAAACAATGTAAATATGTGATTAAAGGGATCCAAAGTGTCAACATGCCATTCTTGTGCCTCTGATTGACCTTACACGACGTTCGTATTCTTTAAAGAATAATTTATCGAACTTGAAACTCGTTGTGCTTAAAATAAGGATCTTATGAAACATAGGGGTTAAAAGTGTCAACATGTCAAAAGTAACCTCTGAGTGACCTTTTAACGAACCCAAAAACATTGTAACAATTATATATTTTTTTATATCAAAGATAATAGATATTAATCTTGTGGAGTTTCGATGTATACAAGACCCCAAGGCAACACAAATGCATGGAATACATTCTGAATAATGCAGACCTGAACTTGAGGGCCCTTACTACTGATGATGAACAGAGACTCAAGGTATTATAGGTTGCATGGTCAAATGTCAAAGTTCTCAAAATTTTTATCTTCTGACCAAGTCTTACGGACCGCAAAGAGACCGCCTTACGGACCGTAAGGTGGCTGATCTGGGCGATAAAGATTAAAAAGCGGATACGGACCGTAAGGCCCTTAGCTTAAGGTCCGTAAGACCTGTAACTGGGCAGAAAAATGGACAGCTGCCTGTTCAGCATGTTCCACCGCCTTAGATGCATGGTTTTCGAATTCAGGGGCTGCACCAATGGTATTTCATGCATAGGGGACACCTGGGATGATCAGGAAAAATGTGTAGACCTTGTTGGATTGATCTTGTGAGTTCTAATGTCCTATATAAGAACTTGTTTGTTGCTAGTTCATTTGCACCTTTCAAAATTTATTCAAAACACACTCTCTGGAGCTCTCTGGACTTCAAGCAAGATTCCACAAGCTCTTAATTCGTGCTAAGGGCCTTTGTAAGTAATCTTAGCCTCTCTAGTTCATGTTTTATTAGTCTAATGACCAAAAGTCAAAGCCGTCGTAATTAAGTTTTATTAGTCTATGAGTTGGTAATTATGTGGGTAATAAGTCCTTAAATGGGCACCCCCTGATTATCACTCTAACTTGGTCAATTGTCGGGTCAAACTTAATATTAAAAAGTCAACAGAAAGCTATTTTGCAAATAAACTCATAATTAACAATGTAGAAGCCATGAAACCTGTTTTAACACTTATATAACTTGGTAATTAATGTAAGAACATGTCTAAGCATGTTCAACCCGACAATTTTGAGTTTAGGCTCGGTTCGGAACCGAAAGTCGCAAAAGTAGACTTTTGCTTTGACTTTCAGTTCTGACCCGATTTAGCTTAGTTTAGACATGCCTTAGAGTTCCATTAGGACCAGGTTATAGGTTAGTATAACCCTCTGAGGTTATACAACTTGGTTCCTAATTAATCCGATTCATTTGCATGTTTCCGTTAATTGCTTAAATGTTGACCATTATGCCCTTTTGACCTTAAAACGAGATTTTTAAAAATTTGAGTGGACAGAAACCTTTGTTACTGATTTATAAACATGTCCTAAAAATTTGACATCAGTTTGAGGTCTAAATTAGGAGTTATGCTCAATATCGTAATTTGAAAGCTTTTTATTAATTAAACGACATTATTAGCATAAAGCCTATCTAAACCCAAGTTTTGACACCAAACTTTTTACCCACTGATGTAATATAACATTTTAGGATTTTTGAAGATTTTTATTTATTTTTAAACTGAACATAACATAGGGTTCTTGCTTTGATTACGTAATTGTCAATTATACCCTTTTTACTAATAAAATGAGTCTTACATAACTTTTTGATACCAAATCTTTTACTACAGATTTTATATGATAAATAAAATATTTTAAGCCTTCTGAGCTGATAAAAATCTCAGTTTTCCTTATATAACCCGAAAATCGCCAAAATTGACTTTTTACGCGTTTTAAACGCATAGTAAGGGTTAAAACTATTTTTGGCATATAAGACTTAATACATACTGATGTTTTAAGTAAATTTTTATACTTTAACAGTAAGCAAAAGTTTTGAACTCAGATTTCTAAATTTGACCTTTAAAGTTTATGTGAAATTACCAAAATGTCCCTACGGTGCATAGTTTGGTTATAAATGATAAATTTCACATATACGCAATACCCTACTGAGATAACTGATTAAATTAAATACTTTTACTGATCTTTTTAGACCAGAACCCCAGATTAATATTTAACATCTTTTATAATCCTTAAAATGACCAAAATACCCCTATGGGGCTTAAATTGTTTTTAAATCCGTGTTTGGCATAATGGAAGGTATCCTACTGATATCACAACATATTTAAGGCATACTAACTTAGGAAACCTAGTCATGACTTATTTGGTTACCCGTTATGCATTTATCGCGTTCGGTACGGTTTATGTAACTAGTTTGCATAAATTAACCGAAACGGGTCAAACCTTATCATTTTCACTTCAAAATCCAGAATGTGTTTTGTTTACCCATATTATACAAGTCTTCATACTTGTCGGGTCTAAACCACATTCTAATACGGTATTCGCTTAATCATGCGTTTTGAACCGTATACCTTTCTTTAAAACTAACCGGTCTAAGTTTAAATTTAAGTAACACCTGTTAGGAATCTAATATGTTAATTAAAACCTTCGTTCCAGATTTAGGAGACCAGTAAAAGATATTTTCACTTGCTGATTTGTACGGCTGGGATAAATTTGTATAATTTGCTCAGGTAAATACTTTTAACTTATTTTCCCTTATACAGCCTTGGGGTACGGTATATAAAATACCGCTTGGTCGGGTATTGAATTTTTAATCGTATGAAGGTTAAATCATTGAGATAACCCGTTTAATATGTTTTGTTTATTCTAAGCCTTTGGGGGTTTAATGACCATGTCCTGGATATCCTCGGCTCATTCATTGAAATGGCTACGACTTAAGCACGGGGTGTAGGCATCTTCCTGCCGGTGCGTATGTAAAAATAATGTACCCACCTGTTCCAGAATAACTCGCCGTGGGATATATTATGTGGTGCGTCTATTAATCTTTAACCCGGTTTTCAACCCGGGCTACTAAACGTATAATAAACATATAATTCTTTTACAAGATTATTTTTAAATAATTATCCCAAGTTATAAAAGATTATTTGTGCCTTGTGCATTTAAATCAATTTTTCTTAAACATTTTCAAAATGAGTCAGTTAATTGTAGTTACCAGTGTAAACTGACGTATTTTCCAAAAAGGTTAAGTGCATGTACTAATCGAAATGGGCTGGCTACTCCTAGCATCAATAAAGAGTCTTGCAAGCTTAGATGTTTTAGAATCTGTTGAACA
Organism: Helianthus tuberosus; assembly: GCA_030545235.1. Classification (NCBI taxonomy): domain Eukaryota; kingdom Viridiplantae; phylum Streptophyta; class Magnoliopsida; order Asterales; family Asteraceae; genus Helianthus; species Helianthus tuberosus. The sequence goes on along the minus strand of CM060388.1, from coordinate 54,527,441 downwards.
ATGTTCCTTTTAACTTTGATCCGCCTGTGGATCCCTTTTACAACCGTCTGTAATAATTGATATTACTTTTCATCGGTTTGTAATGTTTTTATCTTTAGACTTCCGCTGTGTATTAAACTGTGATAAATTGAGTATGATGATATCAACTACGTCACGATACTCCCCACCGGGCCCACCGGTAATACGTGGAAATATCGGGGTGTGACATCAAGTTTATAAAATAAAGTTTCATTAAAGTTCACAAAAAATTTACAAGGAAGCTTGAATCTAAGTAAATCTATATGTTTACTGTATGGATCTAAATTACTACATATTCTTATGAAATTTCAAGTTCAGCACATGAAAAAGTATGATGGTTTAGTGATCTTTACTTGTGAAAATTGTTGAATCTTGATGTTTTGATGATTAATAGAAAATGAACACATGTTTTAAAACATGGGGAAACCTCCATTTTTAGAGGAAACTATGTCAAAATTTTTATAATATTTTGACACTTAGAAAAATATAAACTTTTGTGAAACTTTTTCTTACAAAATTTGTTCAAGAATGTTTACCAAAGGTTTTCCCTAATTTTTATACAAAATACAAGTTAAGAAAATAAGGGTTTCTTCAAGAATTAAAACAAGTATAAGTACGTATATTTTTAGGAAAAATATATATATTTAGTGGTCACAAAATTAATTGCTATGTGTATATTATATGTAATATATTTATTATTGTGTGTTTAGGAATTTGAAAATACACTAAATACTCCCAATGAGTATAAACATCCAAAATACACATAAAAATACACAAGGAAAATATATATAAATTAATATATACAAAATTACCCATAAATGGGTATATGGACAAATACCAAAATATATATTTATATAAATATATTCCATAACAACTTTGCACTTGGAAAATATTTGGACAAAAATATATATATTTAGAGAAATATATATAATTACAACAATTAATGAAAATTATACAAAACCGGACAAGTGATACAAATAAATAAATAAATAAATAAATATATATATATATATAAAACCGATACCCTAGTATATTTTAAAATGTCCCAATATGTCTTTAAATACACCCCGTATGTGAAAACCGAGCCCAAAATACGTTATAGCATTAAAAATAAATTAAAAATCTGAATTTTTGGCTGAGGCGGGCCGTATAAGCCCCACCTCAACCATGACGCGGGTCGCGTCAACTTAAAACGGGGCACGGCCCTGGGCCGCCACGTGGCCCAACACCTGGCGGGCCTACCTGATGACCCAGCTAAGCTACGCAGTTGACCGGAATCAACGCGGGCCGCGTAAGCCTTAGCTTACCTTTACGCGGGCCGCGAGAAGACCAGATTCAGCAACTATATAAGGAGGCCTCGGGATTTCATTACCGTCGCTCACATCTTTTTTTTTTCTTAAACGAATTCTGAGTAGTAGAGATAATACGCGGGTATTATACCCCCCTAATTAGCGAGGTTCTGCTCCGTTGTAAGTATTATAACCCCGGTTTCGTAATAGATACGCTGCCCGATTGATTTAGGGTTCCGTAACAACTGTCGTGGTTCTGCCCGACGTAGTTGTTGGAATGCCGTCTCGGGGAGGGTATCATTAATATTTTCAAAGGGTTATGATACTTACCAATGTACATTTGTATAAATTATAGATTATATCCAGGAAACCCTTACGCGAAGTCTAAGATAACAATGTGAGTTTATCCTCTTTTTTGTTAACCTTTTTGTAATAATTTACAAAACCTTAATTGTTTTACAATGTGATTAAGCGGTGATTGAGTCTTTGTAGTTCTTCAATTACTGCCGGTATGTTGGGGTTTTGTACACAAAATTTACTACCGTGAGTAGTAAGTCGGGGATGACAGTACGTTACCATTGGACAAAGAGTTAGCCAATGGGTAATATGACCCACAAGTTTGGATTGATAGTACTGAATGAGTAATTGTGTAGAAATAAACATTGTGATCGCTCTCAATACTGTTTTAATTGATAAAATGTTTCTTGATTAAACTGGGATTCACTCACCAGTATTTCCCACTGACAAATGTTTTTAAAACGCGTTTCAGGTAACATAATGTGACAGTCAATTTGTAAAAAGCCAGCTGGAGAGCACTAAAGGCTTGGGAAAAAATGTGGCTATAAAAGTTACCTAAAAGACGATGTTTTAAATTCAATAAAATAGGGTTTATCCCTATAAATGTATTGTAATAAGAAACTTGGGTTTTGCCCATGTGATTATTAATATTAAATATGGTGGTTTTACTCTGATAAACATTTCCTAACTACGGTCCTGATGTAATTTCCGCTGCCAAATTAACAAGATGATACCACCAAAATTCTGAGTTCGCGTCCGCCCGTTCCCGGGACAGATAAGGGATCGGGGGTTGCGACAGGAGGTGGTATCAGAGCCTAGCCACTGGTTTGAGCCAAAGAAGTGTTCTGCTGACACTTAAAATTTAAATTTTATGTTAGGAAATAAGCGATCGGGGGTTGCGACAGTAAGGAAGCTTTTACACGTAGGAAAAGAATGCGAAAGTTGCAACAGTGAAGGGCCTTAGCAGCTATTAAGCGAGAGACAGATGCCCATACACAGGATATGCTTAATAGAAGCCTAGCCAATTTCCATATCCTAGCTACAACTGCTGCTGACCCAAGTCTGGAACAACTAGTAGCACCCCAACCACAATTGCAAATCCTTGACCAACCAATGGAAATAGAAAACCTTGAAAACCAGGTGGAGATGCATGACTTCAACCCAGAAGAAATCCCTAGGGTACCAGCACCAAATCCCCTAGACCCAAATTATGACTCCTGGTGGGACGATAATAGGGACTATGTGCAACGTTATCCGATACATGAAGACACACCCATACAGAACATAGGAGCCTACCCAGGTATGGACCCTTTAGATCCCTATTACCACGATGAATATATTAGGGAAATCTTAGAAGATCCTTACTGATTTCAGGCACTTTCACCCCCATATCAGGAACCCGCACCCCAGATTCCAAACCCAGTCCTAGAACCTGCACCCCCAATGAGTGCAGAAAACGTGCAAGAACTTAGGACTTTTGGGGAGGAAATTTTAGAAAGCAGTGAGAGAATGAGACAGGTGGGAGAGCGTCTCGTATGGAAATACGATGAGCGCAATATGGATTTTTGGATAAATCCATATCCGTGAGGTGATAGAGGAGATGGTAATAATATAATATAATATAATAAAAATAAAAATAAAATATGTGTGTACGAATGCCTATTACTATTACTGTGATTCTATTTCTGTTGGTATTGTAATTTTTATTTCAGTACTAGTATGTAATGGATGCATAATAGTATATGAAAATAGAGTAAAAGTCGCAATGATCGACGTTTTTGGCTAGATTGCGTATCATGTGATTAACTATATTAAATATTATCTTGTGATATTAATATGGGATAAATGTTTAAAATTCAGATGGCCGACAAAGGAAATCAAGGAAATCTGAATAATGATAACCATAGTAACATTAACGTGGTTAATGAGAATCCGAGCATCAATAACAATGGAAACCAAATGGATAGTAGTGCTCTTCAACATATAGTGGCACAAGGAATCATAGATGCAATGTCATTTATTATTCAAACTATTCAAGAAGCGAATAATAAAAGTAAGCATAGTAGTAAGCGACCCATCGAACCCGAAAACAGTGTAAACAATGGACCTTTACTTCAATTGCCTATTCCCAAAAGGAGGAGAACCGTGTCTTACGTTTGTTCTTATAAAGAATTCTGGTCTTGTAAACCAATGGAATTCTCGGGCAATGAAGGAGCCATTGCAACCCTACGATGGATAGAGAAAACTGAGGCAGTCTTAAGAATAAGCAAGTGTGCTGAAGAAGATAAGATATTGTTTGCTTCTAATCTGTTTAAGAATTCAGCGTTAGAATGGTGGAACAATATCCTCCAATCAAGAGGAAGTGATAGAACCTACAATATGGAATGGGAAGAATTTAAGAACAAGGTAGAAAGGAAATTCTGCCCACCCAATGAGAAGGAACAGATAGCAAACAAATTCTTAAACCTTAGAATGACTGGTGTGGATAGTAAGGGATACACTAAATTATTCTTCGAATATGCTAGAATAGTGCCAACTCTTGCTTCACCTGAACCAGTATTAATTTCCCGTTATATCTGGGGATTAATTGGGGAGATAAGACACGTAGTCAAGGCAGCTAGACCTCAAAGTATAGAAGAAGCTGTAGAACTAGCAAATACCTTGACATATGAGTTAGTGCGTACCCGAGAAGAGGATCAAAGGAGGAACCTAACCTAAAAGCTCACACAAGAATTTCGTTCTGGAAATTCTAACCGTGGGAGAAATATAGGTTCTACCTCTGCTCCTTACTGTAAGAATTGCAAAAGAAAGCATTCAGGTAAATGCTCTATATACTGTAACTTTTGCAAAATATCGGGACACAAGGAAGAAAATTGCAGGAAGAAAGTTAATAACAAGATATGTTACAACTGCGGAGAACAATGTCATATCAAGCTTAATTGCCCAATATTAGCTCCAGCTACAAACAATAAGAATACTCAAAATGCTAGAGCATTTGTTCTAACTGCAGATGAAGCCAAGATGATTCCAGATGTCATAGCTGGTACGTTTTTAGTTAATGATGTTTTTGCTAAAGTATTATTTGACTCTGGTGCAAACCAAAGTTTTATTAATACATCATTTTGCAAATTTCTAAATCAGTCATTAACTAAACTACCACAAGAATGTTTAGTAGAGACAGCTAATGGAGAAACCGTTAGGATTTCTGAAATCTTGCAAGGAGCAAGCATAGAAATTTTAAATCAGAAATTTATTGCAAATCTTTATCCCATGAATCTGGCAGGATTTGATGTTGTATTAGGAATGGATTGGTTAATAACCAATAAAGCCAATATTTTATGTGATCAAAAGTCAATTCAAGTAAATTCACCAACAGGTAAAACGATCATAATTAAAGGAGATAAACCATCTAGATCCACAAAATTTACCTCTGTAATGATAACTGCAAGTTACATAAGAAAAGGTTCTATAGTGTATTTGATTTCTATAATCACTAACACTAAAGGAAAGAATTTAAAAGATATTCCAGTAGTATCTCAGTTTTCAGATGTATTTCCAGAAGAATTGTCAGGGCAACCTCCAGATAGAGAAGTTGAATTCATAATCCATTTAATACCAGGAACGGCACCGATTGCCAAAACACCTTATCGTTTGGAACATGCAGAAATGCAAGAACTGAAGAAACAATTAGACGAATTATTAGAGAAAGGATTCATACAGCCAAGTTCGTCACCATGGGGAGCGCCGATACTGTTTGTTTAAAAGAAGGACGGATCAATGCGTATGTGCATTGACTACCGTGAATTAAACAAGGTCACGATTAAGAACCGGTACCCCTTACCAAGAATTGATGATCTGTTTGATCAACTGCAAGGAGCTCGATTCTTCTAAAAAAATTGATTTAAGGTCAGGATATCATCAATTAAAGGTACAGGAAGAGGACATTCCTAAGACCGCATTCAGAACAAGGTATGGACATTATGAATTTACTATCATGCCATTTGGTTTAACCAATGCCCCAGCTGCATTTATGGACATGATGAACCGAATATGTAAGCCATATTTGGATAAATTCATAATCATCTTCATAGATGATATTCTCATTTACTCTAAGAATAAAGAAGATCATGCAAAGCATTTACACGCACTTTTAAGTTTGTTAAGAAAGGAAAAGCTTTATGCTAAATTTTCTAAGTGCGAATTTTGGTTAGAACAAGTACGGTTTCTTGGACACCTAGTCAATCATGAAGGAATTCATGTAGATCCGACAAAGATTGAGGCGATTACTAAATGGAAAACCCATGAGTCACCAACCGAGGTTAGAAGTTTCTTAGGATTAGCTGGTTATTATAGAAGATTTATTCGAGATTTTTCTAGAATAGCCATTCCTTTAACTAAGCTAACCTGTAAATCTGGTAAGTTTGAATGGGGATTAAAACAAGAAAAAGCATTTAGAATCCTTAAGCATAAATTAACCCATACACCCATATTAGCTTTACCAGAAGGAACTGAATATTTTGTAGTCTATTGTGACGCTTCCAAATTAGGTTATAGATGTGTGTTGATGCAACGACAAAAGGTTATAGCTTATGCATCTAGACAACTTAAGAATCGTGAAGCGAATTATTCAACCCATGATCTAGAGTTAGGAGCTATAATTTTTGCTCTTAAGATTTGTAGACATTACCTTTATGGTAGTAAGTTTACTATATTCACTGATCATAAGAGTTTAAGGTATATTTTCAAGCAAAAGGAGTTGAATATGAGACAAAGACGCTGGATGGAGATGCTTAGTGATTATGATTGTGATATCCAGTATCATGAAGGAAAAGCAAATGTAGTAGCAGATGCTTTAAGCCGAAAGTATCATGAAAAGCCAAAAAGGGTACGTTTCTCTTAAATTAAATCTACAAGTAGATTTAAATGATCGGATAAGAGAAGCACAAGAATCAGTAATCAAGGATGATACTGAAAAACTAAAAGGTATGATTAAGGAATTAGAACAAGGAACAGATGGAATTTGGAGATTCCATAAAAAGAGAATATGGATACCTAAATTAGGAAACCTACGTCATTGTATATTAGAAGAAGCCCATAAATCTAAATATACAATGCATCCAGGAAATGATAAGATGTATCAAGATTTAAGAAAGAATTTCTGGTGGATAGGAATGAAAAGGACATAGCAGCCTATGTTTCTAAATGTTTAACTTGTTCACAAGTTAAAGCTGAACACCAGAAACCCTCAGGATTGCTACAACAGTTAGAAATGCCAATGTGGAAATGGGAATTGATAACAATGGATTTTGTTACTAAATTACCTAAAACAAAGAAAGGAAATGATACAATCTGGGTGATTGTACATAGACTAACCAAGTCAGCTCATTTCTTACCAATGAAGGAAACTTTTAGTATGGAACAGTTAGCCAAATTATATTTAAATGAAATTGTTTCTTTACATGGAATTCCTTTATCAATTGTTTCTGATAGGGATAGCCGTTTTACCTCTCATTTTTGGTCAAGTTTCCAAAAGGCAATGGAAACCAAGTTCAAATTGAGCACAACTTATCATCCTCAAACGGACGGACAAAGCGAAAGAACAATTCAGACAATTGAGGACATGCTTAGAGCCTGTGTAATTGATTTCGGAGGTAATTGGGACGATCACTTACCTTTAATAGAATTTTCTTATAATAATAGCTATCACACAAGTATCAATGCTGCACCATTTGAAGCACTTTATGGACGAAAGCGCCGAACCCCAGTCTGTTGGGCAGAAATTGGGGAAAAACAACTATCTGGACCCGAGATAGTGCAAGAAACAACTGACAAGATTATTCAAGTCAAAGAATGACTGAAAGCAGCACGTGATCGACAGAAGAGCTATGCTGATAACCGACGCAAGCCATTGGAATTTCAAACAGGAGATAAAGTATTGTTAAAAGTCTCTCCTTGGAAAGGAGTAGTAAGATTCATCAAACGGGGAAAGCTAAGTACCAGGTATATTGGACCTTTTGAGATTATTAGAAGAATAGGACCTGTAGCCTATCAACTTCAATTGCCAGAGGAAATGGCAGGAATACATGATGTGTTTCATGTATCTAATCTCAAGAAATGCTTAGCTGATGAATCACTAATAGTACCTCTTAAGGATATAGAGGTAAATGAATAACTCAAGTTTGTAGAAAGACCTCTACAAATTGAAGACAGGAAAGTCAAAAATCTCAAGCACAAGAGACTAGTTCTGGTCAAAGTAAAGTGGGACTCAAAAAGAGGACCTGAGTACACATGGGAGCTTGAATCTGAAATGCAAAGAAAATATCCGCACTTGTTCCAGTAGATCTCGAGGACGAGCTCTAAAACAAGGTGGGGAGAATGTAACAACCCTCAGTAAAATGGATACCCTAGTATATTTTAAAATGTCCCAATATGTCTTTAAATACACCCCGTATGTGAAAACCGAGCCCAAAATACGTTATAGCATTAAAAATCTGAAATTTTGGCTGAGGCGGGCCGCGTAAGCCCCACCTCAACCATGACGCGGGCCGCGTTAACTTAAAATGGGGCACGGCCCTGGGCCGCCACGTGGCCCAACACCTGGCGGGCCTACCTGATGACCCAGCTAAGCTACGCAGTTGACCAAAATAAACGCGGGCCGCGTAAGCCTTAGCTTACCTTTACGCGGGCCGCGAGAAGACCAGATTCAACAACTATATAAGGAGGCCTCGGGATTTCATTTCCGTCGCTCACATCTTTTCTTTCTTAAACGAATTATGAGTAGTAGAGATAACACGCGGGTATTATACCCCCCTAATTAGTGAGGTTCTGCTCCGTTGTAAGTATTATAACCCCGATTTCGTAATAGATACGCTGCCCGATTGATTTAGGGTTCCGTAACAACTGTCGTGGTTCTGCCCGACGTAGTTGTTGGAATACCTTCTCGGGGAGGGTTTCATTAATATTTTCAAAGGGTTATGATACTAACCAATGTACATTTGTATAAATTATAGATTATATCCAGGAAACCCTTACGCGAAGTCTAAGATAGCAATGTGAGTTTATCCTCTTTTTTGTTAACCTTTTTGTAATAATTTACAAAAACTTAATTGTTTTACAATGCGATTAAGAGGTGATTGAGTCTTTGTAGTTCTTCAATTACTGCAGGTATGTTGGGGTTTTGTATACAAAATTTACTACCGCGAGTAGTAAGTCGGGGATGACAGTACGTTACCATTGGACAAAGAGCTAGCCAATGTGTAATATGACCCACAAGTCAGGATTGACAGTACTGAATGAGTAATTGTGTAGAAATAAACAATGTGATCGCTTTCAATACTGTTTTAATTGATAAAATGTTTCTTAATTAAACTGGGATTCACTCACCAGTATTTCCCACTGACAAATGTTTTTAAAACGCGTTTCAGGTAACATAATGTGACAGCCAATTAGTAAAAAGCCAGCTGGAGAGCACTAAAGGCTTGGAAAAAATGTGGCTATAAAAGTTACCTAAAAGACGTTGTTTTAAATTCAATAAAATAGGGTTTATCCCTATAAATGTATTGTAATAAGAAACTTGGGTTTTGCCATGTGATAAACATTTCCTAACTACGGTGCTGATGTAATTTCCGCTGCCAAATTAACAAGCTGATACCACCAAAATTCTGAGTTCGCGTCCGCCCGTTCCCGGGACATATAAGGGATCGGGGGTTGTGACAATATATATATATATATATATACTAGTCCTCTACCCGCGCGATGCGGCGGGGTGACGATTTTCAATAGGATACTCGTTTACCGTTACTTTATCAATCGTCTCGTGATATATTGTATAGTACTTAAGTTAGTTTTTTTATTCATGATATGTTTGTATGATTGGAATTATGAATGATCCTATTGGGACTTTACCATCTGAATTTTGATGATTAATATTATAGGGTATAGGCTTTTGCGATTGGAATTTATGCGGTTATCTTAGCTTAGTTTCTTGGAACTATAACATTTGAACTTTATGTTTTCTGAGATTAACAACGTTTCACTTCATTTATCTGCACATATTTTGTTTCTTTGTAACAGATATTTTCTCTATGCAGGTGGATGATGTGATCGTTGAAGTCGCGGAAGGCGATCTTAGAAATGCTCTATGTAAAGCCGTAGAGAGGCACCGTGCTACTATGCTGTCGTCGGTAGCCATGGTTATGGAACAATCAAAAGGTACATTGTTATTTCTGCAAATAGAGATTATAAATGTTATATCTCGACTGGAATGTCGTTGCGAATCACTATTTACACAAATTTGCTCTCATATCAACATTGAAAAATATGGTTTTTGTAGGGTGGTATTGGGGAGTGTAAGTGAGTATGTTACTCATCATACTCACTACACCGTGATGATAGTTAAGAAGCCAAAGACACAAAGTCATAAACAATTGGTGACCTTTCGCTTGCTATAAGCATATTCTTTCCACACTCGGGATATGAAAGATGAATTGCTTTGATCTGTGTATACCACTGTTAGTTACCGTAAACATATATTTACTGTAGCATCGTTTACTATATACAATACTTTTTCCTGGCTTTTGACTGAACCTTTTTTTCTTGGAACAAATGGTCATAATATTGGTTGGTTGTAGTTTGATACAAATGAGTCCGATCTCATGATCATGTCAATTTTAGCTATCTTTAGCCCTGGCACTCTGGCAACATTGTAACAATGTAACAACCATGCACACAAGCATCCACACAGTTGACGGTTATATGGGCAGTCTTAAACTGACGCTACCAAAGCAAAACTCCGAATCAAAACACATTAAAGCTATTCAACAATACATACCAATTCAACAAATTTATCCAACTTGGTCTAAAAATGTAAATAGGCAATGAGGATTCGCGAGTCCATGCATGCCCGACATCTTTTAACACAATAAAAATCCCATGTTGGTTATTGTAACAAATTTATACCGCGATAAACTCTTGCTCCTGCTATGGCTCCTGCTTTTGCTCGGGCTCCGGCTCTTGCTAGGACTGCGCTTTTTGGGGCTTTCACTGACACACTTTTGTGAGGAACTTAGTCGAATCATACCCAAATATGATCTCTTCCCGATGAACGGTTCCAGTAGGGATATTGCTGCACAATAAGGTCGTGCTTTTTTGTAAACCTCAAGAGAGAGAGAGAGAGCGCTTCTTAATCCCCCATGTTTCTGAAAAACGTGAAATGGTAACCTAAATATGAGTAAAAAAACTGAGGTTTATATTACACATGGTTCCATACCTCCATGCTCAAATGGGGTGCATCATGAGCGTGAGTTATGATGCATGAATCAAGAACCATCGTCGGGAATACTAACTTGGGCGAGACTAAGCCACTCACTGTGACCAATCTCGAATTGATGAATAAACAGATGGAATGCTACAATCCACTCCATACCACCCATTATCACACTGTATACATGACATGTAAGAAAATATGAAAATATATTTGATTAAATTATTTAGATCACAAAGACATGGTTCTTTTTGTGAGTGTTCATCGGTTTGCATTTTGGATTTTTCAGTTCAGTTTATTAGATTTAATTTTTTTTGGTTGAAACCGAAAATCTAACTGAACTGAATTCAGAAAGTCAAAACCAAATAATTCCTTTCCCTTGATCTAACTGTTAGTCTAACAACATCTAGTCTTTGATGCTTAGTTTGCTATTCCCAAAACCAAACACACATGAACAAAAAAAAAATACATGAACAAACACATCTATTCTTTGATGTTTAATTTGCTTTTCCCAAAACCAAACACACATTAAACCAAATGCTAAGCATACAGAACTACTAACATGCTTGATTTGAAGCAAATCTGGAATGAGATGATTTGAAGCAAATCTTCAACAAATAAACATTTAACAACCCATATAGAATGTGTTCAAAATGATTAATATCATTATCATATAACATAATTAAGATCTTAAACTATAAAAGCTCCATGTAAGTTTAAAAGTGTTCAAAATGTACCAGCCATCAAGGAGACTCCGGAATAAAGAACAGGCCCGCGATCAAAAGAATACAGGGAGCAAGTCCTGCAAATTAATCACCATACATCGTTTATTATATTTTCTTATTACAACTTTTTGGGGCTAACGATGGTTAATTATTTATACTTGTACTACATACCAGTAGTTATAGCTAAAGTTCTCCATGAAACAACGGTTCCCAACAAGAATGATATCGATGAACCAGTAACAATCATAAACTGAATGAATAAACAGAAAATGAATCTTTGCAAGGTACCCAACTCAAATTCTGAAAAAAAGAAGAAGCAAAAAGTAATGGAAATGTATGCGTCGAACTTAACCTGATTGAGGGTGGTGAGACCTCCACGTAGCTCTTTTGGTGATATTTCCGCGATATATACTGGAACCTATTTAACAGTGTCTAGTCTTAACATTTATGCAGATTGTCAAGTTAATAAAATTTCACATGTGAATACATTTTTGCCAATTTACCACAAAAGTGAAGATCCCTATGCCATATCCAATGAAAAACCGGCCCGTATCAAGTAAAACTTACCCCTAATTGTAAATCAGAGCAATATAAAATAAGTAATAATCACTGTAATCCAAAGCTATATATATAAAAAATTATATAACCGCAATTTTGTTTCTGCAAATTCAAATTTTCAACATAACCGCCATCAACACGATCAGCTCTGCATTTCATGCCAACAACATTTGAAGAATAAGATATCAGTTTTAGATATAAATACTAGTGTTTAACTTAACACAAATAACACCAAAACATTAACATAATGAACCCATCAATAATAATCACATATTTTTTACTACTTTACAATCATAATCAGATTATAAAAACAACAATAAAACACAGATCTATAGTATTTTGGCACCAAAATCGATGAATGGGAAATGGTAGTTTCACACATCTTAAAATATTGAGTTCACTTAGGAATACCTGAGCAAGCTTGCGAGTAACCTCTTGAAGACGGAGATTGCTCTGCGTAAGAAGGAAGACCACCTGGAAGAGACTATAAACTTAAATCCATAAACAAAATTACGTAAGAAGGAAGACGACCTGGAAGAGACTATAAACTTAAATCTAGAAACAAAATCAACTGAGGACAAGAAATTAGGGAAGAAATCGTGGGAATCTCAACTTACCAAACCCTAGGATGCAGCTGCGAATAGGAACTAAAACATCATCAATCTAGTCATTGTTGTTGAACAGCTCCACCATTGCACCACATCTATCATAGCTGTCACCAGATCCATATGATTTCTGGCGGTTACACATCGCTTGGATCGTGCGAGAGAGAGCAGATGGAAAGGCGGATCTGAATAGCTTGGATCGCGAGAGAGATAGCAGAGAAACCCTAGATCCAGATCTGGATCTGGAATCGCCAGAGAGAGAGAGACTGGTGAGATGTGAGTTGTGAGAGAGATGAGGGAGAATGAAGGGGAAAGGTGGATCCGAGTGAAAAATACATCAGCCGTCAGATCGCGATCCGTGTTAAGACATAAAGGAAATGGACGGCTGATGATGGATCCGGGTAAAAGCTAAAAGTTTTGGAGGGGCATAATTGGAAGTGTAAATTATTTTGTGCTTTAGAGCGTTGTAAACCATGCTTTAGAGGTGTTTGAATGGAATTTTTATGGACTTTAAGAAGTCCTTCCTATATGTATTATAAAGTAGTGTATATATATATATATATATATATATATATATATATATATCAATCAAACCTTAAAAATATATTATTTTTAAGAAATATAATTCTGGAAAGTATTAAGAATCATAAGAATTGATTTTTGACAATTAATGCAAAATACATAAGTATTTATACTTAAATACAAGTATACTTGCCTAAGTATACTTACATTAAAAATAATATTAAAATATTATTTGATACTTTACTTACATTATTTTTAAGAAATAATACAAGTATACTTGTACTAAAATAATATTAGAAATATTATTTAACAACTTTCTTATATTTATTTTTAAAGATAACATAAGTATTCATATATGAAGACAAGTTAAAAGTAAATTATTTTTGACACATGTCGTTTTAAAACACTATATACGTATATATATATATATATTTTGTGGGTAGAAATATATATTTACGAATAAAAAATACAAAACAAAATATATATTTGTAAAATATATATTAACAATTCATGAACATATACATCTAAAACACAACAAATACATAAGACAAGATGGTAACTTGTACGTAGTGAATTACAAGTTTAGGTTATTAGCATACGTAGAACATTTATAGGTTGCGTCACAAAACGAAGAAGATACCGGTGAACTTAGATACTGAAGACGCAAACCAGTGAGTTCATGTCCCCACTTTTAAACATTTTTATTATTTTCTAAACTTTGAGGAAAATACCTGTACAATGGTATGTTTAAAACAAATTAATGATACATACATCATGTCACGAATAAGGTATACGTAAGCACCATTAATCTAAGTTAGACCGAAGAGCAAAGGTTAGATCAAGCAGGTACGGGCAACCTCACTCTCTTGGTCCACATATTTGCCATAGAGTGATTTTGGTTCACAGTCGTGAATCGATGGATAAAAAGTCGCCTAGGTTTAGATGCTTCCTATGTCGTCACACATGTTAATGTTCTCGCGAAACATTAGCGATCTCGATTTCCTTACATTTACAACACACAAACTTACAATTTTACAATTACATACCATGTTTTATACAAATACAACTCTTACATTTTATACAAACTTCATGAATTCACACCAACTTACATGTATTTCAGGAAATTAGTGGATGCTAACGGCCTTTTGTTCAAGAAGTTAGTTCATGTCAAGATGTTATGTGTCTACGCTCCATTGCCACCTATTAATGGATTTGTTTGCTATATCCTGCGTCTTTGCAGAGATAAAGGAAAGAAAACCTTGATCATTATTTGAAATGATGTTGTAAACTTTTTAAACAATTATCTTTTGTTGAGATGTAAAATCTAAACTTAACTTGCATTTTGAATGTTTAAACTTTAAATGACAAATTGGAGTTTGTTTTATATCATGTAGTATGTTTACCTATCGTATGCAATGAGAATCAATCACGATCACACCTAGTGCTTACGCCTCTGAAAGGGGTGTAACACTATGTGAGAACGAAGCCTTTGGGTCGACTACCATACGATTGCAAATTGAGTAATTCAATGCAAAAAATGTGGATACATATGAGATGAGTTATGGTGATTTCTCGGTGATTTGACCAAATTTTGTGATAGGTTCCCACTTGTTGTTGTAGTTCGTACTAAGGAGACCCTTGTATGATTTTGAGACGTGCATAGAAGTGTAGTCGTACTTAACGACGTGTGTATGTAATCTATCCCAAGGAGGGGGATTGCATGTAAGAGTTTGGAGAGATAGAGCCCAAGATATGGGTCGACGTGGATGACAAGTCTTGTTTCGGCATGTGTTAGTTATGGATTGTTTGTATGTGTTGAGAGCAATATGTTCTAAGGAGACAGATTACTTGTAGGTGTCACAAGTCTTGATTTGTGAGTCATTTTGGGTGATGGGTTGAACTCATTGAACTTTAAAGTGATGTTAATATATTTTAATAGAACGTTGGTGATTTTACAACGATGATGTTTTGGTGTTAAAACAAATTGTTTACGGTGTGTTTTGAATGCTCTAACTTAAACTATTACAACTTACTTAGCGTAGCTCACTTTTGCATGTGTGTTAGATTATTCTGCAGGCATGTGATTCAAGAAAATACATACTTATTGAACACTACACTGTGATATAGCCCGACTGGTAGGGTGCTCGGTTTGGGGACCTGTAAAACCTCGAAAAAATCATGACTAATATAATAAAGACACGTGTCATGGACTTTAAACATGTAATGGATTGACCTGGAGGGACTACAATTGCCAAAAAATGTAAATATGTAAGTAAAAGGATCAAACGTGTCATCATGCCAAACTCGTGCCTCTGAATGACCTCATAAGATGTTCGTATTCTTAATGAATAAAATTATCGGACATTAAAAGCCGTTTACGCTTAAATTTAAAACTTTACGAAGTATAGGGGTTAAAAGTGTCAACATGTTAATAGTTACCTCTGAGAGACCTTTTAACGATCCCGAAATCATTATAATAATTGTATATTGTGCTCTCAAGAATATTGGATAGTAATTTTATGAAGTTTTGATGAAAACAAGACTTTTCGGGTGATCTTACAACTAACCGGGAGCTTAACGGAGTTAAAAAAATGACCCAAGGCCCTTAATAGTTAACTATGGGGGTCCTAAGTGCAATAAAAGAAAGTTGAATAAAGTTAAAATGGACCAGGGACTGAAATTGAAAGATTTACAAACTTTTTACCGGATCAGGAGGTTCTCGCGGACCGCGTAGACTCTCTAAGAGTCTTACGCGGCCCGCGAGAGAAGCACCAGCAACCAAAAAATGCACAGTTGCATGTTCAGCCTGTTCCACCGCCTTTGCATGCCTGAATTCGATACCAGGGTCTGAGCCAACAGTTTTTCATGCACTAGGGACACCTGGTAACATCTGGGATCAATGTAAGGACATGTGGTTTGATCTTGATGCATCAAAGTTCCTATATAAGACCCTTGTTTTCACTTGTTCAATTGCACACTTTGGTTTTCACTTCAAAACTCTTTCTCAGGAGCTTCCTGGAGTTCAAGATAGCTTTCTTCTGTTCTAATCTCATGCTAAGAGTCCTTGTAAGCATTCTTAGCTTCTCTAGTTCAAGTTTTATTAGTTTAATGACCAAAAGTCAAAGCCATCGTAATTAAGCTTTGACTTAGTGATTAATCACTAATGGTCCAGCCATTATTCAAATTGAAAGTGTCTATAAGTTGGTAATTATGTAGGTAATAAACCCTCAAGAGGGCACCTACTGATTATCACTCTAACTTGGTCAATTATCGGGTCAAACCTATTAATAAAAAGTCAACAGAAGCAATTTTTACAAATTAATTCATAAATGATAATGTAGAAGTTATGAAACATGTTTTAACACTTAAATAACTTGGTAAATAATATAAGAACATGTTTAGACATGTTCAACCCAACAATTCTGAGTTTAGGCTCGGTTCGGAACCGAAAGTCGCAAAAGTGGACTTTTGCTTTGACTTTCAGTTCTGACCCGATTTAGCTTGTTTTAGATATGGTTTAAGGTTCCTTTAGGACCATATTATAGGTTAGTATAACCCTCTAAGGTTATACAACTTGGTTCCATAGAAATCCTAGTTCATTGCATGTTTCTGTTAAATGCTTAAAAGTTGACCATTATGCCCTTTTGATATTAAAACAAGATTTTTGAAAATGTGAGAGGAAAAAACCTTTATTACTGATATTTAAGTATATCCTAAAATTTTGACATCAGATTGTGGTCTAAAATAGGAGTTATGCTCGATATCGTAAATTGAAAGCTTTTTATTAATTAAACGGCATTTTGGCATAAAACCTATTTAAACCCAAATTTTGACACCAAACTTTCTACCCACTGTTAAGATATAATATTTAGATATTTTTTGAAATTTTTTTTTAAATTTTAAACTGATCGTAACATAGGGTTCTTGCATTGACTCGGTAGTTGACGGTTATGCCATTTTTGCTAATAAAATGAGTTTTACACATCCTTTAAGTATCAAACCTTTTTCTACTGATTTTATATAATAAATAAGTTATTTTAAACTGTAAAGGCTGGTCAAAATCTCAGATTTCCTTAATCAACCCGAATATCGTCAAATAATGACTTTTATGCGATTTAGGCGCATAGTATGGTTTAAAACCATATTAAGCACTTAATACTTGTTACCTACTGATGTTGTGAATAAATTTTTATACTTTAACAGTAAGTAAAAGTTTTGAACTCAGATTTCCAAATTTGACCCTTATAGCATATGTGAAATGACCAAAATGCCCATACGGTGCATAGTTTGGCCATAAACGATAAAATTCACATATGTATGATATCTTACTGATATAACTTGTTGAAATAAATATTTTTACTGGTAATTTTAGACCAGAAATTCAGATTACTATTTAACCTCTTTTATGAATTTAAAATGACCAAAATACCCCTACGGGGCATAATTTGGTTTTAAATTCGTTTTGGGCATAATGGAAGGTATCCTACTGATATCATAACATGTTTTAAGCATATTAACTTGTGGAACCTGTTCATGACTCATTTAGTTACCCGTTATGCATTTTTCGCGTTCGGTGCGGTTTATGTAACTAGTTTGCATAAATTAACCGAAACGGGTCAAACCTTATCATTTTTACTTCAAAATCCAGAATGTGTTTAGTTTACCCATATTATACAAGTCTTCATACTTGTCGGGTCTATATCACATTATAATCCGTTCTTCGCTTAATCTTGCGTTTTGAACCGTAAACCTTTCATTAAAACTAACCGGTCTAAGTTAAGACTTAAATAAAACTCGTTAGGAATCTAATAGGTTATTAAAACCTTCGTTCCAGATTAGGAGCCCAGTAAAAGCTACCTGTGTTTGCTGATTTGATATACGGCTGGGATTAAATTTATATTTTAGCTCAGGTAAATACTTTTAACTTATTTTCCCTTATACGGTATTATAATAATACCGCTTGGTCGGGTATAAAATCGTACAATCGGAATGTGATTAAAAAGATGCATAACCCGTTTTAATCAGTCTTGTTTGATGCAATGCCTTTGGGGTGTTAATGACCATGTCCTAGATATCCTCGGCTCATTCATTAGAAATGGCCACGACTTAAGCACGGGGTGTAGGCATACACCTGACAGTTACATATGTAAAAAGGTACCCCACTCGTAAGGAAACTTCTTGTGGGTATTATACCAAGTGGTGTGTCTATTAATCATAACCGGCTCTTCTAACCGGGTCCAAAATGGACGACAAACACGTAAAACTGTATACAAGATTATTTTTAAATAATTGTCCCAAGTTAATAAAGAATATTTATGCCTTGTGCATTTAAATAAATTTTTATATACACTTTTCAAAAGACTCAGTTAATTGTATTTACCAGTGTAAACTGACATATTTTCAAAAGGTTAAGTGCAGGTACTAAGCGTAATAGGCTGGAACTCCTGAGTGATTAAATAAAGAGTCTTGCAAGCTTTTATCACTTTAAGTCTGTTGAACAATACTTCTTTTGTTTTGATCCGCCTGTGGATCCATCTTACAATCTGTTGTATAATATTTTATTGTACTTTTGAATCGGTTTGTAATATTATTACTTTAGACTTCCGCTGTGCGTTAAACTGTGATTAATTGACTATGATGATATCAACTACGTCACGATACTCCCCACCGGGCCCACTGGTAATACGTGGAAATATCGGGGTGTGACAGGACCTTACACTTGTCCTTTTTTACATAAGATAAATTACTTATTAGGGCATAACATGCCTTTTTAAAATTCCATTTATATACAAGTTCACATACCTCACGGGGGATCACTCGACCGAAGGTGTATTTTTGTGAAGCACTCGAGAGCGGCATGGAACTTACTCCTACCATAAGCTTGCCAAGCAATCAATCCTCCTCCTTTTTAACTATAAACCTTTGTAAATATCAAGAGGACTTTTGGGGGAAGGGTTAGGCTTGGGTTAAAAGTAGGTGGTTGGGTTAGTGGTTAGTAGGAAAGGGCGAAAGGCATAAAAAGCGTCGGTTTTCGTAAAACATTTTGTTTTTGTGACTTTTTTATTCCAATGAAGCATTATTCAAACAAGCCTTCTTTTGATGAGCTTTGTTTGTTTATTGCTAACTTCATTTTTCTTTTCTTCTTTATGATTATATATATACATATATATATATACATATATATATATATATATTTAAGGAAGTCACAAGAAAACCGAGCTTTGTTACTAAAATAAAGGGTTTAAAATGAAAAAGGATTTTGGTGGGTAAATAGGGTGTTTTGTTTTGGGTTAAGAAATGAAAATGTTTAGGCTCAAAGGGGTTAACTAGGGGGATTTTGGGTAGGTGGTAAAAAAATGAAAAATAATGGTGTTGAAATAAAAAGGGTTAGCCCTAATGCCTCCATCATTTACTTACTTGGGTTTAAGTTGGTGAGGACCAGGAATGTATAGTTGTGGCAAGTTCTAGAGTTGTAAGAACTAAGCGGCTATTCACACAAGAAACGAAAAATGAGCATTTAGTTAAAAGATGTGTATTTATATGCTCAATAAAGGCTAGAAACTCACTTTTTGTGGGAATTGGTTTTTATGTGATCAAGTATATATAATCAAATTTTAACTAGATTTGTCATGCCGTTTCATAATTTTCTTATGTTGGTTCTTTTTATCACGACGCTATCGGTTGTAAATTTGTAAAAATATAACCTTTTCAGAACTTGTAATTCGCAAATTAAACCAAGACAAGTAAAAAATGAAAAGATTTTGAAAAAAATTGGGGTGTTTAGCGGTTCCAATAGAGTTTTGTGTAAGGCTTATAATTAGGACATGCAAAATTCAAGGTTTTAGCATCCCCCCAACACTTAAATTACACATTGTCCGCAATGTGTCCCAAAAATAAGTTTTTAGGTTGATTGATTGTGTAAGTTTGTTTAAAAACAAATTTTTATGTTGCTGGGTTCTGGACATGGCCCCGTGTTGGATGAACACAGCCCCGTGGTCAGATTGCCAGTAACGGGAACTTACAGAAGGTGGGCACGGGAGCGTGTCGGCTGGGAACGACCCCGTGTCTGGTGAAAATCTGCATAATTTAGACAAACATCAGGTCTGGGGCAATGGGCACGTGGGCGTGTTTGCTGAAGACGACCCCGTGTGGACAAACTGCAAAGGTGTAAAACAGGTTTTTGTCTTCGGTTATTCTTGTCCCGGCTTTAGTAACACTAATTTTTAGTGCTCCAATCCTCGAATGTACCTGTTTAACTAATAAATACCACACCAAACCATAACAAACATCCTAAATTACCAAAGTTAATAATCCACATCACAAGTTAAAAAGAAAAAAGAAATGCAGAAATTAAAAAGAGTTAAAGAAAGTAAATTGTTCAACAAGCGGCACGCAGGCCGGAAATTGTTCATGAGAAGAGGGGGTAAACCTGTGGGACCTCCAACCGTGGAATGCTACCTCCTAGTCCTCCCGCTTAATCCATGTCCTCGTCTTCATCATCATCACCTCCTCCATGGCCCGCCATATACTCCCGGATGTTTCCAATATAATATTGTATGTCGGAGATGTTCCTCTCTATTGCTCTGACCCGGGTGTATATGTTGCTAGCCATGTTGTAGGTGTTCCTGGTGCATATGAGATTTTCCTCCAATAAATCATGTAAGCTTTGAAAGTTAGGAAAACCGCCTCCTTGTGAGGAGGATTGACCTAGATCACCCTAGTGCTGGTATTGGTACTGCGGAGGAGGATAGACGGGTGGAGCGTGTAAGACGAGTGCTTCTTGCGGGTTCCATGCATGCCCTTGAACTCTTTGAAAGCTAACCGTCCCATCTTCCGCTTCGTAAATCAGGTTCATGGAGCGGCAAATGACCATGTCCACTCTCCCCGACCATGGTCCTTTACGGAAGGACCTCGGCATGTTCACGAAGTTTTTGAAGAGGCGGTAAATCCACCCTCCAAAGAATATAGGAGTCGGGGATTAGCAAGTTGGTTCCAGTGCATGTTTCAGAGTAGGAGATATGGGACATCAAGGTTAACCCGGTTTTGGATGCAATGAAGGACTAGTAGATCCCGCAAACCTACAACACCGCTGCTGTCGTGCCTTTGGCTAAGACAGTAAGTGAGGACCTTGTGGATGTAGCAGTAAAGAGGGTCTCTCAACTGGGTACTCTTAGTTCGGCTCGGATTGTAGTTGGCATCTCCTATTTGAGCCCAAGTAGCTTGCCGGTCATTTTCCCTGATCTCACGTAGACCGCCGGTGTTTTCCTCATCCCCAGCATCTTCTTCCGAGTACAACCGCACTAGAGCCCCGAACTGAGCAATTGAGATCCGGTAAGTGGTTCCTCCACAGCGAAACTCAACCCCTTCATTGTCAAACGGCTCAGCTCTTGTGTTGAAAATGAGCGTGCTGTAGAACTCCATGTTGTATTCATACAAAGAATGAAGCCGAGTGCAAAGGGCAACTCGTAGTGGCCCGGTGACGATGTTCTTGAATCGGTCCAGTTGGTTCACTGCTTCAAGAGTGTTTGTGCAAACTTGTCCGGGGTTCTCCTCGGGCCTAGTCCTTAACACATCATAACGAGCTTGAGCCGCCAACTCATTAGCATTGAACCGAGTGAATTTCTTGGCCATCTGAAAGAAAACAACAAACAATTAGTGCGAAACAGTGAAACTTTTCGAAGAAAACTGAAAACAGTCGGCTGAACATGCCCCCGTGTTTAGCGAGCATGACCCCGTGTCCAGACGTCTGTTTCCCAAAAATCCCATTTTTCGACCCGGTCCCAAAAACTTGAAAATTTTTGGTTCAGTAGGGGCAGTTTTCCCCGAAAATGAAACCCCAAGTGCCGTTTTTCTCAAAACAAACCGTTTACCCTTTCAATTTTATCTTTTTCGGTTCAAAAACAAGGGTTTGGATTTTTGTGAGAAATCGGGCAAATCTACAAACAATACAAGTTGATTTGCTTCCTATAACATGTATCTATACTAATGCTAAAAGATCTAGGCAAAACATTGAGGTTCGATCCAGTTGAAGTTCAAGAACCCTAGATTTTTCCCCAAATTTTTGATGTTAAACTACATGCAAGTGCTTAATCTAACTACTAATGATGATAGAATCATACCTTGATGTTGTTAGAAGTAGAGGAGACGTCGAAATCTTGCTATAAAAATCGCCGGAACCAAACAGTTTGTGGGGAAACGGGGCGTGTGGAATGAAGAAACTATTTGAAAAGGGGTTTTATTCCCGACAGTTGTGCGGACACGGCCCCGTGCTCTCTGAGCACGGCCCCGTGGGCGGGCAATTTTAATTTTTTTGGTGCTCGTGTGAGTGCCCTGTTTTCCCGAAACTTTGGTTTTAGAAATCTTACCGATTTAGATGTTCTCCCGATTGTTCGTAACTTACCAGGTATGATGTTGATGCCTTCATTCTTCGACCATTTGAAGCGAGATTTCTTCTTCCTCATCCTCAATGAATCCTTGATACAGCTTCAGCCGTTGGCCAATGACTTTGAATGGAGTTCCATTTCGAGATTTAATTTCTACTGCATCGTGTGGGAAAATATGGGTGATAGAAAAAGGTCCTGACCACCTAGACTTTAATTTACCAGGAAATAATCGAAGTCTTGAATTAAACAATAGAACTTGATCTCCTACTCGAAATTCATTAGGTTTAATGTGTTTATCATGCAAATTTTTCATTCTTTCCTTATAAATTTCGGAGTTAGAGTATGCATAATTCCTTATTTCGTTTAATTCGTTTAAATGGCAAAATCGATTTTTACCGGAAAATTCTACATCCAAGTTTACATTTTTAATTGCCCAGTAGGCTTTGCGTGCAATTTCTACTGGCAAATGACAGCTTTTTCCATAGACGAGCTTATATGGGGTTGTACCTATTGTTGTTTTATAAGCAGTTCAAAAAGCCCATAAAGCATCGTCTAATTTATCGGCCCATTCTTTTTTATTTAACCCTACGGTTTTTTCAAGTATTCTTTTTAAACCTGTATTAGTCACTTCGGCTTGCCCATTTGTTTGAGGGTGATATGCCGTTGAAACCCGATGATAGACTCCATACCTTGTTAAAAAAATTTCGAGTTGATGGTTACAAAATGGGTACCTCTATCACTTATCAGAGACTTTGGTGTTCCAAAATGAGAGAAAAATCTTTTCAGAAATCTTACCACGACTCTTCCATAGTTGGTTGGAAGTGCCTCGACCTCGGCCCATTTAGACAAGTAATCTACCGCCACAAGTATATATTTGTTTCCTTTTGACGGTGGGAAAGGTCCCATAAAGTCGAGTCCCCACACATTAAAAATTTCACAAACAAGAATGCCGTTTTGTGGCATTTCGTTTTTGGAAGAAATATTACCTGATCTTTGGGAAGCGTCACATGTCTTGACAAGACTTTGGGCGTCTTTGTACATGGTTGGCCAATAAAATCATGAATCAAATACCTTTCGTGCGGTACTAGCGGCACCATGATGTCCTCCATATGGACCTTCATGACAATGGCGGAGAATTCTTCTTGCTTCACTACCATGTACGCATCGTCGGATGAGTTGATCGGCACACATTTTGAAAAGATAAGGATCTTCCAAAAAATAATGCTTCACATCGGCAAAGAATTTCTTTCTTTGATGATGTGGCTATCCTTTCGAGACTATATTGCTAGCTAGGTAGTTAGCATAGTCGGCGTACCATGGTTCTTCTCGGTATTCCACCATTTCCAGGGTCTCCGTTGGAAACTTTTCGTTGATTTGCTCGTCCCTGGTTGCCTCCAAAGCTGGGTCTTCTAGGCGTGAAATACGATCTGTTGCGATGTTTTCTGCTCCTCTTTTGTCTTTGATTTCAATGTCAAATTCATGAAGGAGTAGAATCCACCGAATTAAACGTGGTTTAGCATCCTGTTTCTTGAAGAGATATCGAATGGCTGCATGATCTGTATAGACTATTGTTTTAGAAAGAACAAGATAAGAACGAAAATTATCAAAAGCAAATACCACGGCTAGTAATTCTTTTTCTGTTGTTGTGTAATTTTCTTATGCATCGTTAAGTGTTTTACTAGCATAATAAATTGGGTGAAAATGCTTATGTTTTCTTTGTCCCAATACGGCTCCAACTGCAAAGTAACTTGCATCACACATGATTTTGAAAGGTAATTTCCAATCAGGAGCTATCATGATAGGTGCATTGACTAGCATTTCTTTTAGTGATAGAAATACTTGATTGCAATCCTTGTCAAAGATGAAAGGTGCATCTTTTTCAAGTAATTTTGTTAGAGGCCTTGAGATTTTAGAGAAGTCTTTGATAAATCGTCTATAGAATCCAGCATGCCCTAGGAAACTTCTGATAGCTCTAACGGAGGATGGGGGTGGTAATCGAGAAATAGTGTCTATTTTGGCTCGATCTACCTCCATTCCTTCGCTTGAGATTTTGTGACCGAGTACTATTCACTTTGTTACCATGAAATGGCATTTTTCCAAATTAAGGGCGAGGTGAGTTTCCTCACATCAGGATAGCATTCGTTCAAGGTTTTCGAGGCATTGGTCATATGAATCTCCAAAGATAGAAAAGTCGTCCATGAAGACTTCCATTGTCTTTTCTATCATGTCATGGAAGATGGCCACCATGCAACGTTGAAAGGTTGCGGGGGCATTTCATAGACCAAACGGCATACGTCAATAAGCAAAAGTTCCATAGGGACATGTGAATGTTGTCTTTTCTTGGTCTTCGGGTGCTATCGGGATTTGAAAGTATCCTGAAAAACCATCTAAGAAACAATAGAATTTGTGACCGGATAATCTTTCTAACATTTGATCAATAAAAGGTAGAGGAAAGTGATATTTCCTTGTTACTTCATTTAATCGACGATAGTCTATACATACCCTCCATCCTGTGAAGGTTCTCGTTGGTATTAGTTCATTTTTCTCATTAGTTATTACCGTCATACCTCCTTTCTTTGGAACTACTTGGACGGGACTTACCCACGGACTATCGGAGATAGGGTAGATAAGTCCGGCGTCAAGTAATTTGATGACTTCGTTTTTAACCACTTCTTGGACATTTGGATTTACTCTACGTTGTGGTTGTATTACCGATAATTTTGTGCGTGCACATGGAAGGACTTATGCCTTTAATATCTACAAGCTTCCAAGCGATCGCATTTTTTTGTTTTTTCAAAAGCTTAATTAATTTTTCTTTTTCTAAGCTACTTAATTTTGACGAAATAATTACAGGTTATTTACCATTTTTGTCGAGAAAAGCATATTCCAAACCTTTTGGGAGTTCTTTGAGCTCAAGAGGTGGGTCTTTAGGAGACTCCTTATTTGGTTGCTTATTTTGATCAAGAACTTTAAAGGTTTGTTCTATGGCGACCTCTTCTTCAACAAAGTGGTCAATTTCTTCTCTTGTATCGGGTGGTTCATCTTCATCTTCAATTAGGGGGTCATTGTTGCCGAATGGATATTTCATTGAACGCTCAAGATCGGCACTTCTTTTATATACCCCTAATTGAATAGATAGATTGTTGTACTTCCGGTTTTTCAAAGCTTCGTGGGTTTTTACAAAGGGTCGTCCCAACACTAGAGGAACGTCATCAAGGATGACAAAGTCGGTTAGGATTACCATTTGATTTGTTTGGACCAAGACATCCTCAACTGCACCGATTGATTTTATTACTTTCCGATTGGATAGAAAAATGAGTATTTGAAGTGGAGAAAAATCACTAATACTTAATTTTTCGAAAATGTAGTGAGGCATTATATTAACACAAAGATCTTTTTTAATTGTGATGTTACTAATAAAGGAATTTTGAAAATAACATGGAACCGGTGTAATGTTAATTTCCAATGGGTCTTCTTTTATTAGCGAAGTTTGATCATTTGTTAATTTAATTCTTACCGTTTCGTCAATTTTAGTGTTAATGTTTAACTCTTTTAAAAACTTAGCATGAGTGGAAACTAAACAATGATTTTCGAAAGAGGGTGACAAGAGATTAATTTTTTCAAAATTAGACTCTTCTTGAATTTTAACGTTGTCGGACTCACCTTTTTCGTTGTTTAACTCATGTGTCGGTTTTTCACTTACTTGTTCTTCCATTTTTACATTTTCAACTATCTCTTTCTTATTTAATTTTTCTCTTGCGCGAGACTCCTCTTCCCTTGGGCGAGATTCTTTTATGTATCGTTCGATAGGTTTAATTTTTTCTATTATCCTATCGGCTATGTCAGTGATAGAGTAAGGATCAGGATCCTCTAAGCTTGAATCCGGATGTTAGATCCTTTGTTCCTCATAATACTCATAGGAAGTAGATGGTTCCCACAATTGTCCTTCATTGTAAGTATATGATGGATAAGGGTCGTAATTTTGTTCTTCATAATACTCATATGAGGTGGGTTGTTCACACCATGGTTCCTCATAGTAAGCATATGAAGGTGGAGGCTCATATCTTGGTTCCTCAAAGTATGAGTATGAAGGCCTTGGTTCTTCAAAATATGAGTATGAGGGAGAAGGTTCATACCTTTGGTCTTCATAGGATGTGTGTGAAGTTGATGGCTCGTACCTGGGCTCCTCATAGTAAGTGTATGAAGTGGATGGTTGAAATAAGTCACAATATTGAACCGAGTGTGGGTCACCACAAATGGTGCAATAGTCTTCCCTATAGACATCCTCCTAATAGGTGTAGTTGTAGCCTCCTGAGTATTGATCCATAAGAATCACTCAGCAGACCATAACAGAGTCTTGAGACCAGAAAACAAAATAAAAAACGGAAACAAAGGCTGGACACGGCCCCGTGTTCAGTGAGCACGGCCCGTGTTCAGAATCTGTATCTGGGTGTTTTAATAAAAGTAACTGGTTTTGTTGAGCACGGGGCGTGTTCAATGAGCATTGCCCCGTGTTCAGACTCTGTATCTGGGTGTTTGTAAAACAAATGCAGCACGGCCCCATGTTCAATGAACACGACCCCGTGTTCAGGCTACTGTAAATGCATAAACTAACTAAAATGCAGAAAAATGCGCGCTTTTTAAAAAGGTTTTGAAAAACTAATTAGGCCGTCGATTTTAAGCTTTCTTAAAATCCTTGTGTCCACGGCAACGACGCCAAAAACTTGATGTGTGTTAGGTCGTATAGTTTTTAATGTATATTTTAAGCCCTTTTTAACACTTTATTCAAGTTTTAAATTTATAAAACACGATATTTACTAACACTAAACACACATATGGGCAAGTGCACCCATCGTGAGCGTAGTATAGTGTTGGTAAGATACCGAGGTCGTCCATGGACACAAGAGCTTTTAGTACCGGTTTATCCTCAACTTCTAATCAAATCAAAAATTTTAGAAAAAGGTTTTAGACTAGAAAAATAAAAATAAAAACAGATAGACAAGATGAATCACTTGGATCCGACTCGCCTTTAGTGTAACCTTTGATTATTTTCGCACTTTTGCACTTTTTAAGAGATTATCTTAGTTATAGTAGTAGGCCCCTCTTTTGAAGGTGACGTTACCCTCAACCCAGTAGTTTGAGTCAGCAAGGATACAATCCTAAAGGGTTGGATTATTGAAAGATAATTAATTAAGTTATTAACGCATAATGTGGTAGGCCCCTCTTTTGAAGGTGACGTTACCCTCGGCTAAGTAGTTTGAGTCAGCAGGGATACAATCCTAAATAGCCGGGTTAAAGTTTTAATAGTAATTTACATATGAGGGGTCAAGGAGTTCGAACCCCCGCCATCCAATACTAGTGGGTATTGAAGGAGGTCCTACTAAACTTGACCCAGGTCCATGCAGGATCTATACACCGAATAAGGCAAGACTCTTACCAAACCATTCCCCTAACCCCCGACCAGGTAGCCAACATATCTCCATATAGACCGTGGAGATATGAATGGTGAAAATCTTTTATTTTATATAGACAGAAAAATAATGCCAAGACACCACGGACAAATGATAAGGAAGATTCACCTTCAACATAAGAAACTAGTTCTTAAAGTCATTAATACATAACCAAATAAAAAGTGCGAAAAGATTAAAAATAAAAAGTATTACACTAAACACTTGTCTTCACCAAGTGATGTAAGAGACTTAGGCAAACATGGCCTTTGATTGTCAAGAACTCTTACGATCAATCTTGGATCCCGAGACTACTCACACACTCTATGATGGATGATGGTGGTGGTTGTGGTTTGTGATGGTGGTGGTGGGTGGGTGAAGTGTGAGAGAGGTGGTTTGCCAAGGGATGGTTTGCAAGTGAGCCAAGCACCCCTATTTATAGCCTGCACAGAAGCCCGGACACGGCCCCGTGTCCACCCATCTTCTCTTTCTTCATTAAATGCAGTTTGTCTGCATTAGTTGACCACGCCCCTGTGTCCGCTGGGCACGACTGTAGGTCCCTTAATCACGTATGGATCGTACAAGACTGTTAATCTATCAAGGGTGCGGAATCCCCTTGATTGATCTTCGAACACAGAAACAAGAGTATGTAGAAGAACAAGAACCGAACACACAAACACGCAAACTTTCAAACTGATCTTCTATGATTATCAAACCCTTTGAAGCGTTTTACAATCACTAAGATCTACAAGAACCTAACAGCCGATTTCTGTTTTGTTCTTAAGCTCTCACACTTGAATGCTCTCTCAAGTTGTCCAAAGTGTCTCTTGTGTCTAACCTAGAACTCAAGACTAAGGCTTTTTATATACACACAGCCAAGACTCGAATTGGGCTTTGCCCATATTACATTTGTCACATAAACTTGGGCCTAATAGACTTAGTACAAACTTGGACTGATTGGGCTTTATAGAACTCGTTTTTCTTTAAGTCTTCATGATCCAATCTTCTGTTTAATATCCAAAGACCAATCCAAAGCTGTTGTCATATAACATGCACCAACAAACTCCCCCTTGACAATAGCTTGCTAAGGAAACTTTAGTCTTCAGAATCTCACAGTCTTTGGTCTTTGGATAGCGTCAGCTTCAACATGAATTCTGTCTTTGTCAGCAACATCTTTGTCAGCAACAGACTCCCCCTAAGCTGATGCATCCAATCACCAAATCTTCCAAGTTTTGATAGCGTCAGCATTCAATGTAAGGCTTCACAGCATCCACTCTGCATTGTAGAAGGAGGATTCTACCAAGCAGCAACAAACTCCGCCTCTCTTCACAGCAGCTTCTCATCAACAAACTGCTTCAATCTGTATACTATAAAACAAACATCTCGAGAAACCATAAGAATTTTTCAACATAGTTAAAGAATTATTATTTATTCAAGAGATAGTTAAACTGTATCAGATTAAGCATTTTCCAATTAAGCACCAACACGCACAAATTTTAACAAACACCTTATAACCTGCATGATTTAAAAAGTTTTGAACCCACTTTCTAACACAGTCTCCCCCTTTCGGTAACAACTCCTCCAAGAATAACAGTTTTCCGTGCATTAAGAATTTTAACAGAAAAAGACACTATTTTTGGATTTTTATATTTTTCAAATGTAAAGACTGAAAGCAGTAAATAAATATTTACAGACATTCTTTTTGCGAGTTTCGAGGGTAAGAGAATCATATCAGTGTACGGTCATGTCAAAACGCTCTTGTTGTTCTTTTAGTTAACATTTAGATAAGCATCCTATAACGATTATCGGTATTTTTGTCCACATAAGCTCAACTTATCATATGTAATCATGGCGAGGGGATACGTTAAGGTATGATTTATACTTACCGACCGGTGTTCATCCACATCACGACACATTCCCGTATCAAGGTATGCACGAGGGTTCATCTTACCGGTGAGTATACCGATTATCATCTGTTTGACCGTATATGATGTGAGAAACTCACTTATTTTGATTGAAAACAAGCCCTATGTGATAGTATCACTTATTGATGAGGAACTTGATTTTCAGATGCATGAGGGCACAGGAGCAAGTCCGTGAACAGGTCAGTACTTTCGTACAGCAGAGAGACGAAACTTGACTCCCGGATAAATGTGATATATTATCACTTATTTGGGGACATGTGATTGTTGATCACTTATTGAGGTCGAATGCAATATGTACACGTATGTATGATATCATGGAAGATCTAGACTTGCGTCCCCGTTATTTTTCGGTAAAAGATACAACCATGATACCCAGATGATAAGCAGCATAAAGACCGAATATCTCAGAACCTCGGCAATCTCTCAAACGAAATTTCGGTACTAAGACCATATGCCAATCAATGGTTCCCACCTGGTCTTCAGTCGATTTAAGTTTATATCACCCTGCACACTTTAAAATGATTGTGAGCCTACCGATACATCTTATATAGAGCTGCTTAGTATATTTCATTTAAGGTTTAAAGAGGTTTAGACAGACCACTGATGTACTATCATTTTCTCTTTCGCTCGCCAGGAAACTCATTTTTGTTTTTCTATTGTTTTTGTGGTTTTGAAATTTTTTGATGTTTTTGTATTTTTTATTTTTAAGAAAAACAGTAAACTATTTACAAAAATTCTTATGAAAAACCAGTTATTCAGGATTCCTCATCCCATTGAGTTCGACTAAGTGTTCAAAGCGAGCTCGATCAAAAGCTTTTGTGTAAAGATCAGCAAGGTTATCTTCTGTGTCGACTCGGTGCAATTCAATTAAACGTTTTTCAGCACAATCCCGTATAAAGTGATGACGTATGTCAATGTGTTTAGTTATACTGTGCTTTACGGGATTGTTTGTGATTGATATAGTGGCATTATTATCTATCATAATAGGAGTATGAGTGAAATCCAAACCGTAATCGCGCATCTGCTGTTGGATCCAGAGAACCTGAGAGCAACAGCTACCCGCAGCAATATATTCAGCTTCACACGTAGAGGTAGACACACAGGATTGCTTCTTGCATTGCCAAGACACGATCCTGCCTCCTAAGAACTGACAACCACCTGTTGTAGACTTTCTGTTTGATTTGCATCCTCCAAAGTCTGAATCAGTGTAAGCAACGAACCTCAAATCACTATCAGCTGGATAGCACAATCCAAGTTTAGGTTTCCCCTTCAAGTAACGAATAATACGCTTCACCGCCTTCATGTGTGACTCCTTTGGATTAGCCTGATATCGGGCACACAAGCATACTGCAAACATAATGTCAGGTCTTGAAGCAGTCAAGTACATTAGAGAACCAATCATCGCCCTATATTGAGTAGGATCAACATCTTCAGTGCTTTCATGATCTGGGCCGAGATTGTGGTTTTCACAAATGGGTGTGTTGAAAGTAGTGCAATCATTCATTTTGAATCGAGCCAAAATGTCATACACATACTTTGTTTGATGTATAAACATCCCATCCTCCTTCTGTTCAACTTGTAATCCCAGAAAGTAAGACAGCTCACCCATAGCACTCATTTCAAACTTGCTCTTCATCACCTGTTCAAATTCCTTACACATGTTTTCGTCAGATGACCCAAAGATGATGTCATCCACGTATACCTGTACCAGCAGAAAATCTTCCTTATTTCTCTTAATGAACAGTGTACCGTCAATCTGACCTCTTTCAAAACCATTCTTGACCAGATGTGTAGACAGTGTCTCGTACCACGCCCTGGGAGCTTGATGTAACCCATACAAAGCCTTATCAAGTTTGTACACTCGATCTGGATAGTCTGGATCAACGAACCCATCTGGTTGCGAGACATACACCACTTCTTGGACTTTTCCGTAAAGAAATGCACTCTTCACGTCTAGTTGGAAAACTTTGAAGCCCTTGAAGTAAGCAAAAGCCAGAAACAAACGAATTGCCTCCAACCTCGCCACTGGTGCAAACACCTCATTGTAATCAATCCCTTCTTGCTGATTAAAGACTTTGACAACCAACCGAGCTTTGTTGCGTGTGACAATACCTCTTTCATCTTTCTTGCACCTAAATACCCATTTAGTGCCAATCTCTCTCTCACCTTTTGGAAGGTCCACCAATTCCCAAACCTTCAACTTAGCAAACTGGGCCAATTCCTCTTGCATAGCTTCAACCCATGAATTGTCTTTAAGAGCCATATGAATGTTCTTCGGCTCCTCTTGGGAAATAAAGCAACTATACAAGCACTCGTTCACTATCCCAGTCTTTTCAATCGATACAAATAACCCAGAATTTTCTGCTATGCTTCTTCTCGTCTGAACACCTACAGTAGGATCTCCCAGTATCATATCAACCGGATGATCTCTATTTGCTCGTGTAGTAGCAACAGCATCGACTTCTAGATTATCACCCAGGTTTGATCCAACCTCCCCCTGAATATTTTGATTTGCAAACGGATTAATGAAATCCTCCCCCTGAAAGGGTTCAGAGTCACTATCGCTTGAATCAGGATCAGCAGCACTTTGGGAAGTTCCCGGAGCATCTGACATATCTACATTCGATCTAGGCATAAATTCACCTTCATCGTCTTCACCAATCACTGTTTGAATCAGCTGAGAAGCATCTGTATCAGAAACCTCAGGAATATTAAATGATTTAAACACACTATCATAATCATATAATATAGCAGGACCACTCGTTGATTGTTGAGGTTTGTAAGAAGTAATTTCTACATTGAAAACAATCTCAATTTTACCAGTTTTTAGATTAAAAACCCTTTTATTCGGTGTGCCAGGCACGTAGCCCAGAAAGTAGCCTTCATCTGCCACCTCACCGAATTTTTGTTTATCTTTGTTTCGCACAATGGTGCAGGGTAATCCAAATGGTTCAAAGCCTGTTAAGTTTGGTTTTTCATTAAACATTAACTCATGACAAGTTTTGTTAAAACGTTTAACGGTCAAAACTTTGTTTAGGACGTAGCAAGCTGTATTCACAGCTTCTCCCCAGAAAAGAACTGGTAGCTTTGAATCTGAAAGCATCGTCCTAGCGGCTTCAATTAACGTCCTGTTTTTCCTCTCAGCGACTCCATTTTGCTGAGGAGTATAAGGAGCAGAATATTGATGTTCAATTCCCTTTCGAAGACAGTAGAGATCTAGAATCCGATTCTTGAACTCCGTGCCATTATCACTCCTTATCCTCTTGATCCTTGCATCATGAACGTTTTCCAATTTTGTAAAAAGATCTATCAACATCTCTGCTGTCTCATCTTTTGTACCTAAAAAGAAAACCCATGAATAACGTGAGTAATCATCAGTGACAACAAGACAATAGTACTTTCCACCTATGCTCCTCACGTTCACTGGACCGAATAAATCCATGTGAAGTAAATCATAAGGGGCATTAATGGAATTTACTGTTTTAGACTTATGAGGTTTCTTGTGTTGTTTTCCCTTTTGGCATGGAAGACATTTATCTTCCACTTGAAACCTCAGCAATGGAACCCCTTTCACTAGCTCATTTTTAATAATGTAATTGATTTTGCGGTAGTGAATGTGAGCCATGCGTCTGTGCCACAACATTGATTCAGCTTCAGATGCTTTTGACAGTAAACACGCCACCGCAGCAGTTGGATCCTTGGCACCCATGTCCATGACATAAGTGTCATTTTTCCTTGGTGCACGCATAACTATCCAATCGTCCGGAATGACCAAACCCGGTTTCAACACCAATGCCTCAGTATTTGTAAAATGGACCGAGTGACCCTTGTCGCAGACTTGTGACACGCTCATCAGATTGTGTTTAAGCTGCTCAACATAGTTCACTTTGTCCAAAGTGATCTTTCCATTCGTCACTTTTCCTCGTCCAGTAATTTTTCCACCTTTAGCACCAGCAAAATTTACATGTCCACCATCAAATTCTTCAAATTCAGAAAACAACCTCGCATCCCCCGTCATGTGCCTGGAGCAGCCACTATCAACATACCATAAGTTGATAATCCTCCTTAGCAGCTCCTGCACCCACCAACCAAAAGATTAGTTAGATTGGGGGACCCAAGCCTTAATGGTCTTGGGTCGTCCAAATTCACCTACTACTTGAACATCCATCCAAGATCCATCACCCCTAATTGGAGTCTTGGATCTCGGACCTGTTGATGGAAATGGGGTATGATTTCCATAAGGTCTTTGGTTCTGAGGGTACCTATTTGTGTTTGGACAATGTGACCTTTGAAAATTTTGATTTTGATTCCAAGAACCTTGATTGTAATTTCTAAAGCCATTGTTATAAAGAGTTCGACCACCATTATTTTGGTATCGATTTTGATATTGACCTTGACTTCTGAAATTATTTGAATTTTGATTATTCACTCTTGGTGAGTTACTTCTAGGTCTTTCATATCTGCCTGATGTAGATTCAGGCTGAAATCTTGGTTGATTTCTTTGGAAACGAGGAACTTGTGGAGTTCCTTTTTCAGCCTTATCTACACCACTAGCAACACCCGGTTGTTGCTTTGGAGCAGATTTCTTTGGAAAGTTTGAGACTTTCTCCTCATTATCACCTTGCTTCTCAGGTGATTTCCCCTTTTGTTTCTCACTAATTTGTGCTTCAACCTTCCTGTTAGGACAGCAGCTAGCTACATGTCCCTTTGTGTGACATTTGAAGCACGATCTCTTTTTCGAAGACTTCTTAGTTGAAGCCTTTGAACTAGATTCTGGTTTTGATGATGCTGCCTTGGAAGGATTTTGCTCAGTTTGCTTAATTTCAGATTTTTATATGTTTTTGTTTCTAGCAAACTCTACATTTGATTCCTTTTCGATAACAGTTGTTTCGGTTTTCATATCACTTCCTTGAACAAAATTAACCTTTTTAACAAAAGTTTGATTATTGTTTTTAGAAGGTGTATTTTTCTTTTTCAAAACAGATTTGCTGTTATCATCCTTCTTAGCATCATTATCTTCAAACACATCACCTTGACTGGATGTGAAACTACTTGGTGATGTTGACAGACAGTCTGTAAGCTCATCCTCATCAGGTAGGAAAGAATAGTCATGACTAAGAGGAGGTGGGACTTCATTAAAGCCCTGGAATCCCACACTTGTCTTGTCATTACTCTTCTTTAACCCACCCATCATATGTTTCATAACAAAAGTAGAATCCCTGAATTGACCTAATTTTTTTTTTGTCCTAAAAATCCCACGAGTTCAACGGTGCAAACAGTTTCTCCAAACGAACTACGGATCAATTTCTATTTGCAAAACTCTGAAATATTTTCGACGCTTGCCAACTGAAATTCCACCCCTTAATTTCTCTCTTAAATTCGCTGGTTCTGAGTTAATTTCACTGGTTATCTTTGCTGGACAAATTCGCTGGTATAATTTCGCTATTACGACGACTAGTGAAGTCGCTGAAACCGTGATGATTTCGCTGTGGACAATCACATGGTTACCAAAGTCGCCTTTGGATTTAACGTCGCCGATAAATATGCTGGTTTCACTTAATTTCGCTGGTCTCCGAGATATCTGTTAAAATTGCTCAAGAGCTGATTGGGCCACCCAGCCACCCAATCCTGAAACATGCAGCAGCTGACAATCCAGATCGCACAAGCAAGCTCTTAATCAGCACTTCTTTCCTACAAACACGAAAACAGTCAAAACAATAATCAAAAACAGATTAAAGTACACGAATTTAAACTGTTCTTCAAGTGTTCTTCGTGTTCTTCGCAAAAACCCAGAACTTAAACTCGAAATTTTCAAACAACCAACTACCAAAACAGATCAAAACTCATAATTTTGAACTGTTCTTCCTTGTTCTTGCTGTTCTTCACGAAAATTTTGAATGAGACACCAAAACTTCTTCAATCGAAACACAACTTGAATCCAGTCTTCAGTCTTGAACCATGCACAAGAGCAAAAGCTCTGATACCAATTGTAGGTCCCTTAATCACGTATGGATCGTACAAGACTGTTAATCTATCAAGGGTGCGGAATCCCCTTGATTGATCTTCGAACACAGAAACAAGAGTATGTAGAAGAACAAGAACCGAACACACAAACACGCAAACTTTCAAACTGATCTTCTATGATTATCAAACCCTTTGAAGCGTTTTACAATCACTAAGATCTACAAGAACCTAACAGCCGATTTCTGTTTTGTTCTTAAGCTCTCACACTTGAATGCTCTCTCAAGTTGTCCAAAGTGTCTCTTGTGTCTAACCTAGAACTCAAGACTAAGGCTGTTTATATACACACAGCCAAGACTCGAATTGGGCTTTGCCCATATTACATTTGTCACATAAACTTGGGCCTAATAGACTTAGTACAAACTTGGACTGATTGGGCTTTATAGAACTCGTTTTTCTTTAAGTCTTCATGATCCAATCTTCTGTTTAATATCCAAAGACCAATCCAAAGCTGTTGTCATATAACATGCACCAACAACGACCCCGTGTGCAGAAGCGTATCTGTACTGTTTTGGTCAAAAATTACCGAAGCAATTAAGTGATCAAATTAGTAAAGTGATGTAGTGTGCTAGAAAGTAAATTAAAAATGTGCTTGTTAAGTTGTTTAGAAAATCAGTATTCAGTATACGGCTCAGGATATAGAGCTGTATCTAAGATCAAACTATGAGCAAAAGTAAAGTAAATGACACGAGATGTACGAGGAAAGCCCTTGATCAATCTAGATCGCCGGCATAAAACCTCGGGAGCTGACAATCGCAGCTGCCTTGTTCTTCTATTGCTTCAAATATCAGGATACAGTGCAGGATGTGGTGCGGATCGACTAAGTGTTACAACGAAATTTGAATACAAGTGTGGTGTTTGCAATGAGCTAGAAAGTGAAAGTATGCGAGAGTGTAAATGGAGATTGTGTGACTTAAACTGATCCGACCTCATCTATTTATAGTAAAGATAAAATAACAAACTATCCTAAAGTTCCGGGATCCACCGAATATTCCTGCATCGAACGTTGTAGACCTGGTCTCTCGGGCTCAACGTCTCTCCTTCAACAAACTCGTCCGAGTCTTGAGGAGAAGAAGTCCTCTTGACCGTTAGCAAGTCTCAGCCTTTAACCTGCACGTGGTTAATTCTATAAACCTCAGGATATCGCCCAAGATGTTAGCAATATCCTCCTCCAGCATCCTGGTCACAAATAAACAAACAAAGGCAGGATATTGGTCAGGATACGTATGTTAAGAAAATGACCCCTAACAATTGTCCCCAAATATATCGGTTTGGATACCAATCCAACGGATATATTTCAAAAGTTTCACCTCATAACTTAAGGCAATTAATATGACTAGACTCTTGAAATGACAGCGGTGCAACTTCCAAAGCATTATTTACTCTTTACCCCCCTATATTCATCCTATATTAACCAAGGTACTCCTTATCATAGTTATCCTTATCTTCAAGTGGACACCAGGTATTTTCCTCTCTACCTTTTCTATTTTCCTTGTTTTAATTCTTCTTTTCTCCGACTGTGTTCTTTCATGGCGACTCGTACCAGATCGCAAGTGGCGGACTCGGTTTCTCCCTTCCACAAACAAAACTTGCTTCAGAATCCTTCTAAAGAAGTGTGTTCCTTTGACAATTCCGACATCGCAGCCCTACGATCTTCCGGTGCCTTTCCCGTCGGGACAATCTTCCGTCCATTCGACCGAGAGGTCCGGTCGGATTTTTGCTCCGACGAATGGGTTTACTTCTTTGCATATCCTTTTTCATTAGGGCTTCAATATCCATTTTCTCCCTCCATATCCCGCTTCTTTGAGCTTACCGGTCTTAGTTTTGCCCAAATCATGCCTATGGTTTGGCGTGTGTTAATTACTCTGGAGCAGATTAAGGCTTGCCATATGCCTGATCTATGCATTGAAGACCTTCCGATGGCCTACCGTCTAAGGTCACATGGTTCCAGCCGGTTTCTCCTCTTTTCTATCTCTAGCAACCCCCTCATTCTCAAGGCTACCAAGAATGAGAATAAATGGACAAGAAAGTTTTTCTTTGTGAAAAGAGACTCCATCGATAAGGGTTTTGACCTCCCTAAAAGATGGTTGACTTCTGGTAGTACTTAGGGTTTTAGGAGTATCCCCACTCATATCCCAAACCTTTATCCTGAACCATCATCCTGATATTTTTGTTTCTTTTCTTGCAGCAAACTTTAAAGAACTAGCTCCTCCTAGTGCTGAATCAGAAGGGAGGATGGAAGAGATCTACAAGCTTCCAGAGGGTGAAAGAACCTTTAACCTGTTACTCACAAGCTCAAGTCAAAGATCAAGTTCCATCATGTCTGGTAAGTATAATTTCAGGAATTGATTATTATTTTATTGTACAGTAACATAACAAGTTCAAAACATCTTCCCTTGTGCAGTGCCAGTTATTAACCTCGAAGGCTTCCAACTCGATGAACTGGATAGTTATTCCAGCCTTGAGCCTGCCCAGCAAGAATCTAATCCGAAATCATCCGTTACCCCAAAACTCACCAGTTCGAAGACCTCCGCTGCTCCCAAAGCTCCCCCTGCATCCCGGACCCGGGCCTCCAGCTCCCGGAAAAGAAAGAAAGTCGAACCCTCTGATCCACCACATGTATTCCCATTCGAGAACCACGGGTTCACAGAATCCAGCACATTTATGACCGGCTTCCTTAACCAGGTTGGTATCCTGATCTGTATCCTGCATCATATACTTAATAGAAATGTTTATTTAGAACAATGCCTGTGATATCACCTTGCAGGGCCTTGAACGCCTGGTCTTCCTTTAGGAGGACGCATGTGGCTCCAATGTCATGCTTGAAAGCCAGCTGAAAAAGGCTAAGGCCACCATTGCAGACCAAGCAGCAATTGCCACCGCTAAATCGGAACACTATGAAGCTAAGTATAAGGCTATGACTCAGGATCACCAAGCTGCCATCCAAAAGATTACCCAAGAGGCTCAAGCCAAGTCTGACGCAGCCCAACTCCAACACGAACAGGCCATGGCTTCATACCGAGAAAGCCTCAAGAATTCCGTCGTGATCTCCCTTCTCCAGGCCAGGCTGAAAATGGCTTACGAGGCAATGGCTTTGGGTTTGCAATGCCCTTCTTGGAACATCAAGGTCTGGGAAGCGAAGTTAAGAGATTTCGGGGGAAATCCTGTGGAGCCTCCTGTCAAATCTGCTGCGGAAGAGTCTGCCAAAGCAATGGATGCTAGCGCTTCAAAGGATGCTTCTGAGAATGCTGGGGCAAATGCTGGAAAGATTGCTGGTGAAAAGGATGCTGCTGCGGATACTGAGAAGAATCCCGAGGATGATGCTGGTATGGATGCTGGGAAAGAGGTTGCTGTTCAAGAGGGTGCTGCCCCTTAGGCAGCGGAGTGGGCGATGA
Organism: Helianthus tuberosus; assembly: GCA_030545235.1. Taxonomy (NCBI): domain Eukaryota; kingdom Viridiplantae; phylum Streptophyta; class Magnoliopsida; order Asterales; family Asteraceae; genus Helianthus; species Helianthus tuberosus. The sequence continues at coordinate 54,487,994 of CM060388.1, read as the reverse complement.
TGGATATACGTGCCAAGGCCGGAGCCCACGTTTTAATTTCATGGTTGTGGTTGCATAAACAATTTACTTTTCCTGTCTTTGAACAATTTACATTTCCTGCACCGAAACAATGTGATGACCAAAGGTGGATGGGTCCTAGGTTTTAGGACGAAGCCCTTGGTCATCAATTAGTATAACTTGTTTTGAATGTGATAACGGTTGTAGGTGGACAGGTCCTGTTTTGAGATATACCCTGCAACCGTTACACAAATATGGTAAAAACTGATCGTGCTTTTGGCGGATGGGCCTTGGTTTTAGGTGAAACCAAAAGCACAACTTTTGACTTGTTAATAATATAACTATCTTTTGACTTATTTTCTATTACCTTGCATTACTTAGTGTGACTCTTAGCTTTGTAAAGATTTTGTATTATTATCTTATAAAATATCCTGATCAGTATGCTCAGCGATATACTGCAAAAGCCTTTTATTAGATAGAACTTCCAAACGTTCCTTCAACTTTGTAAAAATTTCTTTAGAGTGTGAAAAACAGTCTATCTTTTCAAAGCCAAGTTTCGATAATATTTAAATGATCAAAGTTCAAAACCAACACTAGTTTCAAACACCCTAATCAAATATTCTGAAAAGGACTTTGAGGATATATCAGGATATTTATCCTTTTATAAAATATAATGTCACTAAAAACTTAGACAATGTTTACAAAGGAAAGATCATACCAGAAATAGGGTATAAACCTATTACCAAACTTCAATCCCTTTGCAACTCTTCCAATGATGATGTCCCCTGTGCAAGGTACTTAGTGCATTAGTTCCAAACCTCATTCTTTCAGCTTTACACCACCACCTTGGTGGGAATGTCCCCTGTGTACAATGTCTTCAAATACTTTAGAAATCTTCTGAATGTCAGTTTCCATAGGCAATTTTTTACATCCCAAGGGCAAAACCCAAGGATGTACTGGAGATAAATCCCTTGTATCCTGGGGAAAATCCCAAATTTTCATGCGCTACAGGCGGGAGTGTATAAACTCCAAGACTTAGAAAGGTGAAAACCTTTAAACCTTATAGAGTATGAAAATACCCTCTCGTGAGAGAGGGTGATCAATCCTCATATACCTTTAGGATTCAGGATATAGCCAACAGTAACGAAATTGTCAGCCACTTTTACATGGACTGGTCCCGCCACCTTGAACTATCCCTGAATAACTTGCGCTCCAGGCGGGGTGTTTAAACCCAATTCAGAAGAAAGGTGAATACCTTTAAACCTGTGAAGGGATCAGTATCCCTTAAACGTGAGAGAGGGGGCCAATCCTCTAATCTTCTGAGTTATCCTGAGTACATATCCTGGAGCTATATCCTGAAACATATCTTGCAAAACAATTGTAACCCTCCGATGCTTAAGTCAGTATTGGGTTGCAAATAACAAATTAAACCAAACATATTTAAAAAAGATAGAATCCATACCATTCTGAGCTAGAAATTAAATTCTAAACTCACTTGAAATAGAGCTTAAGGTGTGTATAGCATTCCAAGACCTCAGTAGCATATCCCCCTCCATATTCTTGAGTCTGTATGCTCCTTTTCCTGCTTCTGATTCAACTTCATATGGTCCTTCCCATTTTGGAGCTAACTTGCCATCGGCAGGATTAGTAGTATTCTGAAAAGCCTTTCTTAATACCCAATATCCAACCTTAAATCTTCTGGTTCTAATATTCTTGTTATATGCTCTGGATATTCTCTGTTGATATGCTGCCATCCTTAATCTTGCCGCATTTCTCTTTTCATCTATAGTGTCTAAATCCTGACTCAAGGCTTCAAGATTCTGCTCAGGATCACTTAAGGTAGATCTTGCAGTAGGTATTGTCATTTCCGTTGGAATCATTGCTTCTGCTCCAAACACCAACGAAAATGGGTTTTGGCCTGTTGCATTCTTTACCGTTGTCCTATCAGCCCATAAAACAAAGGGTAATTCTTCTGCCCATCTTCCTTTTTTGGCTCCAAGCCTTTTCTTTAAGTTATTGACAATTATCTTGTTTGAGGATTCTGCTTGTCCATTTGCTTGAGGATGTACCGGAGTAGATGTAATCATTTTGATTCCCCAACTCTTGCAAAAGTCAGTAGTCCTCTTACTTATAAACTAAGAACCATTGTCACAGATTATCTCGGCTGGTACTCCGAATCTGGTCTAGGATATTCCTCTTGATGAAGGATACTACTTCTTGGTCTCTAACTTGAACAAACTCTTCTGCTTCAACCCACTTAGAGAAATAATTCGTCATTGCTAGCATAAAGACTTTTCCTCCCGGAGCTTTTGGTAGCTTTCCCACTATATCCATACCCCACTTCATAAATGGCCAAGGGGAAACAATAGGATATAATGGTTCAGCCGGCTGATGCAGTATGTTACTATGTCTTTGACATGCGTCACATCTTCGAACATACTCTGCAGCATCTTTTCTCATTGTTGGCCAATAATATCCTGTCCTTAACACTTTTGAGAATAACGACCTGCCCCCAGCATGGTTACCACAATCCCCTTCATGTATATCCTGAAGTACTTCTTTGGCTTCAGGATCCTTCAAGCATCTCAAATACGGTCCTGCAAGAGATTTCTTGTATAAAATATTATTTATAATAGTGAATCGTGATACCTTCATCCTAAATGCCTTAGGATTCTCATTTTCAGGGATGTGTTCTTCTTTGAGATATCTCATGATTGGAGCCGTCCAGGATTTAGGATCCTCTTCAGGATGTTCTGCTCCAGGATCCTGAATACCAGCTACTTCTTTATCCTGAGGATTCGTTGCAGGATATAAGACATGTAATATTGGTATTTGCGTCCCTTCAGGTATCCTGATCGATGATCCCAAATTTGCTAAGGCATCCGCTTCAGCATTATCCTCCCTTGGTACCTGTTCAAGTATAAAAACATCGAAATATCCTGCTAATTTTTTGAGAATATCGAGATATTCGATTAATTTCTCACCCTTAACTGCATAGGATCCATTAAAATGGTTAGTAATTAACAAAGAGTCAACATATAGTTGCAAATTTTTGATAGTCATGCTCTTAGCCAACTCTAATCCTGCAATTAAAGCCTCATACTCTGCTTCATTATTAGTAGCAGGAAATTCACACCTAATAGCCTGGGGTAATATGTCCCCCTATGGCGATTTTAGTAGTATTCCTAATCCTACTCCTCTTACATTAGATGCACCGTCAGTATATAATGTCCAGGATCCTGAGGATTCTCCTAACTGTTGAACTTCTAGGTCTACCTCGTCCTGAATGTCACTACTAAAGTCAGCCACAAAGTCAGCTAAAGCCTGAGATTTTATGGCATTTCTAGGTTCATATACTAAATCATAAGCACTTAACTTTACTGACCACTTGGCCATCCTGCCTGACATCTCTGGTTTCCTAAGTACATTTTTGACAGGGTAATTTGTTTTAACATGTATCCTATGTGTCTCGAAATAATGCCTAAGTTTCGTTGATGCCATTATTAATGCTAGTATTAATTTTTCTAAGTGAGAGTACCTAGTTTCAGCATCTAATAAACTTTTACTAACATAATAAACAGGATATTGCTGACCTTCATGGTCTTTTATAAGAACGGCACTTCCAGCATTCCCTGATACAGCAAGGTATAGGGATAGTGGTTCACCATTCTCAGGCTTCATCAATAGAGGTGCGGTTGATAGATATCGTTTCAAATCCTGCAATGCTGCTTCATGCTTCTCCCCCCATTCGAATCTTTTGTTCTTCTTCAGGATATCATAAAAGTCTTTGCATTTCTCTGAGGATCTTGAGATAAACCTGTTTAAAGCTGCTACTCGGCCTGTCAATCTTTGTACGTCCTTCATATTTGAGGGTGATTTTATATCCAGGATAGCTTTGATCTGTTCTGGGCTTGCTTCTATCCCCCTTTTTGTCACCATATATCCAAGAAACTTTCCTGCCCCCACTCCGAAATGGCATTTAGCAGGATTCAGCCTCATGTTGTATTGATCCAGGATATCAAATGCTCCCTCGATATCCTGGAGGTGATCCTCAGCCTTTTTAGATTTCACCACCATATCATCGATATATACCTCCATGGTGTCCCCTAGTTTGTCTTTGAACATCATGTTTACCAATCTTTGGTATGTTGCACCTGCATTTTTCAAACCAAGAGGCATAGCTGTATAACAATAAATACCTGTTGGTGTCATGAAGTCAGTATCCTCCTGGTCAGAAGGCTCCATTTGGATCTGTTGAAATCCTGAAGATGCGTCCATGAAGGTCAGCATTTCATGCCCGGCAGTGGCATCTACCATTGCATCAATGTGGGGAAGAGGAAATGGGTCTTTAGGACAAGCTTTGTTCAAGTCTGTGTAGTCTACACAAACTCTCCATTTCCCATTCTTCTTCTGTACTACAACCACGTTTGCTAGCCACCTTGGGAACTTAACCTCTCTGATCATTCTGGACTTTAATAATCTTTCAACTTCCTTCTTTTTTGTTGCACAGGCTTAAATGATTTATCAATTCCAAGCTTGTGAGTGATAATATCTTTGGATATGCCTGTCATATCCTCATGCTTCCATGCAAACGTTGACATCCTGCATTTTAAAAAGTTAATTAATTGCTCTTCAATATCCTGAGGGATATTGGTTCCCACGAGCACCGAAATATCGGGATTATCCTGGTCTAGTATAATTTTCTTCACATCCTGCTCCGGATCCTCCACGATATCCTGGGCCCGCGTCTTTAATTGCTATGCTGCACTAGGTTTGGTTGAGGATTTCATCGAGGATGAGTAGCATTCTTTCGCCTCCTGCTGATCACTATCAACTTTGACAACTCCCCAAGGGGTAGGTATCTTGATGCATTGGTGATATGTTGATGGCACGGCCTTCATATCGTGAATCCACGGTCTTCCCAGTATGATGTTATAACAGGATAGAGAATCCATCACACAGAAACGTTGTATCGAGTTGATTCCTTCAACGTATACTGGCAACTTTATCTTTCCCACCGTATTTCTAGCCTCTCCACTGAACCCAACAAGCACGGTAGACTTCGAAGTAATATCCATTGGAGACACATTCATTCTCTTCAGAGTCTCTAGTTGGATTATGTTGACGGAGCTGCCATTATCAACCAGTATCCTGCGTACAAAATGGTTAGCCACATATAACGTTATTACCAGAGCATCATGGTGAGGACCCTGGACAGTATCCCTATCATCTGCATCAAAAGTGACCACTTTGTCAGTTGTGAGGGTAGTCATCCTGACAGGTTTGTCTCCCCTTTCGGCCTTAGCTTCCCTTGCATGTCTTTTTGCTGCCGAATACGAGGTCCCACAAATGTCGGATCCTCCCGAAATGAAGTTGATTATCTTGGCATCGGCGGGGGGTGATGCTGCTCGCTCAGGATCCTTCTCAGTATCCTGACCCTTATTCTTCTATCTTCCTAAGAGATCTTTCAGATATCCCTTACTTAGAAGATAGCTTATTTCTTTCCTTAGAGCAATGCAATCCTCGGTTACATGTCCGAAATCTTCGTGGAAAGCATACCATTTTGACTTATCTTTACAGTCAGCCTTTTGTTGATTCTTTCGAGGCCACCTAGCCTTGTCTCCTAGACCCTGCATGGCATACATCAATTCGGGAATGTTAACAGAAAAGCAATATTCAGACAACTCAGGATACTTTTCAGGATCCTCATCTTCGACAGCATTCACTCTCTTGTTATCATTTCTACCATATGGCTTAGGCCGATATGATTTGAATGAGGATTCTGACTTCCTGTTAGTTGACTCATAAGTGTTAGATGAGTTCATCCTTTCTTGCATCTTCCTGTCATCCTCCAAACGGATATATCTCAAAGCCCTGTTACGAGCTTCGTCGAGATTCCTGCAGGGATTCATTACAATATCCTGATAAAACTGAGAATCCTTTTGTAATCCCATCTTGAAAGCTTGCACAGCTGTTGCAACATCAAGATGTGGGATATCCAAGGATTCTCGACTGAATTTGTTCACATAATCCCTCAAGGATTCCTGAGGCCCTTGAGTTATCCTGTAAAGATCACTGGTTAGTTTCTCAAAACTCCGACTACAAGAAAATTGACTGTTAAATAAATTAACCAAATGAGCAAACGAAGTAATTGAGTGTGGAGGAACATTTAACAGCCATTTTAAGGCTGGTCCTGTTAAGGTAGAACCAAATCCCTTGCACAGGCACGCTTCCTTGAGCTCCGGAGGGATAGGGTTAATCTCCATTCTTTCCCTATACTGAGCAATATGCTCCTCAGGATCCGTAGTTCCGTCGTAAAGCTTCATGTTGGGGGTTTGAAATCTCTTTGGGATCTCAGCATCACAGATAGGATGTGCAAAACGAGATATCTTATGGCTATCTTGGGACACTTCCGGGATTGGTTGGACTACCCCATGTACACTGGATATCATGTCCTTCAACTTTTGAAGTTCCCTAGTGAGTGCTGATGACACACCTGTATCCTGCAAAGATCCACTATTGTTAGTAGCATAAGTATTATTATTATTCGACACGTTACCCGTTGGAGGATTTTGCCCATATCCTGAAGCATATCCTGAGCTCCTCATGGTTGACATCCTGACCGAGGAGGGTATTTCAGGAGTATGATTCTGAGGAAGGCTGGGCACGATATTCCCCCTGTTATCCTCAGTATACACAGCTGAACTGAAGTTCAACGCTCTAGGGTGTAATGGAGTGACATTGTCCTCAGCAGATCTGCTCGAGCCTGACTTCAGGAGTTGTATTTCCCTTAAAAGCATTTGGTTTGTTTCCTGTTGCTGCCTCATTTGTTCCTGCACACTTCCAAATAAAGTGAGAATTTCATCATTAGAAGCTAGAACGGGAGCAGATTCCTGAACACTGCGAGTAGGGATAATATCCTGAGGTCGTGTAGAGGCTGGCATCCTTGGAGGAGGTGGTGGAAGCACCGGACCGGCAATAGCAGAAGTCATAGCAGACACAGTAGAGGAACTCATGTTTGATCTTGAGGCCATTATGGACAATGTGGCAAAAAGTTTTGAAAATAAAAAACCGATTAGCGATTTCACAAAAATTTTTAGTAAAGAGAGCACCACTTGCCCCACGGTGGGCGCCAAATTGTTTTGGTCAAAAAATACCGAAGCAATTAAGTGATCAAATTAGTAAAGTGAGGTAGTGTGCTAGAAAGTAAATAAAAATGTGCTTGTTAAGTTGTTTAGAAAATCAGTATTCAGTATACGGCTCAGGATATAGAGCTGTATCTAAGATCAAACTATGAGCAAAAGTAAAGTAAATGACACGAGATGTACGAGGAAAGCCCTTGATCAATCTAGATCGCCGGCATAAAACCTCGGGAGCTGACAATCGCAGCTGCCTTGTTCTTCTATTGCTTCAAATATCAGGATACAGTGCAGGATGTGGTGCGGATCGACTAAGTGTTACAAAGAAATTTGAATACAAGTGTGGTGTTTGCAATGAGCTAGAAAGTGAAAGTATGCGAGAGTGTAAGTGGAGATTGTGTGACTTAAACTGATCCGACCTCATCTATTTATAGTAAAGATAAAATAACAAACTATCCTAAAGTTCCGGGATCCACCGAATATTCCTTCATCGAACGTTGTAGACCTGGTCTCTCGGGCTCAACGTCTCTCCTTCAACAAACTCGTCCGAGTCTTGAGGAGAAGAAGTCCTCTTGACCGTTAGCAAGTCTCAGCCTTTAACCTGCACGTGGTTAATTCTATAAACCTCAGGATATCGCCCAAGATGTTAGCAATATCCTCCTCCAGCATCCTGGTCACAAATAAACAAACAAAGGCAGGATATTGGTCAGGATACGTATGTTAAGAAAATGACCCCTAACATGTACTATCAAGATTTGCCTAGATTCTGCGAATCTTTGCGTTGACCACAGCCCCGTGTCCGCTGGGCACGCCCCCGTGGTGGGTGATAGAAGCTTCTACAACTTTGTCTTTTCTGCAGACACTTGGGCACGCCCCCGTGCTCACTGAGCACGGGGCGTGTTCAACCTTCTGTTCTCTTGTTTTTTCTTGGGGAGATGTTGTCGAGGGGTTGGGCATGCCACGTTTATTCCTTTTCTTGTATTTAGAATTGGCTGCATTTTTGCTTCTTTTGTTCATTTGAGCTCATTTAATCCTGAAAATACAAAAGGAAGAAAAACACACTTTTTCCAACATTAGTACTAAAAAGGGGTTAGTTTTATGCCTCATTTGATGTAATTTATATGTTGCATTTTGCACACATCATTCACTCTAAAAAGTAAAAAAAAAAATTGATTCTCACGTTTGTAGTAAGACGTTCACTAATTTTCTTTCAAAAATATATATTGGTTTAACTAAAACAAAGTAAAAATAACTTTGTCAAAAGTGTATAATGTTTACAACTAAAACAAACTAAATAATGTTAAAAGAATGTGATTTGTCATGGTTTGATTGACTAAAAAAAGTTAATTTTCATTATCATCCCATACGTTCGTTAAGTTGTTAACGTCACCAACCTTTAACGCCCCATAACGCTGATGGGGAATGGTGTTTGGCACATGTGGGTGGTGAGATGACATAGGGTATAACAACCCTCCAAAATAATTTTCGACACCCCGAATATAATTAAAGTATCCCAATATGTTAAAAATACACCCCGTATACATAAACGGGCCCCGAATAGCCTTATTTTTATTAAAATTTAATAAAAACAAAATTTTATGTTCTCTCGCGGGGCGCGTAGCCATTGGCTACCACCTACGCGAGCCGCGACAGCAAGGAGTCAGGGCGAGCCCCTGAGCCACCACGTGTCATCTCGCGTGTGGAGTCTACGAGCCGAGTCAGCCAAGCTAGGGCCTACCCTAGGGAGCCACGCGGGCCGCGTAAGCCCTGGCCGTGTTCTACGGGGGGCGCGACAAAACCAAATAACAGCCCTATAAATAGCAACCTTCGGCAGTTCAGTCAAATCGTTCATCTCTCGACTTTCTCTCTCGAATTTATTTATAATAGGCATAATTTTTGGGCATAATACCCCCTAATTAACGAAGTTCTGCTCCGTTGTAAGTATTATAACCCCGGTTACGTATTACATATGCTGCCCGATTGATCCAGGGTTCCGTAACGGCTGTCGTGGTTCTGCCCGACATAGTCGTTGGAATGTCGTCTCGGGGAGGGTATTACTAATGTAAATACTGGGTTATTATATTAACGCGTGTGCATTTGTGTAAATTATAGATAATCACTAGGAAACCCTTAAAGGAAACCTAAGACAGCAATGTGAGTAATCTCCTTTTTGTAAACAGTTTTTACAAAACCTTAAATATTTTACAATGTGATTAAGCGGTGATTGAGTCTTTGTAATTCTTCAATTACTGCCGGTATGTTGGGGTTTTGTATACAAAATGTGGAACACGTTACCATTGGACAAAGAGTTAGCCAATGGGTAACATGACCCACCAGTCAGGATTGACAATACTGAATGAGTAATTGTGTAGATGTAAACATTGTAATCACTCTCAGTACTGTGAAAATTGATAAAACTCTTCTTGATTAAACTGGGATTCACTCACCAGTATTTCCCACTGACAAAATATTTTTAAACGGGTTTCAGGTAACAAAATGTGAGAGCCAACTAGAAGCCAGCTGGACAGTACTGAAGGCTTGGAAAAGTGGCTATAAAAGTTACCTAAATAAAAGAAGATGTTTTATTCAATAAAATGGAGATTATCTTTATAAATCAGTTTGTAATGAAAACTTGGGTTTTATCCCAAAATGTTTAATATTATAAAAGTGTGGTATTTACTCTGATAAAATATTTCCTAACTACGGTCCTGATGTAATTTCCGCTGCCAAAATGATAAACATCGATACCACTAAAACTGGTCTCGCGGCCACCCATTCCCGGGACAGATAGGGGGCGGGGGTTGCGACAGGAGGTGGTATCAAAGCTAAGCCACTGATTCAGCCACAGAAGTGTTCTGCTAACACTAAAATATTATTTAAAGTGTTAGGAAATAAATTACAGAAATACGTGCATATCTGTATTTTATTGTTATGTGTTATTTGACTATTTGTTAGTTTATAGTATGAGTGATCAAGGACCATCCGACGCTTATCGTCAGTTGTCCAGCTCACCTAGAACTGATGGCACCTCTTCATAGCCTACCCTCTCAGGGTATTCTGCTGAAAACTAAAGCCAGGATATTTGTATTTAAGGCTCAGTCTGAAGAGCCATTCCCTCAGAAAAAGAGAGGATGGTTCAGTAAGAGAGCACATGTGTAACACCTCGTAATTTCATGTCCAATAATGTATTGACACGTGTCATAAGCTTTGAACATGTAAAAGAATACTCTAGAGGGACTAAAGTTGAGAAACAAGGAAAGTATGTGAATATAAGGGTTCAAAATGTCAACAATGGATAAATATATCTTTCAATAACCCTACATGATGTTTATACCCTTAAACGAATGAATCATGGATCATACGAAGCTAATTATGAAAGAAAGTGAGCAATTACAAACTACAGGGGCTAAATGTGGCAACATGTTTAAAGTATACCTCTGAGTGACCTTTAGCAAACCGAAAGCTTTGTAACGATTAATTATGCTCACTAGAATAAGTGAGAAAAATTTCACAAGGTTTTGATTCCGTATGAGAAAGTTATACTATCATTCGTATGTGAGGGGTTAAAAGCGTCGACGTTGATAATTAAGGCTTTTCGAGTGACCATAAAGTTGACCAAGGACTTCACAAAGATTGGTTATGTCTTAGAGTCCTTAGAAATCAATTTAGGTTGCTCAAAGTGCAAAACAAGAAGTTAAAACAATTTTTATATGAACCAGGGACCAAAACAACAAATTCTGAAAGTTGAAAATCCGGTCAGAAGGTGCGTCGCGGGACGCGTAGGACCCTTAGGAGACCAACACGTCACGCGAGGGGTCCTCTGATGTAGAAAAATGTGGCAGGTGCCTTTCCAGCCCGTTTAACCGACTTAGATCACTTGTTTTGCATACCATGTGCTGCACAAACTTGTTTTTAGGCACTAGGGACACTTGTGATCAAGGAACAATCCTAGACATGTTTGGCATCATCTTGAGCAATCAATGATCACTATATAAAGGCCCTCATTGTGCAACTTTTGATCATTCATTCCATACTCAACTCCTGAAGATTTCTGGAGCTCAAGGCCACTCCCTAAGCATCATTAGTCGTGCATTGGACCTTGGTGAGCTTCCTTAACCTTCCTTAATCGTGTTCTACTTAGTGAAGGGGTAAGGTCCCAAAAACATTATAATAAGTACTTGGGACCATACCACAACCTTGCCTTTCAACCTTTTAACCTTGCGCGGCCGCGCAATGGTCTTACAAAAGAAAACCTTAAGAAACAAGCAATAGTCAACACTTGTGCGCCAAAAGGAAATCATAAGTCCTTGCGCCTTCTCCCATGAGCAAAGTATGAAAATCCTAAATTAAGCACTTCCGCTCAATATCCAGACTTTGATATTATTTACCCAGACTTGGGATTTATTTATTCAGCTGATTCCACACGATAAGGAGTCACACCAGATTACAGCAGTAATCTTCTAGAAGGAATTCAATCGTGCACCACTAGGACGGTTATAACCGTCTGGACACGTGTCACCATCTCAGGACTCCCTGAAATCACAACGAAAGCATGTAATTGGAGAGTAATCTTCACTTGATCACTTTACACGTGGCAAATCCCCAGCCTTCGATCTAAGCCACGATCCGTGTGCCCTTACGTCGGATCAAGAAGCTTGACGGAAGGAAATGTAACCGCTTACGGGGTTAGCATCTTCTGTCAACTTTTCACCAACAGGTTTTCCCACCCAAAGACTCCCGGGTATAAATATGAGAACTACTCAGGTATGAAGAAAGTTACACACACTTCTCAAATACATCTTCTTCTTCATAATCCATACTTATTCTCACACCGGAATCGGGTCAAGGAGAGAACCCTTTTCTCCCCTTGGCGAGGCTAACGGTGCTTCTTTTTTGAAGACTTATCGAAGAAGGAGATCAGTGGCAATCGAATCAAACGAGAGGAAACTTACCTTTTTATGCGGATTCAAACCCCCTAAATAATTGATTCCGATCGATTAATCTAGTGTTTCTTCATTGGCGCCCACCGATTCCTCTGTTTTTGCAGCTTTTGCCTCGTTTCGATTTAGTTGCCTTATTCTCTGTTTTTCACATGGCAGAGAATTCATTATCTCACCCATCAGGTCCTCGATCTGAGTTCAAGGATTCTACAACCCAAAATACCCAAATTAACGGAATCATGGGAGCAAAAGAAAACAACGGTCATTCAGACAGAAAGAATGTCTCAGATCCAATTATGGAGAGATCCTCAGAGTATTGGTTTAGCAGATGCCAGACTGCTTTAAACACAATTGTTATGCAAATTGCCAGATCCGAGTTCCCAAACATCAGATCTGGTGGAAAAATTGACACTGTAGTATTGGACCCACCAACACCCTGTCGGGGGGACATCCAATCTAGTTGTAATATTGATATACGTCAACAATCCAGAAGTAGGAGCCATCAGAGAGCTAAATCAAAACAAATAAACATGGTTCAAGGAGGTCCGTCACGAAGGCCAAATAAACGAAACCATGATCAACATTGGAGGGAATAACAGGTCGTGTTTCCTGTTGTTCCTGGAGGCCCTCAGGAAGAACGACCAGTAATTATTACTGGCATCTTCGGCCATTACCAGACGGACTATATGTTTATAGATCCGGGAAGCTCGATGGACATCATATACGAGCAATGCTTCAAACAGCTTGACCCAGAAGACAAAGCACGTCTAGAACCGGTCGATTTTCCTCTCACCGGATTTTGCAATGAAGCTGTATTCCCATTAGGGAAAATAGCTTTCCCTGTGACTCTATCTGATGGTGATCATTCATGAACAGTCACAGAAAATTTCATGGTCATGCGGGCAACATCACGCCATGATGTCCTGCTCGGAAGAAGATCGATCACAAAGAGAATTCAGCATGATCACCTCTATCCCACATGCTGCATGCGGATTTCCAACGGAAACCGAAGTTGCAATTCTATATTCAAGCAAAGAGGTCATGTACGTAGATGACGAGCCACCGGCAAAGGTAGTCAAACCTTCAGCATCAAACGAACCGGAGAAATGGGTCCTGAAGAACGAATATCCAGAGCAGACCATCCTCCTAGGACATGCCATTTCACCGGCAACACGAATACAATTAAAAGAATTGTTATCAAAAAACAAAGATATATTCGCTTGGTGCCCAGCAGACATGACTGGGGTTCCACGCGACGTAGCGTAACATTGCCTGAATATCAAACCATCAGCAGAGCCTGTTGCTCAGGGGAGGCGTAGCTTTAGCGAAGAAAAAGCGAAAGCTATGGATGAACAAGTGATAGAGCTACTCAATGCGGGAATCTTACGCGAAGTAAAATACCATACATGGGTTTCCAATCCAGTAATGGTACAGAAACACAGTGGCGGATGGAGAATGTGCGTCGACTTCAAAGACCTGAATAAAGCGTGCCCAAAAGATTGCTACGCGCTTCCGGAGATAGACAAAAAAGTCGACTCTTTAACGTCATTCAGATGGAAGTGCTTTCTCGACTGTTACAAAGGTTATCATCAGGTCCAGATGAAGGAAGAAGACGAACATAAAACTGCATTCCGCACAAATAAGGGCATCTTCTGCTACACTAATATGCCCTTCGGCCTGCGCAACGCAGGCGTAACTTACGAACGGTTGATGGACACAGTTTTCAGTGGTGACATTGGCAAGACAGTCGAGGTGCACATGGATGACCTCGTCATCATGAGCCACGAGGAAGACACGATGCTCAACAATATTCAGCGCACGTTTGACTCTTTGCGCAGCGTGAACTTGAAACTCAATCCAACAAAATGCTCCTTCGGCATGGAGGAGGTGAAATTTTTGGGCTTTATAGTCACAAGAGACGGTTTTAAAGTAAATCCAGAAAAAGTGCAGGCCATCCAGCTAATGCCATCACCTGCAACAATAAAAGAAATGCAAAGACTCGCCGGGCGCTTAGCAGCCTTGAACAGATTCTTGGCTAATCATGCAGCAAAGTCTTATCCATTCATCAGCACGCTGCGAAACTGCGCGAAGAAAACCCACTTTCAGTGGACACCTGAAGTAGAAGCAGCCTTCAAACAAATGAAGGAATGTTTAATTCAGCTGCCAACGCTGACCGCACCAAGAGAAAAAGAACCACTGATTTTATATCTATCTACTGCGGAAGTAGCAGTAGGTGCAGTATTGATGGTAGAACAAGAAAACATTCAGACTCCAATCTACTATATAAGCAAGATGCTCACTGGCCCGGAAACTCGTTACTCGATGATAGAAAAGCTGGTCCTAGCACTAGTACACGCGTCACGAGGCCTACGTAGGTATTTTTCGGGCCACGTCATCACAGTTCTTACCAATTACCACTTAGGCCAGATCTTATCTAAACCCGATGTGGCGGGAAGATTGGCTAAGTGGGCTATCGAGCTAGGAGGATACAATATCCTCTACAGGCCAAGACCAGCAATCAAAGGGCAAGTTCTAGCAGACTTTGCCACCGAAGTTCCCATCGACAAAGTTCAAGAGTGCGAGGCAACCCAGAACCCTGTACCCGTTTTCGACGACAGAGTCTGGACCTTGCACACAGAAGGCACTTCCAATGATGACGGAGCAGGGGCAGGTCTCCGACTAGTCAGCCCGGATGATCACGAACTCACATATGCCATACGCCTAGACTTCCAAAGCACTAACAACGAAGCAGAATACGAAGCGTTTTTAGCAGGCCTTCGTTTAGCGCTTAAAATGGGGGCAAGAAACCTCGAAGCTAACGTCGATTCAAAGCTAGTAGCTGAACAAGTTAATGGGATGCAAGAGGAGAAGCTATGGCGTTGTACTTGGAACAAGTGCGAATGTTAATTGGTCAATTCCAAACGTTCAAAGTCAACCATATAAACAGAAGTGAAAACAAACATGCGGACGCATTGAGCAAATTGGCTGCAACCAGCTTTAAGCACTTAGCAAAAGAAGTATGCATAGAAGTGCTCTCCAATCCTTCTGTTCCTCTAAAACAAGTCAATATCATAGAAATCGGTAGTCCATCCTGGATGTCCCCGATCATCTTATACTTACAACACGGAAAACTCCCGGAGGAAAAAGTAGAAGCCAGGAAAATTCAGAATAAGGCAATAAACTACGAAATGGCAGACGACATTCTATACCGAAAGTCATTCATGGGACCATTACTTCGATGCGTTGACAAGACAGACGCGCAATACTGTTAGAGCTTTTGAGATCGTTGTTACTTGTGCTGGATTAGTTTTATAGTAGTTAGTAGCAAATTAGAATGTACAAGGGCTTGTTTTGTAATTCTCTAATAGTAATGTTCCTGACCTAGTGTAGATAAGATTCCAGCAAATTTATAAATTTGCTGGCAGATCAGGAACACACTATAAATAGCCCTCACATTGTAACCTTGGGAAGCTTTTGGCTCTTGAATGAATATTGGTGTTGTTACTTTCTCTTGCTGATCTAGTGCTTAAATCTGATATCCAAGGTTGTTTATTGCTATATCTCATTGTTTGGATTCAATACAACACTTGTTGTATTCATTAATCCATTAGCTTCCCTTCATCTTTGATATTTCTTAACTTTTCATATCTCAAACACCTAATCAATAGGTGTTATGGGTTAAAACAACCAACCACTGTGATCCGGATTCGTTTTGGGTTCTACAATTTGGTATCAGAGCCTTTGTGCTCTTGGTTGTTGTGTTCTTGTTGAGATTTTTCATTGTTTTGAAGGTTTTTCCAAGTTTCAAGGTTTTTCAAATTTTTTAGCTTAAAATGGATTGATTTGGTGTGTTTAATCAATAGGTTGTTGTTAATACATGATTAGGGAGTCATTTTGGACATTTTGATGCATCAAAACATGGTTTTTGAGCTGTTTTTGAGTGATTAGAGGGTTTTTGTTCGTGTTAAACCCTCTGTTCAGCGAAAATAACTTGAAGACAGCGAACAATATTTGAATACAGCGAAATTAATTTTGAAGACAGCGCACTCAGCGTTGAATATAGCGAAATATATTTAGTCGTTGAGGTCCTTATCGCATAATCATTAATTTCGGCGACCATCGTTCGAGCGAAATTGTTGATCATTAGCGAGATAGTGTCAGTTGTCCCTTGAGCGAAATTATCGAAGGCGACTTCGAGAGCCGTGATAGCGAACCACAGCGTTCTTATCACGGTTATCAGTGAAACTAACCTAACATCTGTCTGTGTTTTGATTTGTCAGCGAAGTTATCTTGATCGCTCGCTCCAGCGAAGGTCGAGGATCTGTTAGCGAAGGTGAACAGGTGTCTTCGTTCACCAGTGAAGTTAAGCCTCTAGCCGGTTAACCTGCGACCTGTCAGCGAATTTAGGTTCTGATCAGCTAAAACTTGTCTAAACAAGCCAAGTTGTCGCTAAATCAACTAAGTCCAATTGCACAAGCTGAACTCGAGACTGGAACTACCACCCGTCCACCAAAGTTGAAAGGTGCTGAAGACTTCAGCACTTGGAAGACTCGCATCCAGTCGTTCTTCGAATACACGGACTACAATTTGTGGGTTTCAGTCACCACTGGTCCCCACATTCCAACGGTGATTCGTAATGATTTGGTGGTTGCTAATCCTGACCCCACAACCTTCACTGAGGAAGACAAAGCCCTAATTCAACGCGATCGCCGTGCGCATGCAGCCTTAACCATGGCCCTGTCAACTGATGATTGCAACATGTTTGAAGAACACAGAACTGCAAGTGCTCTCTGGAATGCATTGATTGAGTATTATGAGGGAAATGAATAGCTAATTGAAAGTAAGAGAGATATGGTGCAGAAGCAATACGACATGTTCTGTGGAGTTCGTGGAGAAAGTCTGTCAGATCACATCAGTCGCTTTCTGAATATGATGACCAAAATGAAGAAGGCAGGAAATCCTGTTACAAACCGTGCTGCAATAAAGAAGCTGCTAGACTCACTTCCCAAAGAATGGAGCCTACAATGCATGATGATCAAGAAGGATTTCCTCAACAATCCAAATCCTGTCACTCTGTCCGACCTGATCAACACCTTAAGAGCCTTTGAAATGGATGTCAACAAAAGAGAAATGAACACTGCCGGTTACCAACCAAAGTCAACTCAAAACTCAGCTGGATTGAAGAATGTGGCATTTCTTGCTTCAGGGGGCATTACTCCACAAGCTTCTGACTTAATATACGCAAACGCTTCCGCAAGCGCATCAAAAGCCCCACAACTTGTTGAGAAGACCATCACTGTTGACGCTCAAGCATTGAAAGTGTCCACTGAAAACGTGGCACTCTTCAACACTTTTCTGAGTAGCTATGAAGCCCTGATGTCGGGGGAGCTGAAAAAGGAGATGTTCACTGCTGAAGACATGTATCAGGTTGATCCAGATGATATGGAGGAAATGGATCTGAAATGGCAAATGGCCATGATCACTTTGAGACTAAAGAAATTTCAAGACAAGACAGGAAAGCGTTTGGGTCTTGGAAAAGCTGGTTTTGACAAATCTAAACTTAGGTGCTACAACTGCAAGAATCTAGGACACTTCAAGCGTGATTGTCCTCTGTTGAAAGAAGGAAACAGTGAAACCACTCCAGCTGTAAAGCAAATCACAGTTGAAGAGAACAAGAACAACGCGTCCCCTAGCACGCCAAAGTCTTTAGTCGTAGAAGACTATGATTGGAGTCAAGAAATCACTGAAGCAAAGGAGCAAGTCAACAAAGCCCTGATGGCCAAGATCACGGGTGAATCCTCATCAAGGAAGTTTGAGAAGCAGACAGCTGGAATTCCAAAAGGAGAAAACACTGCTGACAAAGGTTTGAAAAGCATTCTGACTTCAGTGGAGCCTGAAAAGGAAGAGATGTGTAATCAAGCAGAGGAGCGTGCTTCAACAGAGACATCTGAAAAGGACAAGAAAAAGGTCCCAGCAGCCGCGATGAAAGCAGATTCGTCAAAGGAGAAAGCAGACAAGGACTTGGTAAACAGTATTCCACTTAGTTTCAAGGAAAAGTTATGCACACCTGCATGCGTTGATGTCGTGGCACATTACAAGTCTCTTAATCTTGAATTTGAGAGACAAAAAGACAAGGCCTTAAAAATGAATAACGAACTTAAACTGAACGAGGCTGCATACCAGAGAAAGTTAAATTCAACTTTAGCTGAGATGCAAACTCTAAAAGAATTTGTGATTAGAAAAGATTTGATCATTAACGATCTCACAGATAGATTAGAAATGGCTTTAAATGAAAAGAACAAATTGCAAATCATCATTGATAAATGGAATGTCAGTCAAAAGGCCTTCACTGACATCAAAAATTGCCAACGACCAACGTATGTGAAAGACGGAATTGGGTATAAGGATAGGCAAGGAAACGAGAGAAAACTCTTTCTTCCACCACATAGCAAAAACGATGTGCCTATACCTACTCCTCATCCCGAAAACGATCTCATTGATGAAAATGTCTCTGTAGAACAAACAAATTCTTGTGAAATCGAAACAACCGCTAACTTTTCTAAAAGTAATGCAGATCCAATTGTGTGTAAAGAAGATGTGTGCGATGAGGATGGAGACTGCGGGGGATCAAAAATAGGAATAGGTTATTCAGGCAACAGTTATTCCACTATTAACTGGTTCGCCTGGAACTGTTCTAAGGAAAACAATATTCGGGATGAATGTAATAATTTGATTAGGATGGATAACTGTAATGGCCATGTGCCTAAATTTAAATCTTCGGATGACTGTAAGGGCCATGTGCCTACATTTGAGACCCGTGATCGTGAACATGCTATGTTTGAATGTCATGATTTAAATTCTGCATTTTGTGATGATAAAGTTGTATGTGAATCTCCTGTATTTGTGCCAGAATTGAAAAAGAATAGCTTTGGAAAATTCCTCACCGAGGAAATTCCAGAATTTATTCCATCTCGAACAGGTATGACAGATTCTGAAGATCAAGGCAACAAAGACTCAAGCTCTGCTTCAAGCCTTGAGGATGAGCAAATGTCAGAAACAACAGACAGTGAGAGCACAGAATTCTCAAGTGAAGAAACCTTGAAGACCTCAAGTGACGATCACACAACAAATGATGAAAACTCAGAAAGCTCAAGTGCTGAAACAATTTAAGACCAAAATCCAGAAAGTTCAAGCGAAGATCAAAGCTGCAATGATTCAATTTACGAAGCAAGTGAAGAACATGACTCAAGTGAATACCAAACGTCCGAAAGCTCGTCTGATTATAACAATGATAAAGAATGTTCAGAAGATGAAAGCAGAGTTGACAAGAAAATGAAGAAAGCAGAAAGCACAAGACACTCATCACATACATCATCTTCTAACACCAAAAGACCCAGACATAAAAGATGTTTTCGCTGTGGTCATTTAGGACATACAGCGAAACATTGTAAAACCAAAAAGCTTTCTAAACCAGAGCATGATTTTCTTACAAACGTCACATATCAGTTAAATTATCTTAAGAAGTCTGTTAAAAATCTGGTTGAGTCAACGGCCTATTTTTGGAAACAAAAAGAGGCCAAAGTGGGTCAAAATCACGATAGATTCGAAATGAAGCAAATTTGGGTTCCCAAAACTAACTAATTTGTATATTTGTGCTTTTGTGTATGTCAGAATAAACTCCAGAAATGGCTCCGCATGCTCATGGAATACATCTGGCACGTAGACAGCGGATGTTCAAGACACATGACAGGACTGAAGGAACTCCTAAAGAATTTTCGCTTCATTGATGGTGATTTCGTATCTTTCGCTGGAGACGAGAAGGGGGGAAAGATAGTTGGAGTAGGAGATGTGGTGTCTGAAGCCCTCACTCTGGAGAATGTCAACTCTGTGCCGGAGCTGTGCTACAATCTCATGAGTGTCTCTCAAGTCTGTGATAAAGGAATATCGGTGCTTTTCAATGACATGGAATGCTTGTTCCTGAAGCCCGGATATGTTGTTCCTGCTGAAATGATCATGCTCACAGCTCCAAGACAAAACAACACATACGTGCTCAACATGAAAAACGCCAAGACAAATGACAACTTAACCTGCTTGATTTCTAAGGCTTCAGAATCTGAATCACTGCTTTGGCATAGGCGACTGGGGCATGTTAATTTCAAAAATATGAACAAACTTTCTAAGTTAAACTTAGTTAGAGGTCTTCCAATTAAGGAATTTCCTTTTTCTGAAAAATGCATTGCATGCGCCCAGGGAAAACAGCATAAGAAACCGCACAAGTCCAAAGCAGTGAACACGATTGCGGCACCTCTTCAATTGTTGCATATGGATCTTTTTGGTCCAATCAGTGTTAAAAGTCTTGCTAAAAGTTCTTATTGTTTGGTGATTACAGATGATTTCTCTCGATTTTCTTGGGTCTACTTTCTTGAGGCCAAAAGTGAAACAGCGGAAATTCTCAAGGCATTCATTCCCTTGATTGAGAACGTGACCAAATTAAAAGTGAAGTCAATAAGAAGTGATAATGGCTCCGAATTCAAAAATCAAACATTCATATCCTTCTGTGCAGAAAAGGGAATTCATCTTCAATACAGTGCAGCCAGAACTCCTCAACAAAATGGGGTTGCTGAACGCAAGAATAGAACATTGATTGAAGCCGCAAGGACCATGTTAGTAGACTCAAAACTTCCAATCATCTTCTGGGCAGAAGCAGTTAACACGGCCTGCTACGTTCTGAACAGGGTTCTAATTGTAAAACCACATGGAAAAACGGCATATGAACTTCTTTTCAAAAGAAAGCCGCTTATTGATTTCTTCAGACCATTTGGATGCTCGTGCACTCTTCTAAACACTCAAGAGAATCTCATCAAGTTCGAAGCAGTGGGTGATGTCTGCTACTTCATGGGATATTCATCCACTCAGAAAGCTTACAGAGTCTACAACAAAAGAACAAAGATGGTGATTGAGTCATACTACGTTGATTTTCAAGAAGGAAATTACACTAACACCGGAAGTACTCCCAACTGGTTTTATGATGTGGATGTGATCTTCAACACCTTTGAAATTCCAGAAGATGTTCCAGAAGCAGAACCTGCAGAAGTCGCTCAAGTTGAACCTCTGTTTGATACTTCAGATATTGGTCTCACTCCATTCACTACCCGTTTCACTCCATTCTCTGCTAATCCACTTCTCTCTGTGGATGAAGCAACTGGTGACACTTCGCCTGAGAACACCCCTGAAAACGGTGCTTCTTCTTCACAGGCGAACGTGGATGAACCAACACAAGAAGATGATCTACCAGTGATTTATGTGGACGAACACTTCACCAACCTTCCGCAGCAAATTGAAGCTCTGACTAATGCTGGATACAAGACGAATCGAAATCATCCTCTTGAAAATGTTATCGGCGCAGTCGAAGAAGGAGTGCGTACACGCGGGCAATCGTCAAGCATCAACAAAGGGCTATTTGCAGCTTTTCTGTCACAATCAGTTCCACGGGACATCGAAGACGCTATTCAAGATTCCAGTTGGGTTCAGGCGATGCAAGAAGAACTATCTCAATTCAGGAAGCTTAAAGTTTGGGAGCTAGTCGACTTACCCGAAGGAAAGTTTCCAATCGGTACCAAATGGGTCTTTCGTAACAAAATGGATGATCGTGGAGTAGTAATCAAGAACAAGGCCAGATTAGTGGTGCTGGGTTACCGTCAAGAAGAAGGAATTGATTACGAAGAGGTTTTCGCTCCAGTTGCAAGATTGGAGGCCATCAGAATATTCCTGGCTTACGCGTCATACAGAAACTTCAAAGTTTTTCAGATGGACGTAAAGAGCGCTTTTCTGTATGGGAAAGTAAAGGAAGAAGTCTACGTGTGTCAACCTCCGGGTTTCGAAGATCCTCATTTTCCAGGTCGTTACTACAAGTTGGACAAAGCCCTATATGGTCTTCACCAAGCTCCACGTGCTTGGTACGAAACCTTGTCAACTTATCTTTTGAAGCATGGGTACTCCAGAGGAACGATCGACAAGACTCTCTTCACCAAAAGAGTCAGAGAAGACATAATGCTAGTTCAGATTTATGTGGACGATATCATCTTCGGGTCAACCAAGGAGGAACTGTGTAGAGAATTCGAGTCTGTCATGAAGGCTCAGTTTGAAATGAGCATGATAGGAGAACTGGCGTTCTTCTTGGGGCTAGAAGTGAAGCAGAAGGAAGACGGGATTCTTATTCATCAGGCCAAGTACATTCGGGATATTCTGGCAAAGTACAACTTGAACGACTGCAAAGTTGCGAGTACTCCATTCGCTTCTCAGACAGAGCTCACTCTACATCCTCAAGGAAAACCTGTAAACAAGTCCCTCTATCGCTCGATGATTGGATCTCTGATGTACTTAATAGCTAGCAGGCCCGACATAATGTGGGCAGTCTGTCTCTGTGCTCGCTTTCAGACTAATCCCAAGGAATCTCACGAAATCGCTGTGAAGCGCATCTTCCGCTATCTCAAAGGAACTCCGAAACTAGGTCTTTGGTATCCTAAAGATAGCAATTTTGATCTTATTGCTTATTCTGACAGTGATCATGCAGGTTGTAAAGTAGATCGCAGGTCTGTATCAGGAGGATGTCAATTCTTGGGAAATCGTCTGATCTCATGGCAAAGCAAGAAACAGACAACTGTGTCCACCTCAACCGCTCAAGCAGAATACACCGCGGCCTACAGTTGTTGTTCACAAGTTCTCTGGATACAAAATCAGTTGTTGGATTATGGAATCAACATCATGAAGACTCCTATATTCATCGACAATGAGGCATGTCTGGGAATTGTGAAGAATCCCATCCACCACTCCAGAACGAAGCATATCGAAATTCGCATTCATGCAATTCGAGATGCGTACGAGAAAGGCTACATTCAAGTGGTACCAGTGGATACAACCCAGCAACGGGCAGACATTTTCACTAAAGCTTTCGACAAAACGCGATTCAACCAGCTGGTAACCTGGTTGGAGATGGTAAATTTCCTTGAATGGAAATGAATCTTGTGTCCCAAAGCTTTCGTAAATACACTATCCCTGTTCATAGTTTTTCATTAAAAAAAAAAAGCGTTTGTTGAAAGTAAAACAAGTATCGTACAGCGTTGCCCACCAAAAAGATTTTTCTGATTCTTAAAATTTCATTTTCGGGCAAATGGACTTTCGAAAATAAAGATTTTAGGGGGGATATTCCAGAAAATCAAAACGAGATGCTTGTTTCTGACTCCTGTTAGAGGAAATGATAGAAAATTGCTAACGCTTTGCTATTTCCTGCAAAACAGAAAACAAAAAGAAATCGGGGTACCAAGCAACGACGTCGCAATACCTGATCAGAGAAATCCATGAAGGCTTGTGTGGAATACACGCCGGACCACGCATGGTAGTAGCTAAAATAATGAGCGCAGGATATTATTGGCCGGGAATGCACGTTGACGCGGTAGAAATATTACGGAAATACGCAGCATGCCAACGTCACGCGCCAAAGACGCTCCGGCCAAAGAACCCACTAGTACCGGTCACATCTGCCTGGCCATTCCAGCAATGGGGCATCGATCTCGTTGGCCCATTTCCTGATGCACCAGGCGCGGTAAAATTCATCATTGTAGCAGTCGACTACTTCACGAAGTGGGTTGAAGCTAAAGCCTTGGCCTCAACCACAGCAATGGTAATCCGCAAATTTATATGGGAACATATTATTTGCAGATTTGGATTACCCTTGCGCATCATCTCCGACAACGGCACAAACTTTGCCTCAGAAGATCTTCAGAAATGGTTCAAAGAAATGAAGATTGAGCACAATTTTTCCTCTGTGGCGCACCCACAAGCAAACGGCCAAGTTGAAAGCATCAACAAACAGATAGTCGACGGCATTAAAGTGCGACTAGGCACAGCGTGCAGGGGATGGGTTGACGAACTCCCCAGCATCTTGTGGGCCCATCGTACAATGCCAAAGACTAGCACGGGAGAAACTTCATTCAGCCTAGTCTATGGGTCTGAAGCAATAATCCCAGCCGAAATTGGTCTTCCATCACCGCGCATGTTAGCTATGGAAAGACAAAACAATGAGCAAGAATGAAGACTGGATTTAGACCTCCTCGAAGAAAGGCGCGAGAATGCCGCCATCATAGAGGCCAGGTACAAATCCAAACTCGAAAAATAGTACAATACGCGCGTCCGCGTATGCACATTTGTCCCTGGTGATTTTGTCTTGCGCAACAACGAAGCTTCCAACGCAGAAAAACCAGGAAAATTAGCACCAAAATGGGAAGGACCATATATCATCAATGAAGTCTTAGGAAAAGGGGCGTACACCTTAAAAAGACTTGATGGGACGCTAGTTCCCCGCACTTGGAATGCGCAGCAGTTGCGCAGGTGTTACATATGAACTAGTCTGCAAAAGCGAAAAAACATACATGCAATGTATTTCTTTATTATCCTTTGTATTACAAGCCTTGCGCTCTTATCAATACAAACATCATCTTTACCGATATCATTGTTTATTACAAATTGCATGTAATTCCTTTAGTTTGCGCGAAAACAATATGGTCAAACATTGTACGCCTCATGAACAGTCTAAACAACGCAAACTAACAAGCCTTTTAGACAAACGTTCACACATGAGCACAATACCATTTCTCATTCGCCCTACCTATCCAAAAGCAATTAAACACATGCAACGTATTGTAAAAACACGAAATTACATACACAAACAGTGCACCACAAGCATATATATCATTAAGTGTAGCATAAACACTTCATAACAAGATCATGGCAATGATCTTCAAAATTTTCAGTACCAAAACTAGAACATGTACAAAAACACCAAAAAGAGGAAGAACTATTCCCAAGATGACCCAACTAGATCTTCAACAGCAGCCAGCACACGATCAACGACGACTCTTCCGATGGGAATACACCAGGTCACACCCACCAGACTGAAGTCCCAAAAAACGTGCCATCAAGGCATCTACAGACAAAACAGTAGCTTCTTCTTCAACCTCCGGTCGACAAACTTCAGAAGCAGTTCCCGTCACTACAGGAAGAACAGAGGATACCGGTTTCTCAAGTCCGGTGGCCACTAGCGGCGGTGAATTGGCAAGAAGTAAGAGGCCTTCAGCAGCCTCGAAGAGTCTCAAAACCTCCAGAAGACGACGAGTACGCACGGAACCCTTTGTCTTCATATTTCTCAGATCACGAGAGAAAACATCCCCAAAAAATATATATATAAAGGGGAACGAGACCACAAGAAAAAAAGAAAGCTTGATCACCATGATTAATTGTCAAGGAAAACAGCCCATCTGAATGGCGCTACAGGAACCTTCATTAATGAAAACTGACAAGCGCCACTACGAGTGCCAAGACATAAAGGGAAAAATATCACAAAAATCAATTTTTTATCACCAAATGATGTCATCGCACGTCAAGGCATGATTACAAGAAAGCAAAAGTCATAATTTCCCCTAAAAAACTCTTTTTTAACAAAATTAAATCTTCTCGTAGAAGGTTTTCCATTTTTTCGCTCCCAAAAGCATTCCCCTCTTATAAGTCCAGTGCTCCACTTATTTGCATAAGTACAACACTAGACTGGGGGGACTTGAAGGGGTAAGGTCCCAAAAACCTTATAATAAGTACTTGGGACCATACCACAACCTTGCCTTTCAACCTTTTAACCTTGCGCGGCCGCGCAATGGTCTTACAAAAGAAAACCTTAAGAAACAAGCAACAGTCAACACTTGTGCGCCAAAAGGAAATCATAAGTCCTTGCGCCTTCTCCCATGAGCAAAGGATGAAAATCCTAAATTAAGCACTTCCGCTCAATATCCAGACTTTGATATTATTTACCCAGACTTGGGATTTATTTATTCAGCTGATTCCACATGATAAGGAGTCACACCAGATTACAGCAGTAATCTTCTAGAAGGAATTCAATCGTGCACCACTAGGATGGTTATAACCGTCTGGACACGTGTCACCATCTCAGGACTCCCTGAAATCACAACGAAAGCATGTAATTGGAGAGTAATCTTTACTTGATCACTTTACATGTGGCAAATCCCCAGCCTTCGATCTAAGCGACGATCCGTGTGACCTCACGTCGGATCAAGAAGCTTGACGGAAGGAAATGTAACCGCTTACGGGGTTAGCATCTTCCGTCAAATATTCACTAACAGGTTTTCCCGCCCAAAGACTCCCGGGTATAAATATGAGAACTACTCAGGTATGAAGAAAGTTACACACACTTCTCAAATACATCTTCTTGTTCACAATCCATACTTATTCTTCACAATACATCTTCTTCTCAAATACTCAACTCCTGAAGATTTCTGGAGCTCAAGGCCACTCCCTAAGCATCATTAGTCGTGCATTGGACCTTGGTAAGCTTCCTTAACCTTCCTTAATCGTGTTTTACTTAGTTAATTAGCTTAAAGTCAAACCGTCGTAATTAAGGTTTGACTTAACGATTAATCACTAATGGTCCAGTGATTAGTCAAATTGAAAGTAGTTATAAGTTGGTAATTATGTGGGCATTAAACCCTTATAAGGGCACCCTCTAATTCCCGCTCTAACTAAGTCGTTTGTCGGGTCAAAGTTTATTATAAAAAGTCAACAGAATCTTAATTTTCGAATTAACGCATAATTAGCAATGTAGAAGACGTGTAACCTGTTTTGCCACTCATATAACTTGGTAATCAATGCAAGAACATGTCTAAGCATGTCCGACCCGACAATTTTCAGTTTAGGACCGGTTCGGAACTGAAAGTCGCATAGTTTGACCATTGCCTTGACTTTCAGTTCTGACCCATATTAGCATGATTTAGAAATGCCTTAGAGCTTTGTTAGGACCAGCTTGTATGATAGTATAACCCTCTGCGATTATACTACTCGACTCGTTGATTCTCCGACGTTTCCGTTAAATGCCTAATGTTGACCAATATGCCCATTCGACCTTAAAACGAGAATTTTGGAAATGTGAGAGGACAATAATCCTTGTTAGTAATTTATAAATATGTCCCTAAAATTTCACATCAGTTGGAGCTCTACATTAGGAGTTATGCTCAATAGCGTAATTAGAAAGCTTTTTGTTAATTAAACTGCATAATTAGCGTAAAGCCTATCTAAAACCAATTTTTGACACCAAACCTTTTACCCACTGATGTAATATAACATTTTGAGATTTTTGAAGATTTTTAATTAATTTTAAACTGATCATAACCTAAGGTTATTACCTTGATTCGGTAAATACCAATTATACCCTTTTCGTTATAAAATGAGTTTTACATGACATTTTGATACCAAATCTTTTGCCCACTGATTTTATATGATAAATGAAGTATTTTGAACTTTATAACCTGATCAGAAAACTAAGATCCTGTTATAACCCGGAAATCGCTTTAAACGACTCTTTACGCGTATTAAACACATAGTATGGGTTTAAAACCATTTTTGTCATATAAGACTTATCACCAACTAATATAACCTATTAAATTAAGTTGTTTTACTGATTATTTCAATTTTCAAACTCTTTTCAAAATGAGTCAGTTAAGTTGTATTTACCAGTGTAAATTAACGTATTTTCCAAAAAGGTTAAGTGCAGGTACTATACGTAATAGGCTGGCTACTCCAGGCATCAATAATCAAGTCTCGCAAGCTCTAGATGTCAAAGTCTGCTGAACAGTTTTCCTTTTTATTTGATCCGCCTGTGGATCTGTTTCAACTATTTTGTGATACTTGATATTACAGTTTATTCAGTTGAAATGAATCTATCTTTTGCTTCCACTGTGCATTTATATATTGTGTTGTTTGACTATGATGATATCAACTACGTCACGTTACTCCCCACCGGGCCCACCATACGTGGAAATATCGGGGTGTGACAGGTTGGTATCAGAGCCAACACTGAGTGAATTAAACCCTAGCCTTTTGTGTTTAATCTCAGTTACACAGTTGCACATTCTCAAGTCTAGACAAAGAACATAGGACTAATCCAAATTCGTTTTATTTGTCTTTTATTTGTTTCCTTTGTTATTTTCTGATTAGCCCCTGCATGGGCAGGTCATTTCAGTTAGAAGTCCCGTTTAGGGCAACCATGTACTTATTTAAATTTTAATGGAACAGTTAGATTTAAAATATCATTCCTTTTATAAGATCTGCCATTATAATAAAATGGCAAAATCTAAAATGGACAAAACCTAGCTCGTGTGTCATCTTAAGACAGGGCCGAGATGGTAGTTCCTCAATTAGATTCAGATCCTTGTTAACATCTCAATTTAGGATTGTTCTGCGTTAAATATCAAAAAGAATCTTAAAGGTAAAACCTAGCCTAAATGTTGTTGCAGACATGGCCAATATGGTAAAACCTATTCAAAAGATTCAAATCCTTGTTAAACATCTGAAAGCATATTAACATGCTTGATAAATATGATTCAATAAAATCACATAAGTCATTTCTAAATTAAGTTATTCTAAATTCCCTTGTTTATATAATCATCCCTTAAGGATGAAGTGTCCACGGGCTATAATTAACGTCCTCGGGGACTAAAGACAGTGGTAGCCTACAACTCCCTGTCAAGAAAAGGTAATGAACTTTGATTCAAACCTTAATGCCTTGATTCCATAAAATATGGGCTTACAAATTAAACTTGTCTACGTGACTAGGCCTTTGGTGCTACTATTAACTTATAATTTAGGGTTATGAAAAAAATCCTGAATAATTAGATACTTAACAAATTAACCAAATATGGTCTATGTTTACCATGGTTAATGAATTGCCATAAAAGACAATTCCATAATAAACTCCCAAATAAATTATTGTCAATATCTTATGAAACATTTCAAACTACATGGCTGACTTGGATGAGATCAACAGTCACCCAAGGGAGGATCATGATAATACCCAAATTAACATAGCGGGTGCGGGGGTGCAGAACTGCAAGCATTAATAGACAATGCTGTTACAAAAGCTATAGAGCGGCAGTATAATGAATCTAACGGGACTCGAAGTAGGACCCTATCCGTACCGCATTCCAAGCCTAAGACTCATTCAGAGGCTCACAGCAAGCGGCCCTCTAAGGAAGATGAGCCAAAGAATGATAATAATCGACATTCCTCAAACCAAAACAGTGTTCCATCCAAGAAGATAGTGTTTGATGATAAACCACGTACCAAGTCCTGTACCTATAAGTACTTTGTTTCCTGCAAACCCCGGGATTTCACTGGGAGAAAGGGGCAATTGATTGTATGACTTGGTTAGATGAAATGGACACAGTATTTGACATCAGCGGTTGTGCTGAGAGGGATGTAGTGAAGTATGTATCCCAATCGTTTAAGGGAGAGGCACTAGCGTGGTGGAAGTCTCTCATTCAAGCTGCTGGAAAGATCCCGCTCTACAATCTGACATGGGATCAGTTTGTTGCTCTCATTAAGGAGAATTATTGCCCGCAGCATGAGGTCGAAAGGATTGAATCAAATTTCTTATCATTGGTGATGAAGAATCTGGATTGCCAAGCTTACCTCACCAGTTTCAACACCCTGTCTAGGCTAGTTCTGTATCTGATAACACCGGAACCCAAGCGAATTTCTCGCTTCATTGGGGGTTTGGCCTCAGAGATAAAAGCCAGTGTTAAGGCATCTAGACCTGCTACCTTTAGGTCAGCAGCTGATCTAGCTCTGTCTCTTACCTTGGATTCAAGAATTCTGAAGAAAGTAAGAGAAAGCGTGAGGATGATAACTCACGAAGATCTGAGAAGAAGCACAAAGGTAATACGGACCACAAGAAAGAGTCTGGGTCCAACAAAGGTAATCAGCAGACTGAGGAAAAGCCAAAGTGCACGACTTGCTGACGTGCCTGTCGTGGTACACGCAAATTTAATCCAATTACTACTAAATAGATAGCGGTAAGTGGGTATCGAACTCAGGGAGTATGTGGAACGTGTGTCGATTATGTAGCTTGCAATTTAACTACAATTAAACTAAAATGCAGAAATTGAAATTCAAGAGTTGATTGTTTTGGTTTTAAGAACTAATATTAACTTAATTAAATTTGCAAATCAAATAGTGGTTTTGTAAACATATTAAGAACAAGTGACCATCCTAGATTTCAGGTTGTCATCCACACTAATATTTATGCTTAACTAGAAAGAACCACATAGACATGGTTCGTGTTTGATCATTTGTTTGTGATGAAAGAGAACTAAGTACTCGGGTGATAAAACGCGAGGTTGTTACTCGATGATCAATTGTTTGTGATGAAAGAGAACTAAGTACTCGGGTGATAAAACGCGAGGTTGTTACTCGATGATCAATTGACAATTATCCATTGTTTGTGATGAAAGAGAACTAAGTACTCGGGTGATAAAACGCGAGGTTGTTACTCGATGATCAATTGACAATTATCTAACCCTTAATCCGCCCACAATATCTTGATTACCTACGGAACCCAGAACGTATGGTTTAGATTAACATTAAACAAGAATCAATACTTTACAAACAAACATTCAAACACCATAATAACTCAAACAAACATTCAAAGTTATTATTCTAGAAATTCAAACACAAACATAGTGTTTCAAAACAAACCTTACATCTAGGATGATCACCAAGAGTTTTAGCTACTCATTTCCTGCACTACCATACTTGTTCTTCATAGTAATAATGTTCCCCCGATCAAAGAAAAAGGGGAGTAAAGATTCATCCTTTACAACTCAATAACATGAGTTTAAATAGATGTTCACAAGCCCCCAAGCCTTGATAATTATTCCCAAGTTCGGCCCTTGCATGCAGCTGCAATTAATACCCAAGGCTAGGCCCCTATAGAAGATTCTCCAGTAGCATTTATCAAATAAAACCAATTATTGTCAGATAGGGCCGTAACCTACGGCTCACTGCCGTAGGTTACGGCAGTCAAAAATGCTGTTTGGTCAACTGGGCGCCGTAACCTACGGCCCTCCTGCCGTAGGTTACGGTGGTAATGAGTCTTACGGCACCGATCTTCTGTTTTACGGTGAAATACTTGGAAAATTGATGTGAGCCGTAACCTACGGCCCTCCTGCCGTAGGTTACGGTGGGCTTCAGCATGGAATTTTGTTTTCAGCATAACTTTCTCGTTTCAACTCCGTTTTCTTCGCCGTTTTCGCCCACGTTCTCGTAATTTCATCCCCTATTATGTCATCATCTAAATTCTTCAATTGCAATAATTGATTTTTTTCATTTATTCTCCGTATTCCTTCCGTTTTAAGCTCCACTTGTACCTGAAACACAAACAACCGTAGTTATCTAATTCTAGACAATTACCCGATTAAATGTAGGATAAACTCGTCTTTTAACATCATTAAGGGTTGTCCTATGGACCACCCGTCACATCCCCACACTTAACCGTTGCTTGCCCTCAAGCAACTCATCCAACCCATTCTCACAACAAGCAATCACAAGAACCAAGCACAAACATGTAGTCCTTTTACTAACCCCTTTTTAACACCCAAAATAACGCACCCCTCGCTATGTCTCTCCTCTCGGCTACAAGTAAACACTAGCAATTGTGAGCTAGACACACAAAGGCTAACGGGCGGTTGCCCAACTATAGGCTTGTACCTAAATCGATCCTCCTCCTACAAGTGCCAAACATGAATGCAAATCAAAGGGACTTTAAAGGTTGTAACGTGGCTAGGTGTATAGGTAGGAAATGGAATACATATGAAGTAGCGATAACTTAACCCGGACTTTTATTACACAACGAAACAAACAAACAACTACTAAACTTTAACTTCTATATACAAGATAACCAAACATCATTCCTTTTTTTTTTTCTTTTCTTTCATTGCTTTTTTCCATTTTTTTTTCTTTTTCTTTCTTTTTCTGATTTTTTTTTTCAATGAACATAGCAACATAACATCAAATAAAATTACATACTACTGAACAATTACTAACACTATAAAACCGGGTCAAGTTGGGTAAATTTTTAGGTAACTAGCTAAGGGGAAACAAATGATAGGCTTAAGGCACAAAATTGGGCAACTAAATGTCCAAACCCCCTCCCCTCTCACTACCATGCTCATATATATAATTTATGAGGTCCAACCCCCCAAATCCCACACTCACACACGCTAAAGACGAGGCTACCTAAATACCCTTATCCTTTTTGCATTCATATCCAACTAAGGACTCAAATCGTATCAAGGCACAAGTTCTAGTGCACCTCCACCCGTTGCCACTCTCATCAAAGATAATTACTATTTATTAACATATGTGGCTTCAACTCTCACCAAGAATGAAAGGGTATTAAGGGTTGCCGGTGCATCATTTGGGGTTAATCTAGGGCGTTTAAATTCTCACATTGTTTTGCTTGATTTCAAAAAAATTTCAAAAATCTCAAAAATTTCCCCTTATCCCCACACTTGGGATACATTGTCCCCAATGTATGGTGCTTTTAAAATAAACCCGGGAATACCAACCAACA
Organism: Helianthus tuberosus; assembly: GCA_030545235.1. Taxonomy (NCBI): domain Eukaryota; kingdom Viridiplantae; phylum Streptophyta; class Magnoliopsida; order Asterales; family Asteraceae; genus Helianthus; species Helianthus tuberosus. Next base: position 54,455,451 of record CM060388.1, on the reverse strand, counting down.
AACCCCATGAGTGACCAATCCCTAACACGAATAGCAAAAACATATTCCCTAGCACATAAAGTTTAACACCACCAAGTACAAAAACACACCTAAAAGAACATGATCAACAGACAACAAACTAAGATAAAGGAAAGAGTACATGTACCTGATCAAACGAAACTTCCCCACACTTGCTTGCTGCCATGGTGAAGAACAAAACAGACACTGACACACAATCTCGGGTTGCCTCCCGAGAGCGCTAAGTTTATGAGTCTTCAGCCAGACTTCATACCCGAACATGCGTTATGGTGGTCTCAATGCACACTTACCCAAAACATTTCCAACGAATGCTCGGAAATTTACATGCCATCTCCATAAATTCGTCAGTATAATTGGCATGTTCAGGAAGCACATGCGGGTTTCACTAATCCACTTCAAAATGTATACCCTGATGTCTTGTGGTTTCACCCTTCTCATCTTCTTCCTCGAACCCTCTTCCCCACACTTGTTATTTTGAATGATTGATATGGGAAGAGGTTCAGTACACATATTCATCTCCTCAGCCTGCTCTGCCTCCTCATCCTCACACACCATCTGATCCACCAGTGACTCTTCATCAGATAAAGGATTCGTTGGTGTGGTATTATCCTCCACAACCTCCTCCTTCATGTGAGAACAATCTCTAATATCGTCAGGTAATGGTGAGAGGCTTTCTTCTATCTCTATCTTCAATTTTAAAGTATGACACTTAGAAACTAAGCAGCTGATTCGGACTTCATCGGACAGATTGGGTGTTGCTAAATATTGCTCGAGTTTGGACAAAGTTACTTCCAATACAGCAAGCTCTTTCTCCTCCTCGGTCTCATAAACATAAACACCCTCGGGCTCAGAATATTCTTCGGGATGATGTTGTCGATATTCTTGATACGATCTTAAGATGTGCGCATCCATCATCTTTTTATCCCAATACTTCGGGTTTTCTGAATACACCGTGCACACATCATAATCATAAGTATGATCACGACCGCAACAAAAACATAGACCATCCATCCTTGCCTCATAATAAACTTCCTCGTCCCGATCGTATCCATATGAATAATAGTCATCCTCCATTTCTGATTCATAATCGTCTACGTATGATGGAGGTGGAAGCTGTGAAACATAAGACACCGGTTTTCCATGTGCCCTCCTGTAGTGAGCCTCATGGCAACCGATACACGGATGACTTGGACCCCCGCACAATCTACACGTAGACAAGCTGAAATTTGTGTAATGCCCTGTCATCCTGCACAACACATCTCAACTACCAAGTGTAAATCATGAACACAAAAGAAATCTTTTTATTTTTTTTTTTTTATTTTTTTTTCAAACTAATACACAAGATAACAAACGTTGCGCACTACTCCCCGGCAACGGCGCCAAAATTTGACGTGCCTGTCGTGGTACACGCAAATTTAATCCAATTACTACTAAATAGATAGCGGTAAGTGGGTATCGAACTCAGGGAGTATGTGGAACGTGTGTCGATTATGTAGCTTGCAATTTAACTACAATTAAACTAAAATGCAGAAATTGAAATTCAAGAGTTGATTGTTTTGGTTTTAAGAACTAATATTAACTTAATTAAATTTGCAAATCAAATAGTGGTTTTGTAAACATATTAAGAACAAGTGACCATCCTAGATTTCAGGTTGTCATCCACACTAATATTTATGCTTAACTAGAAAGAACCACATAGACATGGTTCGTGTTTGATCATTTGTTTGTGATGAAAGAGAACTAAGTACTCGGGTGATAAAACGCGAGGTTGTTACTCGATGATCAATTGTTTGTGATGAAAGAGAACTAAGTACTCGGGTGATAAAACGTGAGGTTGTTACTCGATGATCAATTGACAATTATCCATTGTTTGTGATGAAAGAGAACTAAGTACTCGGGTGATAAAACGCGAGGTTGTTACTCGATGATCAATTGACAATTATCTAACCCTTAATCCGCCCACAATATCTTGATTACCTACGGAACCCAGAACGTATGGTTTAGATTAACATTAAACAAGAATCAATACTTTACAAACAAACATTCAAACACCATAATAACTCAAACAAACATTCAAAGTTATTATTCTAGAAATTCAAACACAAACATAGTGTTTCAAAACAAACCTTACATCTAGGATGATCACCAAGAGTTTTAGCTACTCATTTCCTGCACTACCATACTTGTTCTTCATAGTAATAATGTTCCCCCGATCAAAGAAAAAGGGGAGTAAAGATTCATCCTTTACAACTCAATAACATGAGTTTAAATAGATGTTCACAAGCCCCCAAGCCTTGATAATTATTCCCAAGTTCGGCCCTTGCATGCAGCTGCAATTAATACCCAAGGCTAGGCCCCTATAGAAGATTCTCCAGTAGCATTTATCAAATAAAACCAATTATTGTCAGATAGGGCCGTAACCTACGGCTCACTGCCGTAGGTTACGGCAGTCAAAAATGCTGTTTGGTCAACTGGGCGCCGTAACCTACGGCCCTCCTGCCGTAGGTTACGGTGGTAATGAGTCTTACGGCACCGATCTTCTGTTTTACGGTGAAATACTTGGAAAATTGATGTGAGCCGTAACCTACGGCCCTCCTGCCGTAGGTTACGGTGGGCTTCAGCATGGAATTTTGTTTTCAGCATAACTTTCTCGTTTCAACTCCGTTTTCTTCGCCGTTTTCGCCCACGTTCTCGTAATTTCATCCCCTATTATGTCATCATCTAAATTATTCAATTGCAATAATTGATTTTTTTCATTTATTCTCCGTATTCCTTCCGTTTTAAGCTCCACTTGTACCTGAAACACAAACAACCGTAGTTATCTAATTCTAGACAATTACCCGATTAAATGTAGGATAAACTCGTCTTTTAACATCATTAAGGGTTGTCCTATGGACCACCCGTCACTTGCCAAAAACGCCACTTTGGAAAATGCAGGCTTGAGGCCAAGTCTCAATCAGGATCACCTGCATGTGGGTTATGCAACTCTAAAGAGCACAAGACGATAGAGTGCAAGAAGATAAAAGATGCCACGTGCTACAACTGCAATGAGAAAGGGCATATCAAGACCAACTGCCCTAAATACGCCAAGAAGCCTGAAGAGGTCAAGAAGACCAATGCAAGGGTCTTCCGGATGGATGCAAAGGAAGCTGTTCAGGACGACAATGTGATCACAGGTACCTTCCTCATAAATGATGTTTATGCAATAGTGCTATTTGATTCAGGAGCTGATAAGTCGTTTGTAGATAATAAGTTTTGTAAGTTGCTGAATTTACCTGTTGAAACCCTAAGTGTGAAATATGAGGTTGAATTAGCCGATGGAACTAGAGAAACCGTATCAACCGTGTTAGATGGATGTGTTATATCCATTAGGGACCACTCTTTTCCATTGTCCTTACTGCCTTTGAAGTTAGCCGGTTTTGATATAGTTATAGGCATGGATTGGTTATCTCATAACCAAGCCCAGATCGTCTGCAATAAGAAGCAAGTAGTGATTAGGACTCCGTCTGGTGAGTCACTTACCATTCAGGGAGATACCCAGTATGGACTGCCTGAGCACGTGTCTATGCTCAAGGCATCTAGATGTTTGAAGAAGGGTTGTGTCATTTATATGGCACAGGTAACTATTGATGAGCAGAAGCCTAAGATTGAAGATATTCCTGTCATTTCTGAATACCCTGATTTTTTTCCTGAAGAACTACCTAGTTTACCACCAGATAGGCAAGTAGAATTCAGAATTGACATCATCCCCGGAGCAGCACCTGTTGCGAGGGCACCTTATAGGTTGGCACCAACAGAGATGAAGGAATTGAGGACGCAGCTAGATGATTTGCTAGCCAAGGTTTCATTAGACCTAGTTCGTCTCCTTGGGGAGCGCCAATCCTATTTGTCAAAAAGAAGGATGGGTCGATGCGTCTGTGCATCGATTACCGTGAGCTTAATAAGGTCACTATCAAGAATAGATATCCATTGCCCAGGATCGACGATCTGTTCGATCAATTACAAGGGGCAAGCTACTTTTCTAAGATTGATTTAAGGTCAGGCTATCATCAACTGAAGGTTAAAGATGAAGATGTACACAAGACTGCATTTAGGACTCGTTATGGTCATTACGAGTTCCTAGTGATGCCTTTTGGGCTCACTAATGCACCAACGGCATTCATGGATCTCATGAACCGTGTCTGCAAGCCATACTTGGACAAATTTGTTATCGTCTTCATTGACGACATTCTGATTTATTCAAAGAATCAGCCGACCATGAGAAGCACCTCCATTGCATTCTGAAACTGCTTCATCGAGAAAAGCTCTACGCCAAATTCTCGATGTGTGAATTTTGGCTTCGTGAAGTCCAATTTCTTAGGCATGTAGTTAGTGAACGCGGAATCCAGGTAGATCCCGCTAAGGTTGAAGCTGTCATGAATTGGCAAGAGACGAAGACGCCCACAGAGATTCGCAGTTTCTTGGGATTGGCAGGATATTACAGGAGTTTTATTGAGAATTTTTCAAGGATTGCTGCACCCCTAACTTCTTTGACTAGGAAGAATATTAAGTTCGACTGGGGACCGAACCAACAAGAATCCTTTGATATCCTTAAGCAGAAGCTAAGCAATGCACCTGTGTTGACATTGCCTAATGGAATAGAAGAGTTTGTGGTATATTGTGATGCATCACACACAGGGATGGGATGTGTGCTTATGCGAAAAGGCAAAGTTATTGCCTATGCTTCACGTCAGTTAAAGGTGCATGAAAAGAATTACACCACCCATGACTTGGAGTTGGGTGTCGTTGTGTTTGCACTAAAACTTTGGAGGCATTACTTGTATGGAACTAAGTGTGTGATCTATTCTGATCACAAGAGCCTTCAACATCTGTTCAATCAGAAGGACTTGAACATGAGGCAGCGACGTTGGATGGAAACTTTGAATGATTATGATTGTGAAATAAAATACCATCCTGGCAAGGCAAATGTAGTCGCCGATGCCTTAAGTCTAAAGGAAATAGTGAAGCCTATAAGAATCAATGCCAAGAGCATTGAGATAAAGAATAGTTTGAATGAAAGGTTGTTAGCTGCGCAGAAGGAAGCTATACTAGAAGCTAACTATCCTGATGAAAAGCTAGGAGTAACTGAAGAACAGTTATCCTGTGGCAAGGACGGAATCCTGAGATTAAATGGACGAATATGGGTTCCAGTTTATGGAGGACTTCGGGATGTTATCCTCCAGGATGCCCACAGTTCTAAATACTCCATTCATCCTGGATCTGACAAGATGTACCAGGATCTGAAAGCAAATTTTTGGTGCATAGGCTTGAAGAAGTCTATAGCTGCCTATGTAGCTAATTGTTTGACGTGCACACAAGTCAAAGCGGAGCACCAGAAGTCGACAGGTTTGCTACAACAGCCTGAACTTCCCACATGGAAGTGGGAGATGGTGACAATGGATTTCATCACCAAGTTGCCAAATACAAAGAAAGGAAATGATACTATATGGGTGATAGTGGATAGACTGACTAAGTCAGCACATTTCCTACTCATTAAGGAGACATATAGCTCCGACATGTTAGCCCAATTGTACGTAGATAAGATTGTATCTCTGCATGGTGTACCAGTGTCTATTATCTCTGACAAAGATACTAGATACACATCACATTTTTGGAAAAGTTTCCAACAATCCTTGGGCACGCACTTAAATTTTAGTATGGCTTACCATCCTCAGACGGACGGGCAGAGTAAGCGTATAATCCAAACTTTGGAGGACATGCTTCGTGCATGTGTGATTGACTTAGGTGGTAGTTGGGATAACCACCTGCCATTAACCGAATTCTCCTATAACAATAGCTACCATACCAGCATTAAGGCTGCGCCTTTCGAGGCCTTGTACGGTAGAAAGTGCATAACGCCCGTTTGTTGGGCGGAAGTTGGAGATGTCCAACTGACAGGACCTGAAATAATCCTGGAGATGACAGATAAGATTGTGAAAATACGCGAACGTCTCAAAGCTGCCAGGGATAGGCAGAAAAGCTACGCAGATTTAAGGCGTAAGCCACAAAAATTCACGGTAGGTGACAAGGTACTACTTAAAGTATCACCCTGGAAAGGGGTAATGCGAATTGGTAAGAAAGGCAAGTTAAGCCCGAGATACGTAGGACCATTCGAGATCATCGAATGTGTCGGATCAGTTGCCTATAAGTTAAACTTACCTGAAGAGCTCAGTGGTATTCATAGCGTATTCCACATCTGCAATCTGAAAAAATGTCTAGCTGATGAAAAAGCTTTGTCGATTGAGGATCGACGGGTTAAGAAGCTTCGAAGGAAGCATGTACCGATCGTAAAGGTTAAATGGGATGCCCGTAGAGGTCCCGAGTACACGTGGGAGGTAGAGTCCATAATGAAAGAAAAGTACCCTCATTTGTTTCAGTAAATCTCGAGGTCAAGATTTCTTTTAAGGGGGCGAGGATGTAACACCTCGTAATTTCATGTCCAATAATGTATTGACACGTGTCATAAGCTTTGAACGTGTAAAAGAATACTCTAGAGGGACTGAAGTTGAAAAATAAGGAAAGTATGTGAATATAAGGGTTCAAAATGTCAACAATGGATAAATATATCTTTCAATAACCCTACATGATGTTTATACCCTTAAACGAATGAATCATGGATCATACGAAGCTAATTATGAAAGAAAGTGAGGAATTACAAACTACAGGGGCTAAATGTGGCAACATGTTTGTCACACCCCTAGATTTCCATGTATCACCGGTGGGCCCGGTGGGGAGTATCGTGACGTAGTTGATATCATCATAAGTCAAACAACACAATATATAAATGCACAGCGGAAGCAAAAATAGATTCATTTCAACTTTAATAAGATGTAATATTAAATATCACGAATAGTTGAAACGGATCCACAGGCGGATCAAAATAAAAGAAGATATTGCTCAACAGTTTTATTGACATCCAAGCTTGCGAGACTTATTGTGGACGCTAGAAGACAGCCAGCCTAGTACGAGTAGTACCTGCACTTAACCTTTTGGAAAATACGTCAGTTTACACTGGTAAATACAATTTAACTGGCTCATTTTGAAAAGGTTTGAAAATTGATTTGAATGCACGTGGCACAAAACATTTTATAACTTGGGAAAATTATGTAATATAATACTTGTAAATGAATTACATGTTACTTATGCGTTCAGTAGCCCGATCCGTAGACCGGGTTAAAGATTAATAGACACACCACATTATTTGGTTAGGCACTGACGGGTGTACGCCTACACCCCGTGCTATGGTCGTGGCCATCTCGTAAGATGATGCCAAGGATATCCGGGACATGGTCATTAACCCCCCAAAGGCTTTAAGCAAACAAAACATTTCAAAACGTAGCATATCAAGGATTTAACCACTATTAGATTAAAGATTCAATGCCGGACCAAGCGGTATTTTATATACCGTACCCCAAGCCCGTATAGGGAAAATAAGTTAAAAGTATTTACCTTTGTAAGTATAATCACAATTAGCGAGTGAAGGTAGCTTTTACTGGTTCTTCTATTCTGGAACAAAGGTTTATAATAACCTATTAGATGTCTAACGGGTCTTTATTTAAGCCTAAGCTTAGACCGGTTAGCTTTTAAGGAAGATAAGGTTCAAACGCATGATTAAGCGAAAACCGGATAGAATGTAATTTAGACCCGACAAGTTTGAATACTTGTATAATATGGGTATACTAAATACATTCTGGATTTTGAGACAAAGATGATAAGGTTTGACCCGTTTCGGTCAATTTATGCAAACTAGTTACATAAACCGAACCGAGCGCGAAAAGGGCGTCACGGGTAACCATAAGAGTCATATGCAAGTTCCCTGAGTTAATATGCTTTAAATATGTTATAATATCAGTAAGATATCTTCTATTATGCCCAAAACGGATTTAAACACAAATTATGCCTCATAAGGGCATTTTGGTCATTTAAAAGATTATAAAAGAGTTTAATTAGTAATCTGAGTTACAGGTCTGATTTATACAGTGAATACACTTAATTTAATAAGTTATAACAGTAGGGTATGACCTATATGTGAAACTTATCATTTAAAACCAAACTATGCACCTTAGGGGTATTTTGGTAATTTCACCAAGGCTAAAAAGGTCAAAACTGAAAATCTGAGTTTAAAAACTTTTACTTACTGTTATTATATAAAAATATACTAAAAATATCAGTAGGTATCAACCTTATATGTTTAATATTGTTTTAGTACATACTATGCGTTAAAAAACGCTTAAAAAGGCGATTTGGAGCCATTTCCGGGTTTTCACAGGAAAGCTGATATTTTTTTAATTCCAGAAAGCTCAAAATATTTTATTTATCAAATAAAATTAGTAGAAAAAGGTTTGGGGTCAAAAGGATTTGTAAAACTCATTTTATGGCTAAAAAGGGCAAAACCGACATTAACCGAATTAAACTTAGAGACTTATGTTATGCCCAGCCAAAAATTAAATAAAAATCTTTAAAAATCCCAAAATATTATATTATATCAGTGGGTAAAAATTTTGATATCAAAAAGTGGGTTTAACGAGGCTATACGCAAATTACGCCGTTTAATTAACAAAAAGCTTTCAATTTACGCTAATGGGCATATCTCTTAATCTAGACCTCAAACTGATGTCAAATTTCAGGTGCAAGTTTATAAATTATTAACTAAGGTTTCTATTCTTTTAAATTTTCAAAAATCACGTTTTATAGTCAAAATGGCATAATAGTCAACAATTAAGCGTTTAACGGAAACATGCATATGAATCGGATAACTAATAAACCAAGTTGTGTGACCTCAGGGGGTTACACTAATATGAAACTTGGTCCAATTAAGGCTCTAAGGCATTTCTAAACAATGCTTAAACGGGTCAGAACTGAAAGTCAAAGCAGAGGTCAAACTATGCGACTTTCGGGTCCAAACCGAGCCTAAACTGAAAATTGTCGAGTTGGACATGTTGGGACATGTTCTTACATTAATTACCAAGTTATATTAATGATCAAACAGGTTGCAAGTATCCTACATTGCTAATTATGCTTTAATTTGAAATTAAACATTCTGTTGACTTTTTAAAGTAAGCTTTGACTCGACAATTAACATAGTTAGAGTGGGAATCTGGAAGTACCCTTTTAAGGGTTTATTACCCACATAATTACCTACTTAAAGGTACTTTTAATTCGTGATTAGACTGAGCACATATTAATTAATCACGAAGTCAAACCTTAATTACGATGGTTTGACTTTTAGCTAATTAACTAAGCTAAAACGAATTTAGAAAGGTTAAGAATGCTTACAAGAGTCCTAATTATGATTAGGGACCACTAGGAAGGTTGCTTGCTGACCAGAGAGCTCCAGAAATATGTTGCAATTGCAAATGCCCAAAAAGTTGCAACTTGATTTTCTTATATAGTGAGTCCAAGAGCTTAGGATCATCACACATAAGTCTAGGAAGGTTGCAAGATGTCCCCAGGTGTCCTATAATGCTAAAAACCGGATATAGGAGCCCCTGAATTCGAATACCACCTAAATAAGTCGGTGTAACCGTTTGGACAGGCATCTGCCAGTAAAATCGCCCAGCTGCATCCCTTACGCACCGCAGCATCCTGGTTGTTGAGGTGCGCAAGACTCCTTGCGCACCGTAAGGCTCCGAGTGTTGAGGTGCGCAAGCAGTCGCCAGAGATCAGAATTTTGTTTTTATTTAGGCTATGACCATGCAACCTTTTCATCTCCGAATCTCTTGTACTTTAATCAGTATGGGGACCATATTTTCAGCCATTGCATGTCTAGGCATGCACTTACATACTTTGGCACTTTGTGGAAGGTTTTAATTGACGGAAAAAAAACCAAGGTTTTGCATATGATCCATGTCTAGAGTTATAAATAACTTCATTATTTAGAATGGCCAGATTTATAAGCATAAATCAGATGTTGATAAATATATCTTGGTTAGGGATTTATTAATAGGTCGCTCAGAGGTATAAATTAACATGTCGATGTTTAAATCTTACCGTACATCTTTATCTGGATCTGTATTCATGACACGTTTGCATAACATGACACGTGTCTTTATTTTATTGGGCATGCATTTCCGAGGTGTTACATCCTCACCCCCTTAAAAGAAATCTCGACCTCGAGATTTATTGGAACAAATGAGGGTATTTTTCCTTCATGGTAGACTCTACCTCCCATGTATATTCAGGACCTCTACGGGCATCCCATTTGACTTTTACAATAGGCACATGCTTCCTTCGAAGCTTCTTTACCTGTCGATCCTCAATCGACAATGGCTTTTCCACAAATTTCAAGCTTTCATCTATATGTACATCCGTATGCGGTATGACTAGCGAGTCATCAGCTAGACATCTCTTCAGATTGCAGATGTGAAAAACATTGTGGATAGCACTGAGCTCCTCAGGCAAGTTTAGCTTGTAGGCAACTGACCCGACACGTTCGATAACCTCGAAAGGTCCTATGTATCTCGGGCTTAACTTGCCTTTCTTACCAAATCGCATCACTCCCTTCCAGGGTGATACTTTAAGCAACACTTTGTCACCTACTTCGAAGTGAAAAGATTTACGCTTTGGATCCGCATAACTTTTCTGCCTATCCCTAGCAGCTTTCAGGCGATCGGGAATCTGGACAATCTTGTCCGTCGTTTCAAAGACCAAATCGGGTCCTGATAATTGAACTTCTCCTACTTCTGCCCAACAGACATGTGTTCTGCATTTTCTACCATATAATGCCTCAAAAGGAGCAGCCTTAATACTAGTATGGTAGCTATTATTATAGGAGAACTCGATCAATGGTAGGTGGTTATCCCAACTGCCACCTAAATCAATCACACATGCTCGAAGCATGTCTTCCAGCGTTTGGATGGTACGCTCACTCTGTCCGTCCGTCTGTGGATGGTAAGCCGTACTAAAATTTAAGCGTGTGCCCAAAGACTGTTGGAAACTTTTCCAAAAATGAGAAGTATATCTCGTATCTCTATCAAAGATAATTGACACTGGCACGCCATGCAGAGCTACAATTTTATCTATGTACAATTGAGCTAACATGTCAAAGCTAAAAGTTTCCTTAATGGGTAGAAAATGTGCTGACTTGGTCAATCTATCTACTATGACCCATATAGTGTCGTTTCCATTCCTTGTCTTTGGCAACTTGGTGATGAAATCCATTGTCACCATATCCCTCTTCCATGTGGGAAGTTCAGGCTGTTGTAACAAACCTGATGGTTTCTGGTGCTCAGCTTTGACTTGAGCACACGTCAGACATTTAGCTACATAGGCAGCTACAGTTTTTTCAAACCAATCCACCAGTAGTTTGCCTTTAGATCCTGGTACATCTTATCAGCTCCAGGATGAACGGAATATTTGGAACTGTGGGCTTCCTGAAGGATAACATCTCGAAGTCCTCCATAAACTGGAACCCATATTCGTCCATTCAATCTTAGCATTCCGTCCTTGTCATAGGATAACTGCTCCTCAGTTACTCCTAGTTTTTCTTCAGGATAGTTAGCTTCCAGCACAGCTTCCTTCTGTGCAGCTAACACCCTTTCGTTCAAACTATTCCTTATTTCAATGCGCTTGGCATTGATTCTTATCGGCTTCACTCTTTCTTTTCTGCTTAAGGCGTCAGCAACTACATTTGCCTTGCCTGGATGGTATTTTATCTCACAATCAAAATCATTTAGAGTTTCCATCCAGCGTCGCTGCCTCATGTTCAAGTCCTTCTGATTGAACAAGGGTTGAAGACTCTTGTGATCTGAATAGATCACACACTTGGTTCCATACAAGTAATGCCTCCAAAGTTTTAATGCAAATACAACGGCACCCAGCTCCAAGTCATGGGTGGTGTAGTTCTTTTCGTGTACCTTTAGCTGTCGTGAAGCGTAGGTAATAACCTTGCCTTTCTGCATGAGTACACAGCCCATGCCAGTGTGTGATGCATCACAATATACCACAAATTCTTCTATACCATCGGGCAAAGTTAACACTGGTGCATTGCTCAACTTTTTCTTTAGAATGTCAAAGGATTCCTGCTGCTTAGGGCCCCAATCAAACTTAACCTTCTTACGTGTCAAGGAAGTTAGGGGCGCAGCAATCCTTGAGAAGTTTTCGATGAATCGCCTATAGTATCCTGCTAAACGCAGGAAACTGTGAATTTCAGTAGGTGTCTTTGGCTCTTGCCAATTCATAACTGCTTCTACCTTAGCGGGATCCACTTAGATACCACGCTTGCTTACCACATGTCCAAGGAATTGGACTTCTCGAAGCCAAAATTCGCACTTTGAAAATTTGGCGTAGAGTTTCTCCTGGTGTAGAAGTTTAAGAATACAACGAAGATGTTTCTCGTGGTCAGCTTGGCTCCTTGAGTAAATAAGAATGTCGTCAATGAAGACGATGACAAATTTATCTAAGTAAGGCTTGCAGACGCCATTCATGAGATCCATGAATGCGGCTGGTGCATTAGTGAGCCCAAAAGGCATCACTAGGAACTCGTAATTACCATAACGAGTCCTAAATGCAGTCTTGTGCACATCTTCATCCTTGACCTTCAACTGATGATAGCCTGACCTTAAGTCGATCTTGGAGAAGTAGCTTGCCCCTTGCAATTGATCGAACAGATCATCGATCCTGGGCAAAGGATACCTATTCTTGATAGTGACTTTATTAAGCTCGAGGTAATTGATGCATAGACGCATCGACCCATCCTTCTTTTTGACAAACAAGATCGGCGCTCCCCAAGGAAACGAACTAGGTCTAATAAAACCTTTGACTAGCAGATCATCTAATTATGTCCTTAACTCCTTCATCTCTGTTGGTGCTAACCTATAAGGCGCTCTTGCTACTGGTGCAGCACCAGGGATGATGTCAATTCGGAATTCTACTTGCCTATCTGGTGGTAACCCAGGTAGTTCTTCAGGGAAAACTTCAGGATATTCCGAAATGACAGGGATGTCTTCAATCTTGGGTTTCTGCACATCAATAGTAACCTGTGCCATATAAATGACACAACCCTTCTTCAAGCATCTAGATGCCTTGAGCATGGACACTTGCTCAGGCAATCCATGTTGGGTATCCCCCTGAATGGTAAGTGACTCACCAGACGGAGTTTTAACTACCACTTGCTTTCTGTTGCACACAATCTGGGCTTGGTTATGCGATAACCAATCCATACCTATCACTATATCAAAACCGGCTAGCTTAAAGGGAAGTAAGGATAAAGGAAAATAGTGATTCCTAATGGATATAAGACATCCATCTAACACAGTTGAGGCGGTTTCTATGGTTCCATCAGCTAATTCCACCTCATATTTCACACTTAAGGCTTTTACAGGTAATTTCAACAACTCACAAAACTTATTATCCACAAAAGACTTATCTGCTCCAGAATCAAACAATACTCTAGCAAAAACATCATTTACGAGAAAAGTACCTGTAATCACGTTGTCATCCTGAACAGCTTCCTTAGTGTCCATCTTGAAGACCCTTGCGTTGGTCTTTTTCCCTTCCTCGGTTTTCTTGGTGTTCTTTGGGCAATTGGATTTAATGTGCCCTTTTTCATTGCAACCGTAACATGTTGCATCTTTCAGCTTTTTGCACTCCAGAGTCTTATGTTCTGAAGATCTACAAATCCCACAGGGTCTCGGCTGAGGCTGGGATTTCGACTCAAGTCGACACCTCCCAAAATGGTTTTTCTTACAAGTTTTACATTTGGGCTTATCCCCAGATTGTTTCCCGTCCTTCCTAGACCCTGACCCTTTCTTGTGGTCGTTATTTCCTCGGTGTTTCTTATCTGATCTTCGTGAGGTATCGTCCTCATGCTTCCTTTTACCTTCTTCTGAATTCTTGAGCGATCTCAACCTGACTAAGTCCAAGGTAAGAGATAGAGATAGATCAGCTGCTGATCTGAAAGTTGCAGGCCTTGATGCCTTAACACTGGCTTTAATCTCTGGGGCTAAACCCCCGATGAAGCGAGCAATCCTTTTAGGTTCTGGGGTTACCATGTAAGGAACCAACCTAGATAGGGTATTGAAATTGGTGAGGTAAGCCTGACAGTCTAAATTCTTCATCACCAATGATAAGAAATCTGACTCGATTCTTTCTACTTCGTGCTGCGGGCAATAATTATCCTTAATGAGAGCAACGAACTGATCCCATGACAAGTTGTAAAGTGGGATCTTTCCGGCAGCTTGAATGAGAGACTTCCACCATGCCAGTGCCTCTCCCTTAAACGATTGGGATACATATTTTACGACGTCCCTTTCAGCACAACCGCTGATGTCTACAACCGTGTCCATTTCGTCCAACCAAGTCATACAATCTATTGCTCCTTTCTCCCCGGTGAAATCCTGGGGTTTGCAAGAAACAAAGTACTTGTAAGTACAGGACTTGGTATGTGGTTTGGCATCATACACCATCCTCTTTGAGGGGACACTGTCGTGATTAGATGAATGTCGATCATCATCCTTCTTGAGCTCATCTTTCTTAGGTGCATCTTTCTTAGAGGGCAGTTTGCTATGAGCCTCCGAGTGCGTCTTTGGCTTGGAATGTGGTGCGGATCGGGTCCTACTTCGGGTCCCGCTCGCTTCACTATACTGCCTATTTAGTGATTCGGTAACAGCATTGTCTACTAATGCTTTCAGCTCCGCACCAGTTACTAGTATTTTAGCATTTTCAGGGTTTTCCTCTGAATGACTGTTTATTTCTTCTGACTTGGCCATGTAGTTTTAATTGCTACATAAAGGAAATAAGGACAAGGTTCATTTAGAAGTCTAAACAGTATTATCGTTCTTGACGATTTATTAACCATGGTTTTAATAGCCATTTTAGTTAATTTATTAAATATATGCTTATTCAGGATCTTTATCATAATCCAAAACCATAAATTAATAATAGCGCATAGGCCTAGTCACGTAGACAAATTTCTAAATTATAAATTTAGATCTTATAGGATTAAAGTTTGAATAACAATCAATCCCTTTATTGGCAGGGAGTCTATAAACTACAGCTGCTTTTTGTTTTATATGACATTAGTTATAGCCCGTAGGCATTATGTCACAATCAGATATATATATATATATATATATATATATATATATATATATATATATATATATATATATATATAAATTTGGATAATTTATTTAAAAGGGTGACATGTGTGATTTTACGGATCTCACTAGCCAAGAATGTTAACATGTTTGCAGATGTTAATAAAGATTTGAATCTTTTTAAACAGGTTCTACCATATTGGCCAGGTCTTTAATGTGACATTCAAGCTAGGTTTTACCTTTTTTAAGATTCTTATAAAATGGTAAGTCTACAAAAAATCTGTTATTTCCATTTATTCATTTATTATATTCGTGTATATAATTTAAAAATGAAAATTTGAACTAACCATACCATTTAAAAATTAAACTAGTACAAGATTGCCCTAAACAGGACTTTTACATAAACAACATGCCCACGCAGGGGCCAACTAACAAACAAACCCACGTATGGGTCAAAATAGAAAGACATGCCCACGCAGGGGCAGAACATGAAAATATGCCCATGCTGGGGCAGAGTACCGAAACAAATGTCCTCGCAGGGACATGATTACAATACTAAAATAAACAAACAAACAAAGGATTTAACGATCCTTCTTGCTTTTTCCCTTGATCAAATCCACCATTTTCTTGAACATCCCTCTGTTATGCCTTCGTTCTTCCCGCAATTCATGTCGCACCTCTTGTCGCACCTCATTTATCCCTTGAAGGATTTCTTGAAATTGTGGCGGTGACATCACCGGCGCCTAAGGTGGTTGTTGATAATGCAGAGGTCGAGGAGGCGGCGGTTGCTGATACCCATATGATGGGTACCCATAGGTCGGGTGTCCCGTAGTCCAGGGACCTCCATAGGGACCTTCCGGCTGGAGAGAGTTCGCAGCTACCCAGTAGGGATCCTCTGCAAAGTTGTAATTTGTGTGGATCGGCTACTCGAAGGGATTGTATACTGCCGCACCAGTGTAAGTCGGAATTGGGTCTCCAAAACCCAGTGGTGGTTGTGGCGCGACTGGCGCAGAATTTACTTCTGAGATGGGGTGTGAAGATTCTCCCATCTCTGGTTCTTCATGAACTGGCGAGTATCGGCTGCCACTTGAAAGTGGAGGGGTGCTGATGCGCACTCCCCCTCGCGCGGATATGCGCACGGTCGTTCTCCTTCGCCTCGGGGGCGAGGGAGGCTGAAGCTGAGGTGGTGGTGGCGGCGGAGTGACCGCGACAAGTCGGGAATCCTCGGAAGGATTCTGCTGCTGTTGTGGCTGTTGCTGTGGCTGCTGCTGAGGCTGCTGCTGGGGGTGCAAGGGAGAGTTGTGGTAACTGGGGGTAAACGCCCAGTCACAAAGCCTAAACCTCTCCTCGTAGCTCTCGGGACCATTGTAAGGTGATCCCACGAAAGGTGACCCATCTGAGATTTCGATGGGGTGGTTTGGAGTTCCGGATGGTGGCATTGAAGGATTGGTGTCCTCGTCTATATCCATCGGGTTGCCACCGGAAAAGTGATCTTCGGGTCCAAGTGGGTTAAAACCTACTTGTGCTCCAAGGTAGTCAGCAGGGTTGAACTGGCCCTGGAAGACAGGAGACAGGTGGTCGAAGGGTGAGTTGTTTCCTTGAAGAGGTATGAAGGACTGGTAAGAGTTGTGGGGCTCATTTTGAGAATGAGGCCCAAAAGAGTGTGGAATAGAAGGGGAGGTACTCAGTGAAACTGAGCGCCTAGCTGGTTCAGTCAAAGCCCTCCAGAGATCTTGAGGATCTGTGTTATAGGGATCTGAAGGTGTTCGTCGGTGCGAAGGTCCGGCTTCATGGTCATTTGGGGCGACGAGTGGCCCTTTTCCTCTTCCTCTTCCTCTCATCCGTGGTGGCATTTTGTCGACCTGTCAAAAACAAACAAGTGATACAACAAAAGATATATATAAGACAAAGTTAGAAATAAAACAAATTTGGATAATTCCTAAGTTCTTTGTCTAGACTCGAGAATCGAGGAATGTGCAATTGTGTATCTGAGATTAAACACAAAAGGCTAGTGTTTAATTCACTCAGAGTTGGCTCTGATACCAACCTGTCACACCCCTAGATTTCAACGTATCACCGGTGGGCCCGGTGGGGAGTATCGTGACGTAGTTGATATCATCATAAGTCAAACAACACAATATATAAATGCATAGCGGAAGCAAAAATAGATTCATTTCAACTTTAATAAGATGTAATATTAAATATCACGAATAGTTGAAACGGATCCACAGGCGGATCAAAATAAAAGAAGATATTGTTCAACAGTTTTATTGACATCCAAGCTTGCGAGACTTATTGTGGACGCTAGAAGACAGCCAGCCTAGTACGAGTAGTACCTGCACTTAACCTTTTGGAAAATACGTTAGTTTACACGGGTAAATACAATTTAACTGACTCATTTTGAAAAGGTTTGAAAATTGATTTGAATGCACGTAGCACAAAACATTTTATAACTTGGGATAATTATGTAATATAATACTTGTAAATGAATTACATGTTACTTATGCGTTCAGTAGCCCGATCCGTAGACCGGGTTAAAGATTAATAGACACACCACATTATTTGGTTAGGCACTAACGGGTGTACGCCTACACCCCGTGCTATGGTCGTGGCCATCTCGTAAGATGATGCCAAGGATATCCGGGACATGGTCATTAACCCCCCAAAGGCTTTAAGCAAACAAAACATTTCAAAACGTAGCATATCAAGGATTTAACCACTATTCGATTAAAGATTCAATGCCGGACCAAGCGGTATTTTATATACCGTACCCCAAGCCCGTATAAGGAAAATAAGTTAAAAGTATTTACCTTTGTAAGTATAATCACAATTAGCGAGTGAAGGTAGCTTTTACTGGTTCTTCTATTCTGGAACAAAGGTTTATAATAACCTATTAGATTTCTAACGGGTCTTTATTTAAGCCTAAGCTTAGACCGGTTAGCTTTTAAGGACGATACAGTTCAAACGCACGATTAAGCGAAGACCGGATAGAATGTGATTTAGACCCGACAAGTTTGAATACTTGTATAATATGGGTATACTAAATACATTCTGGATTTTGAGACAAAGATGATAAGGTTTGACCCGTTTCGGTCAATTTATGCAAACTAGTTACATAAA
Source organism: Helianthus tuberosus (assembly GCA_030545235.1). NCBI lineage: Eukaryota > Viridiplantae > Streptophyta > Magnoliopsida > Asterales > Asteraceae > Helianthus > Helianthus tuberosus. Next base: position 54,437,236 of record CM060388.1, on the reverse strand, counting down.
CCGAACCGAGCGCGAAAAGGGCGTCACGGGTAACCATAAGAGTCATATGCAAGTTCCCTGAGTTAATATGCTTTAAATATGTTATAATATCAGTAAGATATCTTCTATTATGCCCAAAACGGATTTAAACACAAATTATGCCTCATAAGGGCATTTTGGTCATTTAAAAGATTATAAAAGAGTTTAATTAGTAATCTGAGTTACAGGTCTGATTTATACAGTGAATACACTTAATTTAATAAGTTATAACATTAGGGTATGACCTATATGTGAAACTTATCATTTAAAACCAAACTATGCACCTTAGGGGTATTTTGGTAATTTCACAAAGGCTAAAAAGGTCAAAACTGAAAATCTGAGTTTAAAAACTTTTACTTACTGTTATTATATAAAAATATACTAAAAATATCAGTAGGTATCAACCTTATATGTTTAATATTGTTTTAGTACATACTATGCGTTAAAAACGCTTAAAAAGGCGATTTGGAACCATTTCCGGGTTTTCACAGGAAAGCTGATATTTTTATAATTCCAGAAAGCTCAAAATATTTTATTTATCAAATAAAATCAGTAGAAAAAGGTTTGGGGTCAAAAGGATTTGTAAAACTCATTTTATGGCTAAAAAGGGCAAAACCGACATTAACCGAATTAAACTTAGAGACTTATGTTATGCCCAGCCAAAAATTAAATAAAAATCTTTAAAAATACCAAAATATTATATTATATCGGTGGGTAAAAAGTTTGATATCAAAAAGTGGGTTTAACTAGGCTATACGCAAATTACGCCGTTTAATTAACATAAAGCTTTCAATTTACGCTAATGGGCATATCTCTTAATCTAGACCTCAAACTGATGTCAAATTTTAGGTGCAAGTTTATAAATTAGTAACTAAGGTTTCTACTCTTTTACATTTTCAAAAATCACGTTTTATAGTCAAAAGGGCATAATAGTCAACAATTAAGCGTTTAACGGAAACATGCATATGAATCGGATAACTAATAAACCAATTTGTGTGACCTCAGGGGGTTACACTAATATGAAACTTGGTCCAATTAAGGCTCTAAGCCATTTCTAAACAATGCTTAAACGGGTCAGAACTGAAAGTCAAAGCAGATGTCAAACTATGCGACTTTCGGGTCCAAACCGAGCCTAAACTGAAAATTGTCGAGTTGGACATGTTGGGACATGTTCTCACATTAATTACCAAGTTATATTAATGATCAAACAGGTTGCAAGTATCCTACATTGTTAATTATGCTTTAATTTGAAATTAAACATTCTGTTGACTTTTTAAAGTAAGCTTTGACTCGACAATTAACATAGTTAGAGTGGGAATCTGGAAGTACCCTTTTAAGGGTTTATTACCCACATAATTACCTACTTAAAGGTACTTTTAATTCGTGATTAGACTGAGCACATATTAATTAATCATGAAGTCAAACCTTAATTACAATGGTTTAACTTTTAGCTAATTAACTAAGCTAAAACGAATTTAGAAAGGTTAAGAATGCTTACAAGAGTCCTAATTATGATTAAGGACCACTAGGAAGGTTGCTTGCTGACCAGAGAGCTCCAGAAATATGTTGCAATTGCAAATGCCCAAAAAGTTGCAACTTGATTTTCTTATATAGTGAGTCCAAGAGCTTAGGATCATCACACATAAGTCTAGGAAGGTTGCAAGATGTCCCCAGGTGTCCTATAATGCTAAAAACCGGATATAGGAGCCCCTGAATTCGAATACCACCTAAATAAGTCGGTGTAACCGTTTGGACAGGCATCTGCCAGTAAAATCGCCCAGCTGCATCCCTTACGCACCGCAGCATCCTGGTTGTTGAGGTGCGCAAGACTCCTTGCGCACCGTAAGGCTCCGAGTGTTGAGGTGCGCAAGCAGTCGCCAGAGATCAGAATTTTGTTTTTATTTAGGCTATGACCATGCAACCTTTTCATCTCCGAATCTCTTGTACTTTAATCAGTATGGGGACCATATTTTCAGCCATTGCATGTCTAGGCATGCACTTACATACTTTGGCACTTTGTGGAAGGTTTTAATTGACGGAAAAAAACCAAGGTTTTGCATTTGATCCATGTCTAGAGTTATAAATAACTTCATTATTTAGAATGGCCAGATTTATAAGCATAAATCAGATGTTGATAAATATATCCTGGTTAGGGATTTATTAATAGGTCGCTCAGAGGTATAAATTAACATGTCGACGTTTAAATCCTACCGTACATCTTTATCTGGATCCGTATTCATGACACGTTTGCAAAACATGACACGTGTCTTTATTTTATTGGACATGAATTTCCGAGGTGTTACAATGTTTAAAGTATACCTCTGAGTGACCTTTAGCAAACCCGAAGCTTTGTAACGATTAATTATGCTCACTAGAATAAGTGATAAAAATTTCACAAGGTTTCGATTCCGTATGAGAAAGTTATACTATCATTCGTATGCGAGGGGTTAAAAGCGTCGACGTTGATAATTAAGGCTTTTCGAGTGACCATAAAGTTGACCAAGGACTTCATAAAGATTGGTTATGTCTTGGAGTCCTTAGAAATCAATTTAGGTGGGTCAAAGTGCAAAACAAGAAGTTAAAACAACTTTTATATGGACCAGGGACCAAAACAGCAAATTCTGAAAGTTGAAAATCCGGTCAAAAGAGGCGTCGTGGGACGCGTAGGACCCTTAGGAGGCCTACCCGTCACGCGAGGGGTCCTCTGATGCAGAAAAATGTGGCAGGTGCCTTTCCAGCCCGTTTAACCGAATTAGATCACTTGTTTTGCATACCATGTGCTGCACAAACTTGTTTTTAGGCACTCGGGACACTTGTGATGATCAAGGAACAATCTTAGACATGTTTGGCATCATCTTGAGCAATCAATGATCACTATATAAAGGCCTTCATTGTGCAACTTTTGATCATTCATTCCATACTCAACTCCTGAAGATTTCTGGAGCTCAAGGCCACTCCCTAAGCATCATTAGTCGTGCATTTGACCTTGGTAAGCTTCCTTAACCTTCCTTAATCGTGTTTTACTTAGTTAATTAGCTTAAAGTCAAACCGTCATAATTAAGGTTTGACTTAACGATTAATCACTAATGGTCCAGTGATTAGTCAAATTGAAAGTAGTTATAAGTTGGTAATTATGTGGGCATTAAACCCTTATAAGGGCACCCTCTAATTCCCGCTCTAACTAAGTCGTTTGTCGGGTCAAAGTTTATTATAAAAAGTCAACAGAATCTTAATTTTCGAATTAACGCATAATTAGCAATGTAGAAGACGTGTAACCTGTTTTGCCACTCATATAACTTGGTAATCAATGCAAGAACATGTCTAAGCATGTCCGACCCGACAATTTTCAGTTTAGGACCGGTTCGGAACCGAAAGTCGCATAGTTTGACCATTTCCTTGACTTTCAGTTCTGACCCATATTAGCATGATTTAGAAATTCCTTAGAGCTTCGTTAGGACCAGCTTGTATGATAGTATAACCCTCTGCGATTATACTACTCGACTCGTTGATTGTCCGACGTTTCCGTTAAAAGCCTAATGTTGACCAATATGCCCATTCGACCTTAAAACGAGAATTTTGGAAATGTGAGAGGATAATAATCCTTGTTACTAATTTATAAACATGTCCCTAAAATTTCACATCAGTTGGAGGTCTAGATTAGGAGTTATGCTCAATAGCGTAATTAGAAAGCTTTTTGTTAATTAAACTGCATAATTAGCGTAAAGCCTATCTAAAACCAATTTTTGACACCAAACCTTTTACCCACTGATGTAATATAATATTTTGAGATTTTTGAAGATTTTTAATTATTTTTAAACTGATCATAACCTAAGGTTATTACCTTGATTCGGTAAATACCGATTATACCATTTTCGTTATAAATGAGTTTTACACGACATTTTGATACCAAATCTTTTGCCTCTGATTTTATATGATAAATGAAGTATTTTGAACTTTATAACCTGATCAGAAAACTAAGATTCCTGTTATAACCCGGAAATCGCTTTAAACGACTCTTTACGCGTATTAAACACATAGTATGGGTTTAAAACCATTTTTGTCATATAAGACTTATCACCAACTAATATAACCTATTAAATTAATTTGTTTTACTGATTATTTCAGACCCTCACATCAGAATTTTAGTTAATCTCTTTTATAATCTTTAAAATGACAAAAATACCCCTACGGGGCTTTAATTAAGATTAAACTTGTTTTGGGCATAATGGAAGGTATCCTACTGATATCACAATATATTTAAAGCATATTATCTTAGGAAACCTGTTCGTGACTCATTTGGTTACCCGTTATGCGTTATTCGCGTTCGGTTCGGTTTATGTAACTAGTTTGCATAAATTGACCGAAACGGGTCAAACCCTATCACTTTCACCTCAAAATCCAGAATGTGTTCAAGTTACCCATATTAGACAAGCATATAAGCTTGTCAGGTCAAAACCACATTCTAAACTGGTCTTCGCTTTATCATGCGGTTGAACCGAGTCTTCCTTTTGAAAACTAACCGGTCTAAGTCTAAGCTTAATTAAAGACCCGTTAGGATTCTAATAGGTTATTAAAAACCTTCGTTCCAGATTAGGAGCCCAGTAAAAGCTACGTGCACTTGCTGTATTTGATTTATACTTTGCTCAGGTAAATACTCTTAACTTATTTTCCCTATACGGGCTTGGGGTACGGTATTATAATAATACCGCTTGGTCGGGTATATAGTCATTTAAATCGTATTGTGATTGATGTACTTACATAACCTGTTTAATATGTATTATTTTGTGTATGGCCTTTGGGGGTTAAATGACCATGTCCCGGATATCATTGGCATCATTCAAAGAAATGGCCACGACCTAAGCACGGGGTGTAGGCGTACACCGGACAGATGCATTATGTAAAAACTGGTAATCCACTTAGAGGAAATAATCCTTGTGGGCATTATACCTGTGGCGTGTCAGTTAATCTAGTCCGGCCCTACAAACCGGCCCTGATGGACGACAAATAAGTAAAACTGTATACAAGATTATATACAAATAATTGTCCCAAGTTATAAAGATATATTTGCCGAAGCGCATTCAAATCAATTTTCAAACTCTTTTCAAAATGAGTCAGCTAAGTTGTATTTACCAGTGTAAACTGACGTATTTTCCAAAAAGGTTAAGTGCAGGTACTATACGTAATAGGCTGGCTACTCCAGGCATCAATAATCAAGTCTCGCAAGCTCTAGATGTCAAAGTCTGCTGAACAGTTTTCCTTTTTATTTGATCCGCCTATGGATCTGTTTCAACTATTTTGTGATACTTGATATTACAGTTTATTCAGTTGAAATGAATCTATCTTTTGCTTCCGCTGTGCATTTATATATTGTGTTGTTTGACTATGATGATATCAACTACGTCACGTTACTCCCCACCGGGCCCACCGGTAATACGTGGAAATATCGGGGTGTGACAACATGAGCGTAGGAAGAGAATGAAAAAGTTACAAGAGCAACGAGTGCTAGCAGCCGCTAAAAAAGAAACAGATGCCCACACCCAAGACATGCTTAATAGGAGTTTAGCAAACTTCCATATTTTAGCAACCACAGCTGCCGACCCAAACCTGGAACAACTAGTAGCCCCCCAACCATTACCCTTGTTTCCCACGCAGCCAATGGAGATTGAAAACAACCCAGAAAATCAAGTAGAAATGCTTGATTTCAACCCAGAGGAGATACCTAGGGTACCAGCACCCAATCCTTTAGACCAAGACTACGATCCGTGGTTTGATGATCATAGGGATTATATGCAACGCTACCACCTAACAGACTTACCCATGCCAAACCTAGTAGCTTACCTAGTTATGTACCCTCTAGATCCCTACTATGATAATGATGAATACATTAGAGAGATCTTAGAGAATCCGTATCCTCAGGAAGAACCCATGCCACAGTACCCAGATCCAGTACCAGCACCTGCACCTGCACCCCCAATGAGTGCAGAAAATGTGCAAGAGCTCCGAACTTTCGGAGAAGAAATGTTAGAAAGTAGTGAAAGGATGAGGCAGGTAGGAGAGCGACTCGTCTGGAAGTACGACGAGCGTCATATGGATTTCTGTATGAATCCATATTCGTGAAGGTGATGATGGAGGTAGTAATAATATAATACTATATATAAAATGTGTGTATGAAAAAAAACATATATTTATAATAATAATAATAATAATAATAATTCTATCGTAGTATAGACCACTTCGTGGTTAATGATGCATAGTAGTATTGTAATTTTAATTTCCAGTTCTGGTTTGTATTAGATGCATACTATATAAGAAAGAGTAAGCCACAATGTTCGACGTTTTTGATCAAATGCGTGTCATGTGATTGATCGTATTAAGATATTATCTTGTGATATTAATATGTGGTAAATGTTTAAAATTCAGATGGCCGACCAAGGGAATCAAGAGAATCCGGATAATAACCCAGAAAACCAGAATAGTGATAACCAGAGTAACAACAACCCGGGTAATGAAAACCCAAACAACAACAATAATGGAAACCAAGTGGACAACAGTGCTATCCAACACATAGTGGCACAAGGAATAATAGATGTGATGCCATATATTATTCAAACGGTTAGGGAAGCTGATAATAAAAGTAACCGTGATAGTAAATGACCCTCTAAACCAGAAAACAGCGTGAACAATGGACCTATACTTCAAGCGCCCATTCCCAAAAGGAGAAGAACCATGCCTTATGGTTGTTCTTATAAAGAATTATGGTCTTGTGAACCAATTGAATTCTCGGGCAATGAAGGGGTCGTTGCGGTTTTACGCTGGATAGAAAAGACTGAGGCAGTCTTAAGAATAAGCAAATGCACGGAAGAGGATAAGATAATGTTTGCTTCTAATCTGTTTAAGAATTCCGCACTAGAATGGTGGAACAATATCCTCCAGTCTAGAGGAAGTGATAGGATTTACAATATGGAATGGGGGAATTTAAAAGCATGGTAGAAAGAAAATTCTGCCCTCCCAATGAAAAGGAACAGATAGCAAATAAATTCCTAAATCTTAGGATGACTGGGGTAGATAGTAAAGGTTATACTATATTATTCTTTGAATATGCTCGAATAGTACCAACCCTTGCATCACCTGAACCAGTATTAATCTCCCGTTACCTCTGGGGATTAATTAGTGAGATAAGACATGTAGTCAAGGCAGCTAGACCTCAAACTATAGAAGAAGCTGTAGAACTAGCAAACACCTTGACAGATGAGTTAGTCCGTACACGAGAAGAGGATCAGAGGAGGAACCTAACCCAGAAGCTTACCCAAGAATTTCGTTCCGGAAATTTTAACTGTGGGAAAAATGTAGGTTCTACTTCTGCACCCTATTGCAAGTATTGCAAAAGGAAGCATTCTGGACGATGCTCCATATACTGCAATTTCTGCAAAATATCTGGACATAAGGAGGAAGACTGCAGGAAGAAATCTAACAACCGAATATGCTAAAATTGTGGAGAACAAGGCCCCATCAAGCCAAACTGTCAGAAATTAGCTCCAGCTATGAACAACAAGAACACTAAAAATGCTAGAGCATTTGTTCTGACTGCAGAAGAAGCAAAGATGATTCCGGATGTGATCGCCGGTACGTATTTAGTTAATGATGTTTTTGCTAAAGTATTATTTGACTCTGGTGCAAACCAAGTTTTATTAATACTTCATTTTGCAAACTTCTCAATCAACCATTAACTAAACTCCCACAAGAATGTCTAGTAGAGACAGCAAATGGGGAAACCATTAAGATTTCTGATATCTTGCAGGTAGCAAGAATAGAATTTCTAAATCGGAAATTTAGTGCAAATCTTTACCCAATGAATCTGGCAGGATTTGATGTCGTGTTAGGAATGGATTGGTTAATAGCCAATAAAGCCAGCATTTTATGTGATCAAAAGTCAATTCAAGTAAATTCACCCAGGGGGTGAAAAGATCACAATTAAAGGAAATAAACCATCTAGATCCACAAAATTCATCTCTGTGATGAAAACAACAACTTATATACGAAAAGGATCTTTAGTGTATTTGATTTCCAAAATCACTAACACTAAAGGAAAAGAATTAAAGGATATTCCAGTAGTGTCCCAGTTTTCAGATGTATTTCGAGAAGAATTAACAGGACAACCTCCAGACAGAGAAGTTGAATTCAGAATTCATCTGCTACCAGGGACAACACCAATTGCCAAAGCACCTTACCGTTTGGCACCCGCGGAAATGAAGGAACTGAAAAAGCAGTTAGACGAATTGTTGGAGAAAGGATTCATACAGCCAAGTTCATCGCTATGGGGAGCGCCAATCCTATTCGTCAAAAAGAAGGACGGATCAATGCGTATGTGCATTGACTACCGTGAATTGAACAACGTCACGATTAAGAATCGGTATCCATTACCAAGAATCGATGATCTGTTTGATCAATTGCAAGGAGCTCGATTTTTCTCTAAAATCGATTTAAGATCAGGATATCATCAATTAAAGGTACAGGAAGAGGCATTCCTAAGACCGCTTTTAGAACAAGGTATGGCCATTATGAATTTACTGTCATGCCATTTGGTTTAACCAATGCCCCAGCTGCATTTATGGACATGATGAACCGAATATGGAAGCCATATTTGGATAAATTCATAATTGTCTTTATAGATGATATTCTCATTTACTCTAAGAGTAGAGAGGAACATGCAGGGCATTTGCACGCACTTCTAAGTTTACTAAGGAAAGAAAAGCTTTATGCTAAATTTTCGAAGTGTGAGTTTTGGTTAGAACAGCTACAATTTCTTGGACATCTGGTTAATCATGAAGGAATTCATGTAGATCCCACCAAGATCGAGGCAATTACCAAATGGAAAACCCCTGAGTCACCAACTGAGGTTAGAAGTTTCTTAGGACTGGCCGGTTATTATAGAAGATTTATTCGAGATTTTTCTAGAATAGCCATTCCCTTAACTAACTTAACGTGTAAATCCATTAAGTTTGAATGGGGATCAAAACAAGAAGAAGCCTTTAGAATTCTTAAGCAAAGACTAACCAATGCACCCATACTAGCGTTACCAAAAGGATCTGAAGATTTTGTAATCTATTGTGACGCTTCTAAGTTAGGCTATGGATGTGTATTGATGCAACGTCAAAATGTTATAGCTTACGCCTCTAGACAACTTAAGAATCATGAAGAGAATTATTCAACCCATTATCTAGAATTAGGAGCTATAATTTGCCCTGAAAATTTGGAGACATTACCTTTACGATAGTAAGTTTACCATTTTTACAGACCATAAGAGTTTAAGGTATGTTTTCGGGAAAAAGAAATTGAATATGAGACAAAGACGCTTGATGGAGATACTTAGTGATTAAGATTGTAATATCCAGTACCATGCAGGAAAGGCAAATGTAGTAGCTGATGCTTTAAGTCGAAAGTATCATGAAAAGCCAAAAGGAGTACGTTCACTTAAATTAAATCTACAAGTAGATTTAAATGAACAGATTAGAAAAGCACAAGAATCAGTAATCAAGGATGATACTGAAAAATTAAAAGGAATGATTAAGGAATTAGAACAAGGAACAGATGGAATTTGGAGATTCCATAAGAAAAGAATGTGGTTAGCTAAATTAAGAAACCTACGCCAACGTATATTATAAGAAGCTCATAAGTCTAAGTATATGATGCATCATGGAAGTGATAAGATGTATCAAGACGTAAGAAAGAATTTTTGGTGGATAGGACTGAAAAAAGATATAGCAGCATATGTTGCAAAGTGTTTAACCTGTTCACAAGTCAAAGCTGAACATCAGAAACCCTCAGGTTTGTTGAAACAATTAGAAATTCCAGTTTGGAAATGGGAATTCATAACAATGGATTTTGTTACTAAATTACCCAAAACAAGGAAAGGTAATGATACAATCTGGGTGATTGTAGACAGGCTAACCAAGTCAGCTCAATTCCTACCAATGAAGGAAACTTTCAGTATGGAACAACTAGCTAACTTATATGTAAATGATATAGTTTCTTTACATGGAATTCCTCTATCAATTGCTTCTGACAGAGATAGTCATTTACCTCTCATTTTTGGACAACTTTCCAAAAAGCATTGGGAACCAAGTTGAATCTAAGCACCGCTTATCATCCTCAAACGGACGGACAAAGCGAAAGGGCAATTCTGACAATGGAGGACATGCTTAGAGCTTGTGTAATTGATTTCGGAGGTAATTGGGACGATCACTTACCATTGATAGAATTTTCTTATAATAACAGTTATCACACAAGTATCAATGCTGCACCATTCGAAGCACTTTATGGACGAAAGTGCCGAACTCCAGTCTGTTGGGCAGAAATTGGAGAAAAACAACTATCTGGACCTGAGAGAGTACAAGAAACAACAGACAATATCATTCAAGTCAAGGAACGACTGAAAGCAGCACGTGATCGACAAAAAAGTTATGTTGATAACAGACGCAAGCCATTGGAATTTCAAGTAGGAGATAAAGTGTTATTGAAAGTCTCTCCTTGGAAAGGAGTGGTAAGATTCATCAAAAGGGGAAAGCTAAGCCCCAGGTATGTTGGACCTTTTGAAATTATTAGAAGAATAGGACCTGTAGCCTATCAGCTACAACTGCCAGAGCAAATGGCAGGAATACATGATGTATTTCATGTATCTAATCTCAAGAAATGCTTAGCTGATGAATCACTGATAGTAACTCTTAAGGATATAGAGGTAAATAAGCAGTTAAAATTTATAGAAAGACCTATACAGATTGAAGACATGAAAGTCAAGAATCTCAAGCACAAGAGATTAGTTCTAGTCAAAGTAAAATGGGACTCCAAAAGAGGACCAGAATACACTTGGGAAATTGAATCAGAAATGCAAAGGAAATATCCACACTTGTTCCAGTAGATCTCGAGGACGAGCTCTAAAACAAGGTGGGGAGGATATAACAACCCTCCAAAATAATTTTCGACACCCCTAATATAATTAAAGTATCCCAATATGCCCTAAAATACACCCCGTATACATAAACGGGCCCCGAATATCCTTATTTTTATTAAAATTAAATAAAAACAAAATTTTATGGTCTCTCGCGGGGCGCGTAGCCATTGGCTACCACCTACGCGGGCCGCGACAGCAAGGAGTCAGGGCGAGCCCCTGAGCCGCCACGTGTCATCACGCGTGTAGAGTCTACGAGTCGAGTCAGCCAAGCTAGGGCCTACCCTAGGGAGCCACGCGGGCCGCGTAAGCCCTAGCCGTGTTCTACGCGGGGCACGACAAAACCAAATAACAGCCCTATAAATAGCAACCTTCGGCAGTTCAGTCAAATCGTTCATCTCTCGACTTTCTCTCTCGAATTTCTTTATAATAGGCATAATTTTTGGGCATAATACCCCCTAATTAACGAAGTTCTGCTCCGTTGTAAGTATTATAACACCGGTTACGTATTAGATATGCTGCCTGATTGATCCAGGGTTCCGTAACGGCGGTCGTGGTTCTGCCCGACGTAGTCGTTGGAATGCCGTCTCGGGGAGGGTATTACTAATGTAAATATTGGATTATTATACTAACGCGTGTGCATTTGTGTAAATTATAGATAATCACCAGGAAACCCTTAAAGGAAACCTAAGTCAGCAATGTGAGTAATTTCCTTTTTGTAAACAGTTTTTTACAAAACCTTAAATATTTTACAATATGATTAAGCAGTGATTGAGTCTTTGTAATTCTTCAATTACTGCCGGTATGTTGGGGTTTTGTATACAAAATGTGGAACACGTTACCATTGGACAAAGACTTAGCCAATGGGTAACATGACCCACCAGTCAGGATTAACAATACTGATTGAGTAATTGTGTAGATGTAAACATTGTAATCCCTCTCAATACTGTGAAAATTGATAAAACTCTTCTTGATTAAACTGTGATTCACTCACCAGTATTTCCCACTAACAAAATATTTTTAAACGCATTTCAGGTAACAAAATGTGAGAGCCAACTAGAAGCCAGCTGGACAGCACTGAAGGCTTGGAAAAGTGGCTATAAAAGTTTCCTAAATAAAAGAAGATGTTTTATTCAATAAAATGAAGATTATCTCTATAAATCAGTTTGTAATGAAAACTTGGGTTTTATCCCAATATGTTTAATATTATAAAAGTGTGGTATTTACTCTGATAAAATATTTCCTAACTACGGTCATGATTTAATTTTCACTGTCAAAATGATAAACATCGATACCACCAAAACTGGTCTCGCGGGCGCCCGTTCCCAGGACAGATAGGAGGCGGGGTTGCGACATAGGGCATCAACCCACCACACATAGTCTTATTCGAAAAAAATTGTAACATGAACACCGTTGTGCGAATTCCGCTTGCCACATGGACGACTCATGGACGCGACACTCGGATTATTAAAGAGAGAAAAGTTGGTGGCCATGAATCTTCCGGAGAAACACCATGTCACCATCCAATGTTCACGGAACCAGCAGGCGATGGTACACATGTTTTGGAGATAGTCTTGCGAATTTGAATTTTCCTTTAAGAAAATAAATTTTGTTTATTCAACTTGGATTTTTCAAAGATGTAATCATTTACTTAGTACTAGAAAAGTCATTTAACATTTATGTTACAATATTCGATGCTAGTCTTATACTTTTCTTTTATAAATTTAAAAGTCAATTTTGGTGGTTTACAAAATTCAAATTTGGTCTTTAGTGGTTCGAAAGTACACATATAGTACTATATCTGTGGTTCACATTTTATAACACGTTTAGTTTCAAACTCAGAGGCGGAGCGAATGTAATAAATGGAATAGCACGGGTTACTGCTCAACCCCGTATTCATAGTGTAGTTTTTTCGGTTTTATATAAAGGATACCCCTAAATAAATACGAAGATACCCCTGACAAAAAAATAGGATAGTTGATGTTATTATAATCCCAATTTTTTATAAGTCTCCACTATTTAAGACCCAAAAGTTGTAGAATAAATTAAGCTCTAATTATAAAGCAAGCTCAAATTAACAATAATGTAATTGAAAGGAGCTCAACTAGTAAATGTCAAAGCTTAGCCCATGACCTAAAACCTTAAAATAAAGCTTTTTCATTATGGGCAGCAATTGGAGAGTGGAAACAAAACGTCAAACCTGAACAATCGAACATAATTTTTTTTATTATGGGCGGGAATTTTTTTTAGGATACCCCTAAATTAATAGACTAGCTCCGCTACTGTTCAAACTTTTTCCAAAAGTACATGGATGGTTTCTGTGGTTTGCACTTTGTAACGCATTTAGTCCCTAACTTGGACATTCTAAAACCTTTAGATTCGTTGACTAGAGACTAAATGCGTTACAAAGTGCGGACACAGGGATTATCCGTGTACTTTACTTTTCCATTTATATTAATTTAATATAATCGGTACGGGTCCATTCATTTATGATAAATTGTTATGTCACTAATTGCACCCATTACAAAGATCGAGCTAGACAAAATCAGGCCATCATTTGGAATGGGATTTCTTCGTGGTGTAAGATCCCGAATATTTTCGCCTTCTCGATCAAGGATCTGTTGTGTTTACATTCTAACCTAAGAGTTTCGGATAGAAAAAAGGCTGCGGTGCTAGGTATCATTATGCTGACTTGTTGGAGTTTGTGGCGCGCGAGAAACAACTTGAAGTTTTCGAATGTTCCTGTCAAAATTGATAGAATTTTGAGTGAAATCAAAGTGTTGGGTCATTTTTGGTTTTCGTATAGATCTAAATTCAAAGGGGTAGAGTGGAAGGATTGGGTCTCTTTTGTAAATATGTAGTTTCTTTTTCCGTTTGTTTGGTCGGCGGCCGTCGGCCTGTTTTGGGGTCGGCGTTTTCATTAATGAAGTATACGTTTCAAAAAAAAATATCTAAGGGGTGAAAAAGAGGATATCATTTAAATTTTAGAGACTAATAGTAAAACTAGTCTTATTTAGGAAGTTTTTATTTTAATTAGAAATTTAGTAGGATTATATTTTGTAGATGATTAGTTTCTTGTTCTTCAAATAGTTTATATATAAAGAGGTTGATAGGGTTATTTTTTCAACATCCGTTCATTGTAATTTTCTTTTTATTAATAAAAAAGAGTTGAACAAGTTCAAACGGTTTGTGTTCTTAGGCCTATGATATCCACTTGTTAAGTTTAACAAGTGGTATCAAAGCCTAAACAATTTTAGGTTCGTTCTTTATGGCCTTTCCCACTTGTTTGCGTGGCTCATTCTTCAGCTTTGGAAATCTTGCCACTTTCGTCTACTTCGTTAACTCTGTCCATTTTTTCAGTAAATAACGGGAAACTCTCCTTTTTATACATTTCATTTTTTTTCTTTTCATTTTTAAGACTTATTAAATGGACATATTTGCTCCTCATTTAAAGGTTAAAAATGGACGGGTTAATAAAGTTGATGTAAAGTGGTAAGATTTTCAAATCTGAATAATCTTGATATGGCCGAAAAAAATTTTATGGATGAAAGTTGCAAAACTAACCAAAACACAATAACAAAAATGACTATTTACCTCAGTCTTTTTTTCTGAAATCATTTAAGATATATTTAAAAGTCACGTTTGAAAAATATTAATGATTCTTTTCATTGTAGAGGGAGAGAGAGACTAGTATTGATGTAACGTCCTTCACGTCAGGGGCGCAGCTTAGTGTTACTCCAAGGGGGCGCTCGATCCCTCGAACTTTTCGATGCGTAGTGTTATGAATTGTAATTTCGTATAGAAAATTTTTAGGTATATACGTTTCCACCCCCGGTTTCGAAAAAATTGGGGGGGGGGGGGGGGCGAAGCTTCGCCAATGCTTCACGTAATTGAAAAATCTTCATGTAAGGTGCCACACAAAATTGAAAAAATCTTCATGTAAAGTGTCACACAAAATTTGACAAAATTGAAAAAATCTTCATGGGTCACACAAAATTTGACAAAATTGAAAAAATCTTCATGTGAAGTGTCACACAAAATTTGGTAAGTTGTCATCCATCAAATGATTTTCATTTCATTTAAAAAAAAGAGTGATTTTCATTTGAACATATTAAGTTACCAAGATTTTATTGTCTGTATTTAATTTATACTAGCCTAAGATCCCGCGAGCTTCGCGGGTGGCTTAACTCAAACATATAATATCTAATGACATTGAAGCCCATGTAGATCATCATTTTTGTTCTAGACCTTTCCAAACTTAGGCTTCACGTCTAAGGGTTGAAACAGGTCCCAAACAGAAAATACACGACCCTAACCGATACAAACCCAAAACCGAACTGAGTGATCACTTCCCTTTCCAAAAACCTTTTACATACCAGCGAACCTTTAATAGATCAACGAAAGGTCATGGTTTTCATCTTTTGATTGACATCAAGTTTATATAAACTTCAATATCCAAGTTGTTATTTAAATTCATATTAGTTCAAATAAAACTTTACTTACATATGTGTAAACCCAAACATGTCTTTTTAAGAAACAAATTAGAGCAATTTTTAATGTATCAGTAAACAACACAAATAGTACAATGATTTCTAACTTCAACTCTTACCAGCAAGAAGTAGCTTCATCCAATCACTTGTTCGACATAAATGTAACGTGTAAAACCTTTCCAACCATCTGTACATATAATAAAAATGTTTTGACCAGAAGTGGAACTGGTAGTTCTGATCTTCTCATATAGCAGACTTCTTCATTGCATCCTCATAAAACCCCATAACAGTGCGATTTCACCACCAAATCTAAATACACACAATCAAAAGAACGTTCATTATCAGCAAGTTTAGACCATACTATAAACAATAACCTAATTAATTTTGAAGTTACAAAACTGCAATTCCGAATCAGATTAGTAAAGAAAAAGACCAATCAGTTAACTACCAATACTCCCACATAGCAGCAGGAGTGCCAACCTTGATATGAACAACTCTTATAGTGCTTCAAAAATCCTGTAAAAGCATACCGCTTCCCAACTTTTGATGTCACCATACCTGAAATTCACATTAATCCCATAGATAAAGCAGGTTAACAACTTTAAGTTCATATTCAATCAAATAAAAAAAATAGTTGTGCATGGTTGTCACAACATTATTTCTTATTTACCATATCTGATTTGAGATAATTAACTTAATGAGAAACTATAGGGTAAAGGTATTAACTTTTCCAAACATCATTATTTCTTATTTTAACGTATCCAGCCACACATATTTAGAAACACATCCCCTCAGTGATTAATCAACTAAATAATACTTAGTGCAAGAAAATCAAATTACTCAAGGTTTAATTTTGTCAGAGCCATCCGCTACTACGCCATCACCATAACTAAGCAGATATTTCTTCTTGATTTACACAACAAACATTTATAGTTCAAAATTGTGAGTAATGTTCTTTCAAATAAAGCATGTTTCTAAAACACCAATGAATCACTCTTCTAATTCTTATAATTCAATAATCAATTTTGTTAACTTGTCATCAACATTCAATAGTTTATTTATAAATCTTTTCAAATAATTAAAGTGCATTCTTCATCGGGCGCTATAAACAAACCGAAGCATAAATCAATCCGACATAGAAGAATAAATCAAAAAAACAACTAATATACTCATCTAATCCCTAACCACAATGATTCAAATCAATAGGTAATAGGTAACAGAATACATAACCCTAAAATTCCGTCAGAAAAATCAACTGTAGATCTATATGAAATAAAGCACACTTAAGGACATGAAGATCACAGGAGAGCATTCGCATGACAGAGATTTCGCGAAGTAGTTGGAGGGACGACCTTCATCGTCTTCGTTAACAGTGATCGATGAAAAGCCCTCATTTAGATCTGATGCAGGCCAAAGGCGACTAAACATAAAAAATCAAATAAAAACCTAAGAGATTAATTGAGATAAAAGTATGAATCTTACCTCTTGCGATTGAGTCAAGAGCATCTTGCAATTTTTTAAAGAATGTGTGATGGAGAAGAAGATGCGTTATGGAGATGAAAACATTGTCAGGTCAAGAAGATGGAAATTAGGGTTTTTGAACTTACAGATGGAAACTCATTCATATTTTGGAAGGTGATTTGAGAGGAGATGAGAGAATGATTGTGTGGGATTTGGGAATTATTGTGGTGAACACAAACCGTGTATTCAATTTGCCGCTCAAAAGAAAAATTAGGGAAACAATACAAAGCCACGTGTCAGCCACATGGTTAAGAACATGCCATGTGGCATAAGTTTGTTTTGCTTTATTAGAAGTAGTAGATAGATTATAACCCAGTAAACTTCATGGATTGAAAAATTATTAATCAAGATACCTAAAATCACAGAATGTGTCTTGGGCGGTCGTAAAAGAAATTCATAACGTCGCCACAAAAAAAACTCATTATTAAAGTTTTAAGGGTTGTAGTGTAATTCGGTTTAAGAAAAGAAGAAAAATAACTATAATAAAATTCGGGCATCACAATACCAACAAACCTTATCGCGATCTCTGTAGTTAACATAATGAGGTGATAGAAGAGGCGAATTCCATGAGGCATGTTCAGCAAAAATGGAGGCCCTCTAATGTGCCTGACTAAACGTTTGACAACCAGCCTCTGATTGTAAATGTGAACATTCTGCCGAAGTTGAAGATAAGAGTTTTTTATTTATTTCTTGAGGCATGAACTTTTAGTTTTTGTTTCCTTGATCTTCCATTATGAAAGTAAAAAATCAATCACTCTGCAAGTAGGAATGGAAACAAAGAGTAAAAAGCTTGAGTAAAGAAAATATATATATTGATTGTAGATTGCTTTAAATTTTATACTGGTCTAAAAGAAGTAAAAAGCATATGGTTGTTTTCCTTTTGACATCAGAAGTAAAGAAGCTTACAAAAAGGATTCTCATATTATAATTTATAACAATGCCTAAACTACAAACATAACAAAATGAGTTACTAAAACATATTAACTTATTTTTTCTTCTGATAATGAGGTTCAACTAAAAATGAGTCAATCCAACCCTACCAGTCCGTTTCAAAACAGTACTAAAAATGACTTATTCCAACCCAAAGCCATTTTGGCCCATTTCAAACTACCCAGGCACCCATCTTATCACCCGAAGTCTAATTCATTTCATTCCAAAAGTCTAAATAGTTTATATCCAAACAGTATCACATCAAGATAATAAAAAGCTTGCATTACGTACGTATCGTTCCTTTCAGAGACTTTGAATTGAGGTATCTTTGAAGCTTGATTCCAGAGAGACCAAAATCACCAACTGAAAGAAAGATCATATTATTAGTTTATTTAGGGTCTTCTGTAGACCTGCTGTGAGCTACATATCTTGTAAGAGAGACATGGTGTTATCAACTGCTCCTCTTCCCTGCCAATTTTCGCCAGCATTAATCAACATAACTACACCACTGTGAATCGTTACTTTCTTTGAACTTTTCAATCCTCCTACAAACAAACAAATTCCATTCATTTTTTTATTCAAATAGGATTGATACAGTATTTTATTTAATATTTCTCACCCGTTACTTTCTTTGAACTTTTCAATACTCATAATAACTACCAAAAATTAGTCCAAACTTCTTTGCTCCTCTCCAAATCAACATCGTGTGGCACCATAACCACCAGCTCTCCGTAACTAAACTCCATCGTACCAGCTTTCCAAATGAATACATGAGTGTTTTGAAAACAGTAACGTGTTTCTATAATTTCAAAAACCAACGGTTTACTCTTTTCATATGCTTCTTTTAGAGTCTAAAGTAGCCTAAAAGCAATGAAAATATAACCAATTTATATAATTAAAAAACGAAAAGTTTACTGGCCTCTTTTATAGTTTAAATTACCGATTTCCTTCTATTTTAAACAAATAGGATAATTCTCATTATCCTTATCCCCATCTTCATTGTTCTTGTTCTGGTTATAAAGACCAAACACCAACGATAATCATAATTATTACCAAAATCCAAATTCCAATTAGCACAAAAATAAACCAAACATGTGAATATCGAAATCAAAGAATTGAAGACCTGGGATGAAATTCACAAATAAACACAGAATGTGTTCACTGAACCTATTAAGACCCTAAAATCATTAAATCCTCAATTGAAAACCCCAACTGTTAAATTGAAATTGTAATGCACATAATCCAAACGCACCTGAATAGAAATCCTCTTTTCAAATGCCTCAAAACCCTAAACTCGAAATAGACGTGAGAGAGTGTGAACGAAAGGGATCACAAATGAGCCGATTTTTAGAAGTAGAAGAAATCACTAAGGGCTTCATCGTCATCTCTGTTATCATCAACCATCATCACCAGTTTCGGAGGAAACCCTAGCTGACCAAAATCTTTTGAGAGAAGAATCACCGACAACGTGAAATATATAATCAGACCTAGGGTTTTTTATTTTAGATCTGGTGGACACAAAGGACGAAGTAGATTAGGGTTTTTGAATGTCAAGGAGGATGAAATAAAAATGGGGAAAGAAGAGAGAGAGAGCGGGCGGTGTGAAGAAACGTTCGTGAGAAGGAGAAGGTTGAATGACTTTGGCGCTCAAAGGGAATTAGGAGATGTTGTAAGATTGCCACGTGGCAATAAAAGGATTAAGATAATGCCAAGTGGCCAAAATTGTTTTGCTTTAATATAAAGTATAGATACACTGTGACAACTCGAAATTTAGAACCTTTCGTTGTAAGCTTAAACGTGTGACTAGTTAAACTTATGTGAATTAATGAATGATAAGTGAACCTTCATATGATTATGTGTTATGTTATGTGTATGTTTGTGATCGTATGTATGCGAGTATGTCTAGGAACCGAAACAACTAGGACCCGACTCGAGACCATGTGGTCTCGAGTAAACATCACACCACTCATGGGCCGATTGGGCCACACATACACACTTAGCCTATTTCGAAACCCATTAGGGTGCACTAAGTGAATCAAGTATAAAACCCTTAGTGATGCTAGTCTTGACATCCTTTGGGCAAATAGCACACATACTCTTCTAACACACACACACTCTCCATTCTCCCTCACAGGAGCTCTTCTCTCCTCCATTCTCGGATTCAAACCGGTGACCACTAAGGAGCTCTCGGATCAACTCGTACACACTCACCTTTGGAACCCATCAACCGGTTAGTGATTCATGATTAAATGTTGTGTTTCGGTTTGAAGATAATGTGTGATATTCGGTTTGATAATGATGTGTGATGAAAAATTATGTGATAATATGTCTACTTGTTAAGTGTTATACATGAGAAATACACCCTTTTTGAGTAATCGGTTCATAAATGTTTCTTGTAGTATGTTTATATTCGGTTAAAGATGATAGGTTAATGTATTGGTTATGTTGGAGTGAATAATGTATGCTTGACTATGATTGAATGTTGAATGGTAAATGTCTTGCTTAATGATCTTAGTATCTAGTCTAGGTATTATGGTGCTTGACCGAAAATACAAGAGCTATGAACACATGTTGAATATGAATATTTGAATATGTGTTGAATATGTTTGGAATGTGATATGAACATGACTTTAATATGTGAAGAACTTGATGAATATGATATGAACATGGTTGAATATTTGAAATTTGATATGTTTGATCCATTTTTAGTAATTTGCTAGACAAGAAACATGTTTAAGGAATTTGGTTGGATAGTACAAACTGTTACATGAAATCAGAATGTTAGTGGGTAGTACACTGTACCGAATCAGCTCCTGTCCAACCGAAACCTCTAGTTGCGACTCGAAACCATGCATGATGAGTCGAAATCTCCCAGTTGCGACATTGGTTGCGAGTCGCAAACACCTGGTTGCGACTCAAAACCACAAGTGATCAGCACATAAACCGTTTGACTCGAAACCCCGGTTGCGAGTCCAGTTGCGACTCGTAACCAAAACAGCATGAACCGAGACCGTAGTTGCGACTCAGGTTGCGAGTCGCAAACACCTAGTTGCGACTCGAGACTATACACGGATACACACTGTTTGGGCTTTCACCTTGTTTCGGACTTAATTGCTTGGGCCGGACTCTTGGGCCCAATGCACGGACCTTATATGTTACTGTTGAACGTGAATCTGCCATGATTAAACATGTATGCCATGAACGTTACTTGAGTACATTATGCTAGAAACATACGTGCACTACTTGAATACGAACCTGATGGTATGATACAACTATGGTAGGACGTGAGTAACCACAACATTGCTTGTTTGACTTTTCTGTGTTTCTACCGAGCAAACCAAGGTGAGTTCACACCCTCTACAAAGCATGGGATTCCCTGGGTCGGGAATTGGGGTTAAGGAACTGGGTTCCTCGTCCTCCTTGGGTAGGACAGCAAAGGTTCAGGAATGTAATTCCTCGTCCTCACGGACAGATAACTCGTACTAGACCAAAACTCTATCACGAAGTCCCTCATTTTTATATCGACTTAATCGCCGGGCCAATGGCGAGCGGGTCATTAGTTAGATAGCGCTATTTAGGTCTGACAAACCTCACACCGTGCCGCAGAGGACGGGCGTGAACTAATGGATCTGGGGCACGTCAATGATGATAGACATTGACAGTTTCAGGGCACATAAACATGACTACAGTCAGCAGTCGATATGGTAACGAGTCTAGTGTATACATGGGGTAGCCCCCACGGCCGAAATTCCAGATAACTAACACGGGGTAGCCCCCACGGTAGGATTGCCAGAGTAACCGGGAATAAACAAGTCACGTTTTCAACTATGGGGTAACCCCCACGGCAGGATGCCAGCTAAAGGAAACTGTTTTCGAAACAACTTAAAACGAACACCCAACCGTGAACTCACTCAACTAGTTGTTGACTCGTTACTACATGCTTTGCAGGTCCTTAGGTTCTTAGCTGGAGCTTGCATGGAGGAGGATCGTTGTGGGACATGGACGACTGTGTGTCCATGTTAAACTATGAAACAATTAAATTTATGTTTTGATTTAAGACTTATGCTTCCGCTTGCAACTTAACTATGTTTTGTTTGAACACCAATTGTATTGGGTGGATTTTTATAACTACTTATATGCTTGTTCAATATGATTGGTGGCTGGATCCTGGTCAGTCACGCCTCCAAGCGGTAGTACTCCGCGGGTGGATTTTGGGGGTGTGACAGATTGGTATCAGAGCCATTGGTTATAGAGAACTTGGTTTTAATAAAGGGGAAAACGTTTTTGTTAAAACCAGACTATAACCTGTACAGTGCTCAACGGTCCACAACGATGCTTCACTCCACATGCAAGGCTCGACATTCTAGGTGATATGACCTGTGTATATAGTGCCTACTTGTTAGTTACATAGTACATTGCTTATGGTATGCTTGGTTAGTATAACTACTGTTGCTTGAACACGTGCACGTTTACTCTATTCTATCGTCGTACTTTCGCGAACCCCTCTCACTCACGTTCTTCTTGGTATGAAGATCATGTCTGGACGCGTTAACATGACACAAGCCCAGTTGACGGCTCTGATCAACGAACGAGTTGCCGCAGCACTTGCAGCTGCACACGCGGGAGGTATATCCTGCAGTCTGAACTCATTCTAGGATCTTTAGGATCCTACTCTCGTGAACCAACCTTTGTGTTAAACTCTGTCTTTTCTTTCACCTACGATAGGTCAGCATGTTCAGCCACCCGTGTGCACTTTTAAGACTTTCATGGACTGCCGACCAACTACTTTTAGCGGCACTGAAGGAGCAGTAGGTCTCCTACACTGGTTTGAGAAACTAGAATCTGTCTTCAAAATGTGTGAATGCCCTGAGGCGCGCAAAGTGAAGTATGCTACCGGTACTCTCGAGGGTTTAGCTCTCACATGGTGGAACGCTCAAGTTCAGATGCTAGGGTTGGTTGCTGCCAACGCCACCCCATGGGAAACTTTCAAGGAAATGATCAAGGAAGAATACTGCAGTCGTGATGAGATTCACAAACTCGAGGTGGAGTTCTTCAACCTCAAGATGACGGGGTCGGAAATTGAAGCTTATGTGAAAAGGTCGAACGAACTGGCAATTCTGTGCCCTACTATGGTGGATCCTCCCATCAAACGCATCGAACTATTTCTTCAGGGCTTAGTGCCAGAAATCCAAAGTCATGTGACTTCAGCGAACCTCGCTACCTATCAGCAAACTGTACAGTTGGCTCACCGTCTCACGGATCAGGCGGTGGAGCAGAACAAGTTACCAAAACGCATAGGTGCTGCAACTACTTCTGGTACCTCTAGTGACAACAAACGGAAATGGGATGGAACTTCGAGTAAGGGTTCGGCTTCTGTTCAGTCCCAGTCTCAGCAGAGAAAGACTGAGGACTACAAGAGCCCTAATCAGCAATCGTCTGGTGGCGGATACAAAGGAAATCACCCCAAGTGCAATCGCTGCAGCCTGCACCACAGCGGACCATGCACCAGAGGCAACTGTCACCGGTGCAACAAGCCTGGTCACGCTGCAAAGGATTGCAGGAGCTTATACCCCGCTAATCAGAATCGTCAGCAAGCTCAACAGAACCAGCGCCAGCAACAGCAACAGGGTGATAACAAAGGGTGCTTTCAGTGTGGAGCTGAGGGCCACTTCAAGAGAGATTGTCCCCAACTGAACAGGAACCAGAACAACAACAACAACAATAACAACAATCAGGGGAATGGTAACAACGGGAACAACAACAATGGCGCCAGGGGGCGGATGTTTGTGATTGGCCAAGGTGAAGCAAGGAATGACCCCAATGTTGTGGCGGGTAAGTTCCTTCTCGACGACTTTTATGTTTCAGTTTTATTTGATTCGGGTGCCGATACTAGCTACATGTCACTAGAAGTTAGTCGAATGCTTAAGCGTATTCCAACACTTTTGAACAACAAGCACACAGTAGAGCTAGCAAATGGTAAGAGCTTAGAAGCCACACACGTAGCCAAGGGTTGTAAACTTATTCTCGCTGACCAGACCTTCTCTATCGACCTCATTCCTATTGTCTTGGGTAGTTTCGACGTTGTCATTGGGATGGATTGGTTATCCCAACACCGCGCAGAGATTCTTTGCAACGAGAAAGTTGTCTGTATTCCAGGTCCCGGTGGTGAACCTCTCATGATTCATGGCGACAAGAGGAGTGCTGTCGAGAACGTCATTTCTCTCCTTAAGGCCCAAAAGTGCTTGCGAAAGGGCCACACTGCTATTTTGGCTCTCGTTACTAACACCTCAGAAAAAGAGAAGAAGATAGAGGATTTTCCAGTTGTACGCGATTATCCAGAGGTATTTCCTGAGGAATTACCTGGTCTTCCGCCTCATCGTCAAGTCGAGTTTCAGATCGAACTAGCTCCTGGAGCTGCGCCCATAGCTCGTGCACCTTATCGTTTAGCTCCATCAGAGTTGAAAGAACTCTCTACGCAGCTACAAGAGCTTTTGGATAAGGGTTTTATTCGTCCAAGCTCATCGCCCTGGGGAGCTCCAGTATTATTTGTAAAGAAGAAGGACGGTACTTTCAGAATGTGCATCGATTACCGGGAACTCAACAAGGTGACGGTGAAGAATCGTTATCCTCTACCGCGTATCGACGACTTGTTCGACCAGTTGCAAGGGTCGAGCTACTATTCGAAGATTGATTTGAGATCGGGTTATCACCAGCTGAGAGTCCGGGAAGAGGACGTCTCCAAAACAGCTTTCAGAACTCGATACGGGCACTATGAATTTTTGGTCATGCCTTTTGGGATGACAAACGCACCTGCGGTCTTCATGGACTTGATGAACCGAGTGTGCAAGCCTTACCTGGACAAGTTCGTTATAGTTTTCATCGACGACATCCTGATCTATTCCAAAAGTCGGGAAGAACACGAGCAGCATCTGCGACTTATTCTGGAACTCCTTCGAACAGAACAGCTTTATGCAAAGTTCTCGAAATGCGACTTCTGGCTTCGAGAAGTCCATTTCCTAGGCCACGTGGTGAACAAGGATGGGATTCACGTTGATCCATCCAAGATAGACTCGATTAAGAACTGGCCTGCACCTCGTACACCAAAGGAAATTCGCCAATTCTTGGGTCTGGCGAGATACTACCGGAGATTCATAAAGGATTTTTCTAAGATTGCACAGCCTCTCACCTCACTAACGCAGAAGGGCGTTGTTTATCGCTGGGGAAACGCACAGGAGTTGGCATTTCAGCACCTAAAGGATAGACTTTGTAGCGCACCTATCCTTTCCTTGCCGGAAGGCACAGACGACTTTGTGGTCTACTGCGACGCATCAATTCAGGGTCTTGGTTGCGTGTTGATGCAACGAGATAAAGTTATAGCCTACGCCTCACGCCAACTCAAGGTTCATGAAAAGAACTACACTACGCACGATTTAGAGCTGGGAGCTGTTGTCTTTGCGCTTAAGTTATGGCGACATTACCTGTATGGTACCAAGTGCGCGATCTACACTGACCACAGGAGTCTCGAACACATCTTCAAACAGAAGGAACTGAATATGCGACAACGACGATGGGTCGAACTTCTGAATGACTACGAGTGCGCAATCAGATACCACCCGGGCAAAGCCAATGTTGTGGCTGACGCCCTCAGTCGGAAGGACACTGCGCCTAAGCACGTGCGAGCTTTACAACTCACGATCCATTCTAGTCTTCCCTCCCAGATACGAGCTGCTCAGATAGAAGCACTGAAACCAGAAAACGTCAGGGCTGAAGCCCTACGCGGATCGAGGCAACGCTTAGAACAGAAGGAAGACGGTGCTTACTACGTAACGGGACGCGTTTGGGTCCCACTTTATGGCAACCTACGAGAGCTTGTGATGGATGAAGCACACAAGTCTCGCTACTCAGTACACCCTGGATCGGATAAAATGTATCACGACATCAAAACTACGTACTGGTGGCCTAGCATGAAGGCCCACATAGCAACTTACGTCAGCAAGTGTTTGACTTGTGCGAGAGTCAAGTCTGAATACCAGAAACCATCAGGCCTACTCCAACAACCAGAGATACCTCAATGGAAACGGGAGCAAATTTCCATGGATTTTGTTACTGGCCTACCTAGATCCCAGCGCGGGAACGATACTATTTGGGTGATCGTGGATCGACTCACAAAGTCTGCACACTTCTTGGCTATCAAGGAGACGAATAAGTTCTCCGCTCTTGCAGAAATATACCTTAAGGAAGTCGTTTCGAGGCACGGGGTGCCCACCTCCATTATCTCGGATCGAGATGCACGTTTTACTTCAGAGCTGTGGCAAGCAATGCACAAATCCTTCGGCTCACGGTTAGACATGAGCACAGCGTACCATCCTCAGACGGACGGGCAGTCCGAGCGCACTATTCAGACCTTAGAAGACATGCTTCGTGCATGTGTAATCGACTTTGGCAACCGCTGGGAAAAGCATCTGCCACTTGTGGAATTCTCGTACAATAACAGCTACCACACCAGCATTGGAGCTGCTCCGTTTGAGGCATTGTACGGACGTAAATGCCGGTCTCCTCTTTGCTGGGCAGAGGTGGGAGATAGTCAGATCACTGGTCCAGAATATGTGGTAGATACAACCGAGCAAATCGCCCAGATACGAAAACGCATGACGGCCGCTCGTGAACGTCAGAAAGTTTACGCCGACATGGGCAGGAAACCGCTTGAGCTCCAGGTTGGGGAGCGGGTACTACTCAAAGTTTCACCCTGGAAGGGTGTGGTTCGTTTTGGCAAACGCAGTAAACTTAACCCACGATACGTTGGACCTTTCGAGGTCATCGAGAAAATAGGCAGGGTGGCCTACAGACTAAACTTACCAGCAGAACTCGGTGCAGTTCACAACGTTTTTCACGTGTCAAATCTGAAGAAGTGTCCATCAGATGAGACCCACGTAGTTCCTTTGAAGGAACTCACTATCGACGAGCAGTTACGATTCGTCGAGGAACCAGTCGAGATCACGGACCGGGATGTTAAGGTCCTCAAGAGCACTAGAATACCTCTCGTTCGAGTTCGTTGGAACTCACGTCGCGGCCCAGAGTTCACCTGGGAGCGCGAAGATCAGATGAAACAAAAGTATCCCCAACTGTTCGCAAACAGTACACCCACTACTGAGGCCGAAGCTACGGAATTTCGGGACGAAATTCCAGATCAACGGGGGGTGGATGTGACACCCCAGGAAAACCAGGAAAACCATACAACTTAACTAGCTTCCTCAGTGAGTGCCTACCAAATTTCGGGACGAAATTTCTTTCAACTTGGGGATGATGTGACAACTCGAAATTTAGAACCTTTCGTTGTAAGCTTAAACGTGTGACTAGTTAAACTTATGTGAATTAATGAATGATAAGTGAACCTTCATATGATTATGTGTTATGTTATGTGTATGTTTGTGATCGTATGTATGCGAGTATGTCTAGGAACCGAAACAACTAGGACCCGACTCGAGACCATGTGGTCTCGAGTAAACATCACACCACTCATGGGCCGGTTGGGCCACACATACACACTTAGCCTATTTCGAAACCCATTAGGGTGCACTAAGTGAATCAAGTATAAAACCCTTAGTGATGCTAGTCTTGACATCCTTTGGGCAAATAGCACACATACTCTTCTAACACACACACACTCTCCATTCTCCCTCACAAGAGCTCTTCTCTCCTCCATTCTCGGATTCAAACCGGTGACCACTAAGGAGCTCTCGGATCAACTCGTACACACTCACCTTTGGAACCCATCAACCGGTTAGTGATTCATGATTAAATGTTGTGTTTCGGTTTGAAGATAATGTGTGATATTCGGTTTGATAATGATGTGTGATGAAAAATTATGTGATAATATGTCTACTTGTTAAGTGTTATACATGAGAAATACACCCTTTTTGAGTAATCGGTTCATAAATGTTTCTTGTAGTATGTTTATATTCGGTTAAAGATGATAGGTTAATGTATTGGTTATGTTGGAGTGAATAATGTATGCTTGACTATGATTGAATGTTGAATGGTAAATGTCTTGCTTAATGATCTTAGTATCTAGTCTAGGTATTATGGTGCTTGACCGAAAATACAAGAGCTATGAACACATGTTGAATATGAATATTTGAATATGTGTTGAATATGTTTGGAATGTGATATGAACATGACTTTAATATGTGAAGAACTTGATGAATATGATATGAACATGGTTGAATATTTGAAATTTGATATGTTTGATCCATTTTTAGTAATTTGCTAGACAAGAAACATGTTTAAGGAATTTGGTTGGATAGTACAAACTGTTACATGAAATCAGAATGTTAGTGGGTAGTACACTGTACCGAATCAGCTCCTGTCCAACCGAAACCTCTAGTTGCGACTCGAAACCATGCATGATGAGTCGAAATCTCCCAGTTGCGACATTGGTTGCGAGTCGCAAACACCTGGTTGCGACTCGAAACCACAAGTGATCAGCACATAAACCGTTTGACTCGAAACCCCGGTTGCGAGTCCAGTTGCGACTCGTAACCAAAACAGCATGAACCGAGACCGTAGTTGCGACTCAGGTTGCGAGTCGCAAACACCTAGTTGCGACTCGAGACTATACACGGATACACACTGTTTGGGCTTTCACCTTGTTTCGGACTTAATTGCTTGGGCCGGACTCTTGGGCCCAATGCACGGACCTTATATGTTACTGTTGAACGTGAATCTGCCATGATTAAACATGTATGCCATGAACGTTACTTGAGTACATTATGCTAGAAACATACGTGCACTACTTGAATACGAACCTGATGGTATGATACAACTATGGTAGGACGTGAGTAACCACAACATTGCTTGTTTGACTTTTCTGTGTTTCTACCGAGCAAACCAAGGTGAGTTCACACCCTCTACAAAGCATGGGATTCCCTGGGTCGGGAATTGGGGTTAAGGAACTGGGTTCCTCGTCCTCCTTGGGTAGAACAGCAAAGGTTCAGGAATGTAATTCCTCGTCCTCACGGACAGATAACTCGTACTAGACCAAAACTCTATCACGAAGTCCCTCATTTTTATATCGACTTAATCGCCGGGCCAATGGCGAGCGGGTCATTAGTTAGATAGCGCTATTTAGGTCTGACAAACCTCACACCGTGCCGCAGAGGACGGGCGTGAACTAATGGATCTGGGGCACGTCAATGATGATAGACATTGACAGTTTCAGGGCACATAAACATGACTACAGTCAGCAGTCGATATGGTAACGAGTCTAGTGTATACATGGGGTAGCCCCCACGGCCGAAATGCCAGATAACTAACACGGGGTAGCCCCCACGGCAGGATTGCCAGAGTAACCGGGAATAAACAAGTCACGTTTTCAACTATGGGGTAACCCCCACGGCAGGATGCCAGCTAAAGGAAACTGTTTTCGAAACAACTTAAAACGAACACCCAACCGTGAACTCACTCAACTAGTTGTTGACTCGTTACTACATGCTTTGCAGGTCCTTAGGTTCTTAGCTGGAGCTTGCATGGAGGAGGATCGTTGTGGGACATGGACGACTGTGTGTCCATGTTAAACTATGAAACAATTAAATTTATGTTTTGATTTAAGACTTATGCTTCCGCTTGCAACTTAACTATGTTTTGTTTGAACACCAATTGTATTGGGTGGATTTTTATAACTACTTATATGCTTGTTCAATATGATTGGTGGCTGGATCCTGGTCAGTCACGCCTCCAAGCGGTAGTACTCCGCGGGTGGATTTTGGGGGTGTGACATACACCTTTAACACTTTATTTGTCAATTAATTTTGCATATCTTTTGTTTTCATGAAAAATGTCCTAACTTATTTTTGTTAGACGACCGTTTAGTAGAAATTTACACCTTTTTGTAAGTTCGTTCATTAATTTTTATATTTTTTTCTTCGACCTAACAAATTTTGGATTTCTTGTTTTATTCGATATCTTTCAAGTTATTCATTTCATAAGTATGGTTGATCATATATGCAGGGACGCGCCCCCTCGAACTTTTCGACGCGTAGTGTTATGAATAGTACTTTCCTATAGAAAATTTTTAGGTATATACGTTTCCACCCCCCCCCCCCCAGTTTCGGGAAAATGGGAGGGGGGGGGGGGCGAAGCTTCACCACTGCATATATGCATGTATTTCTTCCATTTTGTATTGATCTAGTGCTTGCTTGATTTGAATTTAGGACATTGTAGTGTCGGTATTGGAAAAGGTTATACATGTTTATGTATAAACATCAAGTATCACCCGCCCGGTGAGTCTTGATAAGTTAGTCTATTGGTTAGTCATTTGGTTCTTCTACTTGAGGTCCCAAGTTTAATTCCCAATAGCATTACTTTGAAGGACTACAGTGGTGACAATAAAGTTAAGAACTAGGCCTCTCTGGAGATCGCCAGTTCGAAACCGAGCCAAACCAGGTTTTACCACAGTGGGCTTTCGGGTGGGCGAGTTTTCCCCGAAATTGGTGACTTAGTGGCTCAGGTATGCATGCAACTCTGACCGTTATAGAGGAGAGAATGGATTTGCTCGATTGAGGGCATCCCATGATACTTATCCAGTGATTTAGTTGGCCGATAAAAAAAATCACCCGGCCGGTGAGTTATTATTTATTACATGCTTTACATATGAACTTCGTCAGATGATTTTCAATTGAACATAGGGGGCTGCTAAATGCACACCCTTTTGTTACTTTTCATACCCTCTTTTTATAAAATCACATTTAAACTTATCATATTTACCCCCTATACAAGTCATCATATTTTAAAAGTATTCTTTTTGTTACAAAACAAATTCAAAAGTGTTAAAAAATATTATAAACAACTTTTTTCCAAAGTTTTTGTTTGTCTTTTATGTTTATTTAAAAAAGCATATTTTTTTTTTAAAGTGTTCACTTCGATCAGAAGTCTGGTTTTAACTTGTTTATAACATACTTCTTACACTAATTAAATTTGAACTGATATAGATTGTTAATTTATAGTTTGATAAAATTATTTTAGTACCTATTGTTTATTTGTTCACCTACTTAGATGGTATGAATGAGTAATATGTGCTAGGGCTGTAAACATTATTTAAAAAAACGCATTTAAAGTATTAAAAATTATAAAAGTACGACCTTTATAATAAAAATTAGACAAGGGAAAAACATAATATAGACTTTTTTAAAAAGAGAGTACAAAACCTTTTTATTGTTTTATAAGAAAAATGTTATTATTTATTTGTAAAGATGTTCAATAAAAAATCATAATCAAAATACTATTTGAGAAAGTGTCTTTAGAAACAATATCTAAAAACATTAAAAAAAATATGTTTTTAATAAAAGTTAAAAAAACAAACAAATTTTTTGAAAAAAAAAATGTCTGTGATCTTTATTTAGACTTTGAATTTGTTTTGTAATAAAAAGAATATTTTTTAAAATGATGATTTATATATGGGTAAATATTACAAATTTTAATGTGATTTTATGGAAATGAGGGTATGAAAAATAAGAAGAGGCAGTGGCGGATCTAGGATCCACGCCAAGCAGTAACGTTTTATAAGAAAAGCGGTAACGAAATCGAAAAAACGTCAAATTTTTCCAAAATTTACACTAAAAAGGTCAAATTTTTCCCCGCCTAGCGGTAGCGGGCGCTCCCCCGAGTAACCACATAGGTCCGCCCCTGAGAAGAGGGAGTACATTTAGCCTACTCCTTGAACATATTTGGTTAGTGAGTTTTGATTGTCAACATTCAATATAAGCAGGTTTATTTATAATTTCTAACTTTTATAACTAAATATGTTCACAAAATTTAAATGACTATGAATATTTTTTAGATCTCATAATTATTCATTTGTAAATGCTATTAAAAAATTTAACGCCATTTGTAAATGCTATTAAATGAACTTAATGTGAATAAGTTATATTCAATTATAAACGCTATTTTATTTTATTTTATTATTATTTTTTTTTTTTTGAAAGGAGAACTTCATTAAGAAACACGCCTCCGACCCAAACGGGCAAAAGGCCAAACAACACACACCCTCGACCCAATCGGGCAATGGGAAGAAAAAACAACTACAACAAATACATAGGATATTTACACCAATCACCCCATCTAATATAATTACATGACGATCTATTCTTCAACCAAGCAAACCCATTCGACTTAATCTCCCTCACTATCTCCTGCGGACTGCGTTTGATTTGATTGAAAACCATATCGTTTCTTCCTTTCCAAATGCTCCAACACGAGATAATAACCAACCCTTGGATGATAATCTTAGCCTTCTTTCCAATTTGAGAATATTTGTGAATTTCCAGAATTCACTTTGTTAAGGGTCTCCCTGCATTCCTGCCACTCCTTTAGCTCCACGTCTGACTCAGGCAATCTAGACCATGTCCAATCAAAATCACCATTTCCCCTGTTCCTTTTTAGTCTATCTGCAACCCTGCAAGTTTTAAACAATTCCAACCCAAACAAATGTGGCCATCTTTCAATAAAAGGAGTATCTCCTTCCCATGAGTCGATCGAGAACCTGATATCCTCCCCGTTCCCAACTTTACCCAAGACCAAATGATTTAAACCCTTCCCTTTGATTTTAATTTTATATATCGATTTAACAATGTTTTTCCAACACCCTCCCAGATTGCCGTTAAAAGGAATGAAACACTTCTGGTTTATTTTACCGTGACAAGCATCGATCACTTTCCTCCATAAACTTTGATTTTCAACCACGTACCTCCATCCCCATTTAACCAAAAGGGTCTCATTAACTTCTTTGAGACGGCAGATACCCAACCCACCCTTTGATTTAGGCCATGTAACCCACTCCCAAGCCACCCAGTTCATTTTTTTAATATCATTTGTACCCGCCTAAAGAAATTTTCTCATTTTAGCTTCCAACATTTTTATGACCCCAGCAGGAGCTTTAAAGAGAGACAGATAATAGATAGGGAGACTTTCCAGAACTGAATTAATCAGAGTAAGTCTCCCCCCTATCGAGATAGATTTAGCTTTCCAAACTGACAACCTTTTATCGAAAACCTCAATAATCGGGGTCCAGTTACTTATTCTGTTCATATTAGCCCCCACCTTAATCCCCAAGTAGGATAACGGAATATTATCCATTTTACACCCCACCACCTTAGCCATATCTCTAATATCGCTATCTTCCACCCCCAACCCGTATAAATTAGATTTGTGTAAATTAATTTTTAAGCCTGAACATAGAAAAAAAATTCTCAAGCATCTTGACACGTTCAACACATTATTTTTATCCCAATCCCCCATCAATAAAGCGTCGTCCGCATAAAAAAGATGCGAGATTATCGGGCCATTATTTGGAGTTTGGACGCCATTAAAACTCCCCTCTAACCCAGCTTTATGGATAATACTGGAAAGGGCTTCCATAACCACTAGGAACAAAAAAAAGCGATAAAGGGTCTCCTTGTCTAATACCTTTGGAACAACCGAACTCAAATGTGGGAGACCCATTGACCAACATCGAGGACCTAGCCGAAGAAAGAACCCCTTCCACCCAATTGCACCATAAACTAGGAAAACCCATTTGCCCCATGATATCCAACATAAATCCCCAGCTAACATTGTCGTACGCCTTTTCAAAGTCGATTTTAAGCAAAAAAAAGTTTTTTTCTTTCTTTTTTAATCCAAGCAATAATCTCGTTTAACATAAGAGGGCTGTCGAGAATGTACCTACCTCTAAGAAATGTCGTCTGGTTTTCCGAAATGATACTCCCGTTCACCTTTTTGAGCCGATTAGAAAGAATCTTAGAGATAGTCTTACTTATCACCCCAATTAAGTTAATCGGTCTATAGTCTTTTAATCCCAACGGATCCTTGTTCTTCGGAATAAGCGTTATAAAAGAAGAGCTACAAGCTTCCGATATCTTACCTTTACTACAAAATGAAGCTATCATGTTAGAAAAATCAATCTCAAAAAAAGACCAGTACCTTTTGATGAATTTGAAATTAAAACCGTCTGGCCCAGGAGCTTTGTCTGCCCCACATTCGAACACCGCACTTTTAATCTCCTCATTACTGAAAGGAATAATCAGGGAAGCCGCCTCCTCATCCGCCAAGCGCTTAATGTTGTGGCAAGTGAGTTTAGGCCTGACCTTGATTTTTTCTTTGAAAGCATTTCTGAAGAATCCCATAATCTCCTTTTTAACCAAGGAAGGTTTAGTTGTCCACTCCCCATTTATCATAAGCCCAGGAATATTGTTACTTGCCCGTCTACTATTAATGTACCCATGAAAGAATGCTGAGTTTTCATCTCCTTCCATGTCCCACTTAATCCTTGCTCTTTGTTTTAGGTCCTTGATTCTATACCCTTTGAGCTCCATAATATCTTTCAGACATTCCACTTTCGCCCACTCCTCGTCTTCCGACAACTCCCTGATTTCAGACAACTCGTCCAATTTTTCCAGATCCTCCTTTAAAACCCTTTCCGTATCCCCCTCCTTCTCCAAAATCGATTTTTCCATATTTTAATACCCTCCCCGATAGCTCTAAATTTTTTCATAAGCATCACATCCGGATCCCCTCCCCCACCCATATTACCCAACGCCTTCTTAACCACTTCATCGAAGTCTTTTCTCTCCATCCAAGAGTTAAAGACTCTGAAAGGTTTGGGGCCAAAATTTTTGTCCGCACAGACCAAAATAATCGGACAATGATCCGAGTGAACCCTCGGAAGAGCCCTCAGACAAGCCGTCGGCCAATCAGAAAAAAACTCATGGCATACCAGGACACGATCAATTTTGCTTTGTTTAAGACCATTATCATTAAGATACGTAAATTTCCGACCTTTCATATCAAATTCTCTTAAACCATTTTCGAAAAAAAATTATTAAAGTTAACCACGCAGATTTTGTTGAAAATAGATTTACCTCTTTGTAACACCTCGAAAATACACGTGATGATAAAAAGTTGACACGTGTCACATGTTTGAACGTGTGAAAGAATGTTCTGAAAGGACTAAAGTTGACAATCATGAAAAGTATGTGAATATACGAGTTCTAAATGTCAACAGTGAATAAATATATTGTACATTAACCCTACATGATGTTTATAGCATCAAACGAATAAATCGTGGATCAAGCGAAGCTAAAAGTGAGAGATTTCAAACTACAGGGGTTAAATGTGTCAACATGTTTAAGTTATACCTCTGAGTGACCTTTTGACAAACTCGAAGCTTTGTAACGGTTAATTATGCTCACTAGAATGCACGATATAAATTTCATAAAGTTTCGTTATCGTATGAGAAAGTTATGATCAAATTCGTATGTGAGGGGTTAAAGCGTTAACGTTGAAAGTTATGACTTTTCGGGTTAACCAGAAGTGTCCAGGGACTTGGCAAAGTGGGTATAAGTCCTAAAGCTCTTGTGGGTAAATAATAAGGGGTCAAATTGCAAGTAATTAGCTCAGTTGACCTTTCGGAAGGGCCAAGAGGTGAGATGCAACATCTTGAAAACGTTTTTGTCTGATCATAGGGTCCAAGCGGGCCGCGTTAACCGCCCAGATACAGAAAATGCGAACAGCAGCCTGTAAACGCGCAGAACCAACCTTTAATTGATATTTTTGCATTGTGTGCGACCCCTAAACAGTCCTAGGCACTTAGGGACACATGTTGACGAATTGTGGTCAGTGCTAGACTTGCTTGTCAACAATTTGTGGTGAAAAATTCACTATAAAAAGGCCATGAGTTGCAACTCATTCTTCACACCATTCTCTTGCACTTCTGATCATTCTTGGAGCTTCAAAGCAGACTCAAGTGATCTCTGGTCGTTCATAGGACTCTTGTAAGTTTGCTTGACCTTTCTTAATTAAGTTTTAGCTTAGTTATAGCTTAAAAGTCAAACCGTCGTAATTAACGGTTGACTTTAAGATTAATCACTATTGGTCCAGTGATTTGTCGAATCAAAAGTAGTGATATGTTGGTAATTGTGTGGGTAATAAACCCTTAAAAGGGTTCACCCTGATTACCACTCTAACTAGGTCAAAAGTCGGGTCAAACTTGTTAATAAAAAGTCAACAGGATGTTTAAATTTCAAATTATGCATAATTAGCAATGTAGATCATATACAACATGTTTGATCATTATTATAACTTGGTAATTAGTGTAAGAACATGTCTAAACATGTTCAACCCGATAATTTCCTGTCTAGACCCGGTTCGGAACCGAAAGTCACATAGTTTGACTTTTGCTTTGACTTTCAGTTCTGACCCGTTTAGGCATGTTTTAGAAATGCCTTAGAGCTTTATTTGGACCAGGTTACATGCTAGTATAACCCTCTGTGATTATACACCACGGTTCATTAGTTAACCGATTAATACGCATGATTCCGTTAATTGCTCATATGTTGACCATTATGCCCTTATCACCTTAAAACGTGATTTTTGAAAATGTAAAAGAGTAGAAACCTTTGTTACTGATATATAAACTTGCACCAAAAAATTTGAGATCAATTGGTGGTGTAGATTGAGAGTTATGCTCATTAGCGCAAAATGAAAGTTTTATATTAATAAAACGGCGTAATTAGCGTATAGCCTAGTTAAGCCTACTTTTTGGTATCAAACTTATTACCCACTGATGTAATATATTATTTTGGGATTTTTGAAGATTTTTAATTAAATTTAGGCTGAGCATAACTCATAGTCGTAGGCTTAATCCGGTAATTGTCGGTTTTACCCTTACGGGCCATAAAATGAGTTTTACATATCTAAACGACTCCAAACCTTTTGCTACTGATTCTAAATGATAAATAATTTATTTTAAACCCTCTGGAATAATAAAAATATCAGATTTCTATATAGAACCAGGAAACGGCTTCTAATCGCCTTTTTAAGCGTTTTTAACGCCTAGTATGTACTAGAACTATTTTAAACATACTAAGGGTGATACCTACTGATATTAGAGGTAAATTATAATATTTTAACAGTAAGCAAAAGTTGTTAAACTCAGACTTCGGTTTTGAGCTTTTCGGCTTATGTGAAATTACCAAAATGCCCCTACGGTGCATAGTTTGGTTAAAATTGATAAAT
This sequence comes from Helianthus tuberosus, assembly GCA_030545235.1. Classification (NCBI taxonomy): domain Eukaryota; kingdom Viridiplantae; phylum Streptophyta; class Magnoliopsida; order Asterales; family Asteraceae; genus Helianthus; species Helianthus tuberosus. The sequence goes on along the minus strand of CM060388.1, from coordinate 54,400,267 downwards.
TTCACATATATACTTTAACCTACTGATATAACTTAGAAAATTGAGTATATTTGCTGATTACATCAGGCCTGTAACTCAGGTAAACACTTAAACTCTTTTACAACCTTTAAAATGACCAAACTACCCCTACGGGGCATAGTTTGTGTTTAAATTCATTTCGGGCATAATAAATGATATCTTACTGATTTTACAACATATATGGAGCATATTAACTTAGGAAACCTGTAAATGGCTCTCATTATTACCCGTTACGCTTATTACGCGTTTGGTTCAGTTTATGTAACAAGTTTACATAAATTAGCCGACACGGGTCAAACCTTATCGGTTTTATCTCAAAATCCAGAGTGTGCATAAAATACCCATGTTAAACAGGTCTCTGAACTTGTCGGGTCTAAATCACATTCTATCCGGTCTTCGCTTAATAGTGCGTACGAACCGTATCATTGAAACTAACCGGTCTAAGTTTAAGCTTAATTAAAGACCCGTTAGATTCTAATAGGTTATTATAAACCTTCGTTCCAGATTAGGAGAACCAGTAAAAGCTACTTGCAATTTGCTTATTGCGATTTATACATTGCTCAGGTAAATACTTTTAACTTATTTTCCCTATACGGGCTTGGGTTACGGTATATAGAATACCGCTTGATCGGGCATCAAATCTTCCATCGTTGGGTGGTTAATTGAATAATTTGATCGGCTCGTTTAAACAGTCTTGTTACTTAAAGCCTTTGGGGGGTTAATGACCATGTCTCGGATATCCTTGGCATCATTTTACGAAATGGCCACGACTTAAGCGCGGGGTGTAGGCGTACACCCGTTAGTGCACAAAAGAATAATGTGGTGTGTCTATTGATCTTTAACCCGGACAAGATCCGGGCTACTGAACGCACAAGGAACATGTAATTCGTTCACAAGATTATAATATTAAATAATTCTCCCAAGTTAAATAAAATGTTTATGCCACGTGCATCCAAATCAATTTTAAATCATTTTCCAAAATGAGTCAGTTGATTGTATTTACCAGTGTAAACTGACGTATTTTCCCAAAAAGATTAAATGTAGGTACTAAGCGTAATTGGCTGGGATTGTCTCCTTAGCATCAATAGAAGTCTCGCAACCTTAAGATGCCTGAAGTTTGTTGAACTATTAATTCCATTTTATTTTCGATCCGTTTGTGGATAAACTTCCGAATATTGTGACATTTGATATTACAATATTAAATTCGGTTGAAACTTATCTTTTAAATTTGCTTCCGCTGTGCATATTAAATATTGTGTTGTCTGACTATTATGTTGCCAACCACGTCACGATACTCCGCACCGGGCCCACCGGTGACACGTGGAAATCGGGGTGTGACAGGTTGGTATCAGAGCCAACACTGAGTGAATTAAACACTAGCCTTTTTTGTGTTTAATCTCAGTTACACAATTGCACATATCTAAACTTTCGAGTTTAGACAAATAACATAGGACAAATTCTACCTTGTTTGGTTTTTATTTTGTCCTTTAATTTATATATATTCTTGTCGTTATCTCATGTTGTATTGACAGGATTAACAAAATGCCGCCAAGATTCTTCAGGAGAAGAGGACGCGGAAAGGGGCCAATCACCGCCCCCAATGACAACGAGGCAGGACCTTCGAATGTGCGAGCTCCTTCGACCACTGAGTGTGACGATCCCCGGCAAAACCGGAGGAACCTCTTTGAACCGGCTAGACGGTCGGTCTCACACAGTTCAACACAACCTGCCCATAACCCTTATGGGCCACAGCCGGAGTATGAGCCCAACAACCCGCAACCTTCCTACATACCGTTGCAACGATCCTTATCGCATAATTCTTTTGGTGACCCTACACCAGTTTTTCGGGGCCGGTTTAACCCGGCAAACTACATAGCAGAACCAGTGGGTTTTAACCCATTGGGGCCGTAGGATCATTTCTCGGGAGATCACGCGGACGATATGGACGAGGATACGGACCCCGTCGAACCTGCCAGTGGTACACCAAACCACCCGATAGAGATCTCTGACGGATCTTCTTTCCACGGATCACCCTATGTTGGTCCAGATAGCTTTCAAGCTATGTTTACCAGGCACGAATGGTACTATACACCTCCTCGCCATTCACCGTCTCAGCAGTAGCAGCAGGATCCCTCTGTGGATTCAAGATTTGTGGCAGTCACGCCACCGCCTCCACCGCCACCAGTTCAACCGGCACCTCCACAACCGCCAAGGCGTAGGAGAACCGGAGCGCGTATGTCTTCGCGAGCAGGAGACTTTCATTTCAGCTCTCCTCGTCAGTCAAGTGGCAGCCACTATCCGCCACATCAGGAAGACCCACAAATGGGTGGACCTTCTAACCCAGCTGTACCACAGCCACCACCGATGGGTTTTGACAACCCAATTCCAGCATACACGGGTTCGATGGCGTACAACCCGTTTGAACCGCCGACTCACCACAACTATGGTTACGCTGAGGCCGACCCCTACATGGTAGCGGCTAACTACAATACCCAAGGACCCTATGGAGACCCATGGGGAGTAGGGTACCCAACACACGGGTACCAAATACCTCCAAGACTATTATCAGGCAACAATCACAACCACCAAGGTTCTCCCCACCAGAGCGTGAAGAAATTCTGCAAAGGTTGGACCATGTAGAGCGAGAGTTTCACAGGGAACGAAGGGAGCGACAAACTTTCTTCCAAGGATTAACGAGCCTAATTAAAGGGAAGAACAAGAAGGACCATTGAATCCTTCCATTTATTGTTGAGCCCCTGCGTGGGCCAGTCTTGCTGTATAAACCCTTGCGTGGGTATGCTTGTTTGTTTTGACCCTGCGTGGGTCTATCTTTCTGTAAACCCCTTCGTGGGTGTTATTTGTGTAAGTCCCTGTGTGGACTATTATGTTGATTAAGCCCCTGCGAGGGTATGTGTGTTATTAAGCCCCTGCGTAGGTAAGTACTTGTTTAAACCCCTGCGTGGGTAAGTTAATTGTTGAAAAGTCCCGTTTAGGGCAACATGTAATCTTTTGAAAATTAATGGAATGTTATGTTTATAAATTTCATCTTGCTATTACATGCATAAATATTATATATGAAATAAATAAATCAAAATCATTCCTTTTAATAATAATCTGCCTATTTAAATATTGAATAAGAATCTTAAGAGTGAAACCTAGCCTAAGTGTCATTATAAAGACCTGGCCATGATGGTAAGACCTGTTTAAAAGATTCAAATCCCAGTTAACATCTGAGAACATGTTAACACTCCTGGCAGACGTGATTCATTAAAATCACACGCGTCATTATTATATAAGGATCTTTTCAAAGATCCCAAGCCCAACTAAATGATCTCCGAATCATGGGTTAAATCATCAATTAAGATGATCATATGTTGACCATACGTGGTAATATGGTGCCTACGGGCCCTGCTCATTTCCATATGAGCCAAAAGACAGTGGTAGCGATGACTCCCTGTCAGATAAAGGTAATGAACTAGGTTCAAACCTTCATGCTTTGATTCTCTGAAATCATAGCTTATAATTTATAAATGTCCTTGTGACTAGGCCTATTGTGCCAGTATACCTTCATGTTTTGATTCTCTGAAATCATAGCTTATAAATTAAAATGTCCATGTGACTAGGCCTTTTGTGCCACAAATAAAACTGTTATTGTTTTATAATTAGGATAAATTATAATAGAAATCCTAAATCAATATGATTAATAAATTAACCAAATATGGTCTCTGTTTACCATGGTTAATGAATTACCCTAAGGGACAATTCCATAATAAACTCCCAAATAAACTATTGTCCTTGTTTTCTGTAACAGTTCAATTAAAATGGCTAACTCAGACGAAATTAATAGCCATCCAGTGGAGAACATTGATAACGCCCGGATTAATCTAACGGGTGCTGAATTAAAAGCGTTAGTTGACGACGCTGTTACAAAGGCATTGGAACGGCACTACGAAGAGTATAGTGGGACTCGTAGTAGGACCCTATCTACACAGCCTTCAAAGCCACGTTCCAAGAAGGACGAACCGAAGAAAGATGATGATCGACACTCCTCGAACCACCACAGTGCTCCATCTCAGCAGGTTGTACTAAACCAGGGACCCCGTGACAAGGGTTGTTCTTATAAATATTTTGTTTCCTGCAAACCCCGGGATTTCATTGGGGAGAAAGGAGCCATTGACTGTATGACGTGGCTGGATGAGATGGACACGGTTGTGGATATCAGCGGATGCGCTGAGAGGGATATAGTCAAGTTTGTGTCGCAGTCTTTTAAGGGTGAAGCTTTAGCATGGTGGAGATCACTGATTCAAGCCACCGGGAAAATCCCATTGTACAACATGTCATGGGATTAATTTGTTGCCCTTATCAGGGAAAATTACTGCCCTCAGCATGAGGTGGAGAAGATAGAGTCTGATTTTCTATCATTGGTGATGACAAACCTTGACTGTCAAGCTTACCTAACGAGCTTCAACACAATGTCCCGGTTGGTTCCTTATCTGGTGACCCCGGAACCAAAAAGAATAGCTCGTTTTATCGGTGGTTTAGCCCCAGAAATCAAGGCAAGCATGAAGGCTTCTCAGCCAGCTACTTTTAGATCTGTAGCTGACATATCCTTGTCCCTCACTTTGGATGCGGTCAGGCAGAGATCGCTAAGGAATAAGGAGGCTGAGAAGAGGAAACGTGAAGATGATAGTTCACGGAGATCGAACAAGAAGCACCGTGGGAACAGTGATAACAAGAAAGGATCGGAGTCAAGGAAAGATAGGCATCATTCTGGTGAGAAGCCCAAATGCAAAATTTGCAAGAAACAGCACTATGGAAAGTGCAGACTCGAGTCGAACTCGCAGACTCAGTCAAAAACCTTTGCATGTGGAATATGCAAGTCCACGGATCACAAAACCTTGGATTGCAAGAAGATGAAAGACGCAACGTGCTACCGTTGCAATGAAAAGGGGCACATTAAAACCAACTGCCCTAAATACACCAAGAAGCCTGAAGAGGCCAAGAAGACTAATGCTAGAGTCTTCAGAATGGACGCAAAGGAAGCGGTTCTAGACGACAACGTTATTACAGGTACTTTCCTTGTAAATGATGTCTATGCAAGAGTACTATTTGATTCAGGCGCTGATAAGTCGTTTGTAGATCATAAGTTTTGTAAATTGGTGAATTTACCTGTCAAAACCTTGAGTATAAATTATGAGGTAGAGTTAGCAGATGGCACCTTAGAAGCCGTCTCAACTGTGTTAGATGGATGTGTTATATCCATTAAGAACCACTCTTTTCCTATGTCCCTACTTCCCTTTAAATTGGCCAGTTTTGACATAGTATTGGGTATGGATTGGTTATCTCATAACCAGGCCCAGATCGTTTGCAACAAAAAGCATGTGGTGATAAAGACTCCGTCTGGTGAATCACTTACCATTAGGGGAGATACCCAGTATGGACTGCCTGAGCAAGTGACTATGCTCAAGGCTTCCAAGTGTTTAAAGAAGGGTTGTGTCATCTACATGGCACAAGTGATTATTGATGAGCCTAAACCGAAGATAGAAGACATCCCCATCATTTCTGAATACCCAGAAGTTTTTCCGGAAGAACTACCTGGTTTGCCACCAGATAGGCAAGTGGAATTCAGGATTGATATCATCCCTGGAGCAGCACCAGTTGCTAGAGCACCTTACAGGTTAGCACCCACAGAAATGAAGGAATTAAGAACACAACTGGATGAATTGCTAGCTAAAGGTTTTATAAAACCTAGCTCATCTCCTTGGGGAGCGCCAGTCCTGTTTGTCAAGAAGAAGGATGGATCGATGCGTCTGTGCATCAATTACCGTGAGCTTAACAAGGTCACAATAAAGAATAGATATCCTTTGCCCAGGATCGACGATTTGTTCGATCAGTTACAAGGGGCAAGTTATTTCTCGAAGATTGACTTGAGGTCAGGCTACCATCAACTAAAGGTTAGAGATGAAGACGTACACAAAACTGCATTTAGAACTCGTTATGGTCATTACGAGTTGCTAGTGATGCCTTTTGGGCTCACTAATGCACCTGCCGCGTTCATGGATCTCATGAATCGCGTTTGCAAGCCATACTTAGATAAGTTCGTCATCGTTTTCATCGACGACATTCTTATTTACTCAAAGAACCAAGCTGACCATGAAAAACACCTTCGATGTATTCTCAAACTTCTACATCAGGAGAAACTTTATGCCAAATTCTCTAAGTGTGAATTTTGTCTTCGAGAATTCCAATTCCTTGGACATGTGGTTAGTGAGCGTGGTATCCAAGTGGATCCCGCTAAGGTTGAAGCAGTTATGAACTGGCAAGAGCCAAAGACGCCTACAGAGATTCGTAGCTTCCTGGGATTGGCAGGATATTACAGGCGTTTCATTGAAAATTTTTCAAGGATTGTTGCACCCTTAACGTCCTTGACTAAGAAGAAGGTAAAGTTCATTTGGGGCCCTAAGCAGCAAGAGTCCTTTGATATTCTGAAGCAAAAGTTGAGCAACGCCCCAGTACTGACATTGCCAGATGGAATAGAAGAATTTGTAGTTTACTGCGATGCATCGCACACTGGCATGGGGTGTGTGCTTATGCAGAAAGGCAAGGTTATTGCCTATGCTTCAAGACAGTTAAAGGTGCATGAAAAGAATTACACCACCCACGACTTGGAGTTGGGTGCCGTTGTATTCGCACTAAAACTGTGGACGCATTATTTATATGGTATTAAGTGTGTGATCTATGCTGATCACAAGAGCTTCCAGCATCTGTTCAATCAGAAAGATTTAAACATGAGGCAACGCCGTTGGATGGAGACTTTGATGATTATGATTGTGAAATCAGATATCATCCCGGCAAGGTGAATGTAGTCGCCGATGCCTTGAGTCGAAAGGAGAGGGTGAAACCCATCTGAATCAATGCCAAGCGCATGGAAATAAAGAACAGTTTGATTGAAAGGTTGTTAGCTGCACAGAAGGAAGCTGTGTTGGAAGCTAACTATCCTAATGAAAAGCTAGGGGTAACTGAGGAGCAGTTAACTCTTAGCAAGGACGGAATTCTAAGATTAAATGGACGAATATGGGTTCCAATTTATGCAGGACTTCGAGATGTCATCCTCCAGGAAGCCCATAGTTCCAAATACTCCGTTCATCCTGGAGCTGATAAGATGTACCAGGATCTAAGGGAAAATTATTGGTGGATAGGCTTGAAGAAGTCTGTAGCCGCCTATGTGGCAAAATGCTTGACATGTGCTCAAGTCAAGGCAGAACATCAAAAGCCGTCAGGCTTGCTACAACAGCCTGAACTTCCTACGTGGAAGTGGGAAATGGTAACTATGGATTTTATCACCAAGTTACCCAAGACAAGACAAGGAAAGGAAATGATACAATATGGGTTATAGTTGACAGATTGACTAAGTCAGCACATTTCTTACCCATCAAGGAGACTTATAGCTCCGACATGTTAGCCCAGTTATACGTGGATAAGATTGTAGCCTTACATGGCATACCTGTGTCTATTATCTCTGACAGAGATACTAGATACACGTCACATTTTTGGAAGAGTTTCCAACAATCTTTGGGCACGCGTTTGAATTTTAGTACGGCTTACCATCCTTAGACAGACGGTCAGAGTGAGCGTACTATTCAAACTTTAGAAGACATGCTACGCGCATGTGCGATCGATTTAGGTGGTAGTTGGGATAAGAACCTACCGTTAATCGAATTCTCCTACAACAATAGCTACCACACCAGCATCAAGGTTGCGCCTTTCGAGGCATTATACGGTAGAAAGTGTAGAACGCCAGTTTGTTGGGCGGAAGTTGGAGATGTCCAATTATCAGGACCAGAAATAGTGTTCGAAACGACGGACAAGATTGTCCAGATTCGAGACCGTCTCAAAGCTGCCTGAGATAGGCAAAAGAGTTACGCAGATCCAAAGCGTAAAGCTTTTCACTTCGAAGTAGGTAACAAAGTGTTGCTTAAAGTGTCACCCTGGAAGGGGGTGATGCGATTTGGTAGGAAAGACAAGCTAAGCCCGAGATTCATAGGACCTTTCGAGGTTATCGAACGTGTCGGGTCAGTTTCCTATAAGTTAAACTTACCAGAAGAGCTCAGTGGAATTCACAACGTGTTCCACATCTGCAATCTGAAAGGCAAGCTAAGCCCGAGATACATTTTCCCTATACGGGCTTGGGTTACGGTATATAGAATACCGCTTGATCGGGCATCAAATCTTCCATCGTTGGGTGGTTAATTGAATAATTTGATCGGCTCGTTTAAACAGTCTTGTTACTTAAAGCCTTTGGGGGTTAATGACCATGTCCCGGATATCCTTGGCATCATTTTACGAAATGGCCATGACTTAAGTGCGGGGTGTAGGCGTACACCCGTCGGTGCACAAAAGAATAATGTGGCGTGTCTATTGATCTTTAACCCGGACAAGATCCGGGCTACTGAACGCACAAGGAACATGTAATTCGTTCACAAGATTATAATATTAAATAATTCTCCCAAGTTAAATAAAATGTTTATGCCACGTGCATCCAAATCAATTTTAAATCATTTTCCAAAATGAGTCAGTTGATTGTATTTACCAGTGTAAACTGACGTATTTTCCCAAAAAGATTAAATGTAGGTACTAAGCGTAATTGGCTGGGATTGTCTCCTTAGCATCAATAGAAGTCTCGCAACCTTAAGATGCCTGAAGTTTGTTGAACTATTAATTCCATTTTATTTTCGATCCGTCTGTGGATAAACTTCTGAATATTGTGACATTTGATATTACAATATTAAATTCGGTTGAAACTTATCTTTTAAATTTGTTTCCGCTGTGCATATTAAATATTGTGTTGTCTGACTATTATGTTGCCAACCACGTCACGATACTCCCCACCGGGCCCACCGGTGACACGTGGAAATCGGGGTGTGACATTCTTTCTTCCACACTACGGACCGCATTAAAATCCCCCAATATCACCCACCGCCCCACGTAATTAGCCATAACCGACCCAATTTCATCCCAAAGGATCTTTTTTTGAGGAACCTTTTGTGGCGCATAAACGTTGATGATGTTTAACGCCTTATTGCTACCTTTCAAGGTACCTAAAGTTAATAAAAAATTAGGATGCTTAATAGAATCGTGTACCTTGAAAACGCCAGGATCCCTGATGTATTGCAAAATACATCTTTCATTCGTGTAAAGTTTGTATAGTTTTCGTTATATTTAGTTTTGTTTTTTGTTAGAATATGCATGCTATTGATTAAATCGTGTTTCGCAAGTTTTGATGTTTAAATATGCGGGAAACCGAGTGAAACGAGCCAAAATATTGAAGTGTCAAGTCTTGGAGAATGTTGGAAAGCTCGAGGAGTTGAAATATAGTTAAAGAGCTGAAAAATCACTCTCTGGCACCCCATCACCCACTAAGCAAGTCTGTGGCACCCGGCGAGAGACTGAATGTAGTACATGAGCTGAAAAACAAGGTGGCACCCCACCACCCATTCCTTCAGTGGGTGGCGGCCAGCCAGAAGCCTGCTGGCGATTTTTGTTATGGAAAGTCATATAAATACAATCTTAAACTTGAAAAGAAACCCTAGTTCGATTTTGGGGACATCTTGGAGCATTCTTGGCAAGCAATCGGAGATTTCAAGGTTTGGGAATCATTGGTACGAGTCGAAGTCGAAGAATCGAAGAATCTATCGGGTTTTCTAATCCCTTGTTTTGTCGATTACTTTCCTTGGAACTTTGTTACAATGAATTCTGTTCTAGACATCTTTGTTTTTTTTCGTTTACTGAGATGCTTGGCTAATTTCATAAACCACCTAGACTTGATAAATGGATTAATATAAAGATTTTACCGTTTTCGTTATTTGCATGATTGTTATGGGTGATTGTGTTTAGTAAGAGGTTTAATTTAATGGTTTGATGTGTATGCATGCTTTGATTTGGTTTATTATTGTTACTTGCTTCATATGATTCTTAGTGACGGTCTATATCACAACGTAGAGTCATATTGGGGTTTAGGGTTTCAATGAGTGTCTATATCACGTTAAAAAACCTTCACTCTTTAGGGAGAATTGGCCAATAACCCCTAGAAGTAACTAATAATAATTTGCTAAGTCTTAGTGTTCTACTAGTCCTAATACCTGGGAAGTGAGGGGCTATTGGTAGGTCTTACCCGGCGAATTGCTTTAGATAGGCCTTGGGAAAGGTTATGTCTTGGTTTACCTGTCGGTCTTATTAGTCTATCAAGTCAAATTAATTACTTCAAACTACCCTAGATCTAGGATTGGGAAAGAACAGGTCAACATTAGGGCACTTACACAATAATTAGACAACTGGGAAGGCGTCTAATAACCGGTAGAATTAACGGCCTAGGTAGTGCCACAGGTTTTTCCTTGAGAAGGGTCGAGGGGCCTCGATGGTTCTTAATAGGTTTAGTACTTTAAGATCCCGATTCCATAACTCGTGCATTTAACTTAATCGGTAATCTCTTAAAAACAATCCAGGATTCTTGTCTAGGTGGTCTCATTCTCATATAAGAAAAGTCCTTAGTCTTTATTCGTTTTTAGTCTACTTAGTAGTTTAATATAGATTTCCTAAATTTTCAGTAACCCCCCCCCCCCCCTCAAAACAATTAAACAAATTTTAGTCGTATATGTCAGTGTCTAGTCAGAGTCTAGTCTACGTGATACATAGAGTCTCGTGGTTCGATATCCGGACTTCCTAGGTTTTACAACATTGATCGGTACACTTGCCGATAGTGTGGTTTTAGGTCGAGTCTAGAATTAAAGCTTTTTAGTGTCTAGCTTAGAGAGTCTAACTTAGTTAATTTTTATAGTCTGTTTAGCACACATCAATCCCAAATGCTCACCACCCCTCCCGATCTTCCAGTCGCCGGCACGTGATCCATCTCAAAGTTACCAGCTCCCCAGAATTTATCGAAAACAATACCAAAAATGTCACTATACTGTATTTCCTGTAATGCCAAAAAATCAATCCCGTTAACCTTTTTTAACTCTCTAATCCATCCAACTTTATCCTTAACCCCATCCCCTAGGCCTCTTATGTTCAAAGACATAAAATTCATCTTGACACTGCTTGAAATCCTTCTTCCCTTATCACCTCTCTGATTAATTGTTCGTGATTATGAAGATCGACTCCTACCACTCCTCCCATGCGAAGAGTAGCTTGAGTCTCGTTAACAATGTTAATTTCCTCTTCGGTTGGGTTGATGTTAAGGTCCTCTACCATAATATTATTTTTTTCTTTTTCCACCCCTTCATCTCTTTCTTTTCCTTGCGAATTAACTTCGGCCTCTGTCGTATCAACGTGCCCTTTTAACTGATTGCTGTTAATGCCCTGCTCTTCACTGTCACTACTATCAACTATTCCAATCGTTTCATTTAGGTCGAACGGATCACTTTGTCTAGATTTTTTTTTGGTCTAGACATACCACTGTTCTCTTCCAACATAATTTTACCTTTCCTTGGTTTTCTAGTTATCCTATGCCCAGATCTATACCCACTTTTATTGAGATTTACCATAAAACCTAATTTTCTAGATTCTTCCATCCTAAGGGTGTAAGGGGCACTCACCTAAGAGGTGAGTCCCCTCTCTTACGCCCAACCAATCAATCAGTGCTACGTCAACTCCCCTCTTAAACTCCCCTAACACCCCATTTTGATGGCGGCACTCCCCTATTTAGGTGACTTGGTTTTTTTTTTTATTTGTTGAAATTATGCATGTTTATAAAAAAATATTAATAAAAATTAAATAAAATTTAACAAAATAAAACTACAAAATAAAAATAACATTAAAACTAGAAAATACATTCAAACTAGTTAAATTCAAACTAGAAAATTAAAATTACATTCAAACTAGAAAATTAAAATTACATTAAAACTAGAAAATAATAATTTTAGAAATCGCACGGCCACCCGTACTTGTTAGCGATGTCGCGTTTTCGGGCGAGGATGAACGGCAACATACTTGGCGGAGCATCGTCGTGCGGCTTGATGAATATTTCCATATCTCGATCGTAATTGTAGTTTTTCATCGTCTCGCGTTGTTCCGATATGAGCTCGAGAGTCTGCTCCTCTCTTTTCATCCTCAATTCAACCGCCTTATATTCAATCGCGTTTTTCTTTTCTTTCATGGAGGTGTACTCTTTGAATTGTTCCGCCAACTCGGCCGAGCTTCCCTCGGACGATGTCGCTTGACGCTTGTCTCGCCGTTGTGCTCTTTGTGGCGAGGGGTCTTCGTTCATATCGGGTATGGAAGGGTCCACCTCAACGGGCTTTCTTTTATTTCCCGAACCTTCCCCTTCCTCACCCAACAATGGGACTTGGGCCCATTTGTCGTGTTTTCGAAGGACCTCCCACGCCTCGACACGTTGAAAACCGTTCGGATATCTCTCTTTAAATTCTGTTAAAGCGACTTTCATCACGTCGAGATCCTTGACTCCGCTTCCTCGTGTGCGATCCTACATGTTGGTATAAACTTAGTAAAGAAAAATAAAAAATATAAAAAATATAAACTTAGTAAAGAAAAATAAAAAATATACAATGTTAAAAAATATAATTTTTACCGCTTGTTGGTATAGGCCGTTGAAAAAGTTTATTTTCGTTTGCATCGGGCCCCATTTAGACCGTACTTGATGCACGGTCCGGTTACTTCCACCGACGGTGGCGTTAAAATGATTTAAAATCTTACGCCAAAAACTATCGCGGTTTTGTTGATTGCCCTTCTTTTTGTCGGTAGAGCAATGTACATACGCCTTCGCCAACGCCTCTTCTTGGACCTTTGTCCATTTTTCGCTCGTCGTTTTTCCCTTTTTTTCCCGAGCGTCATCTTCTTCGTTGCCCAAATCTGCATCCACATTATATTCATCGTCCTCGTCGCCCAAATTTTGAGTTTCGGGCACTACCTCATCGTCCTCGTCGTCCCAAACAGGTAGAGGACGTTCAACATTTTCTTGGACCGATGGAACTTGTGGGGAACGAAAACCATATGGGTCGAAGGCGGGGGAGTGAGGAGGAGCATCCATTGATAACAAATTTTGAAAACCATAGCCGAAATTGGGTTGAAGGTTGGTTTGCTTGAGTGTTGTAAAAGGAGGGGTGTGAAGGTTGTTGGAAAAAAAACGGGGGTTGCGGAGTATATCCGAAAGGGGGTTGTGATTGTGCACTTGCACCGCTCGAACCACCAAGAGACGGTTGCTTGCCTCGTCCCTTAGTTTTTTTCTTGGCTTCGCGGGGTTGGTTCTCCATTGCTCGGTTTGAGAAGTGGGTGTGGTTTGAGAATATAAAAAATTTGTGAAGTGGGTGTGGTTTGAGAGTATAAAAAAATGAAATTTGTATAAAAAATGTGGTTTAATGAGAGTGTGGTTTGATGAGAGTATGAAGGTGTGGTTATTTATATTTGTATAAAAAATATATTTTTTTTTTTATAAAAATGACCGTTGTCAAACGGTCCTCTTTCGAAAATCGTGCCAAACCACGCGGTAACTCCACACCGAAACCTATCACCGATTCGGGTCCCCGCTTGGATGGCGGCGGTGTTCCCGATCGGTGACTAGGCTCACCGAACCACTCCCCGAAGAACGCCCCGTGCACCCTAATAAAATCCTCTCTCTCCTTTCCACGGAATGCAGCCCCATCTTTATTCCTAAACAATGATTCCACTTCCCTATGCAAATCAAACTCATTTTCCTTCATCACTTTATCTAGACCCTCATTGAATATTTGCCCGTTAACAACCTTGGAACCCATCAAAGCATTAATATCATCCAACTTTTCGGCTTCTTCCTCCCCCATTTTTTCCGGCGATTTTTCGACTTCTCCGGTGGCTATACCATCACCGGCGGCCACCGAGTATACCGGTGTACTTGGGTGCCCAGCCTCCACTTGGAACTCCTTGATCTCAACGTCTGAATTACCATCGGAACTCAAAGCTCCGCCGTTCAGCGCCGGTACCGAACCAGTCGGCCGGTCGACTCCGATAAACGTCTTCGCACCGCTCGGATCTTAGGCTCCCACTTCCCCACTTTCCGTTGATTTACTCCCAATATTTCCGTCCACCGGGTCATCCTTCTTAGGGAGTTCCTCAGATTCTGACAAAAGCTCCCACTCTTCGTTATCCTCTTCTTGTTCTTCCTGGTTTTCTACTGAGTAATGTAAATAAATTTTATCACGGTAATGAGTTTCAGGGCCGGCCCTAAGAATTTGTACGACTTGTTCGAGTTCGAAAAAATATGCCTTTAACCCTTAACGAAATATATAATATAAACTAGTTTTTATACACTCATTGACGCCTAAATGATGATTGACAAAGTTTCTAACAAATTAAGTTAACGTCTAAATAATTAAAATTTATAAATTGGTATTTAATAAAAAAACATCTAGTTTTAATTTTTTAAAGTTTTTATTTAAAATTTATAAAAGAAATTAAGTTTTATATAGTTAATAAAATTTTAATACATAAGTTTCAAAAAAAAAACTGTAGGAGCAAACCTGACTTTTTGTATAGTTAAATAAAACATTAGTTAAATTCCAAATTTGTTTTGTATATAACTATAACTGCAGGGACCATTTGTGTTAAGCACTAAAACTTGCAAAAAAAAAAGCCCCTTTTCTGTTTGTTTTCTCTGGCGGTTTTGCTGGAATTCGGGCAACCTTGGAGGTCTTTAATCCACTGGTTTTAACCCACTTTTTTTTTTTTTTTTTTTTTGATAACGCTTATCTCCATCTTTATCTTAACTAACATTCGAGTTTAATTCCATAGAACGCTAAGAATCATGTTCAATCCGATTACCCATTACACCCGAAAAGTCATACTCCGGCCAAACCTCCAATAGCATCATTCCAAGCATCTTCTGTGAAACGAGCCCTTAGGAATCTTGGGCCCTGGCCGGTGCAGTGACGAAGTTTGAGATTTCCAACCGAGGGGTCGAAAACGTATATACCCAAAAATTTCTATAAAACAGGGGGTTGAAAACGTATATACCCAAAAATTTCTATACGAAAACTACATACTCTCCACTACTGAGCGAAACGTTTGGGGGGGTTGGCCACCCCCTCCAGCCCCCCTATGTTGCGCCCCTGGGCCGGTGATCCTCCCGCCCACCCAGGGTCGCCACCGATGAGTTTAATTTCTAGATCACACTCATTATGGTTATTCTTTTATAAATATTTAATGAAAATGAATGATATATAAATTGTTTTATGGAAAAGGTTAAATACCAGAAGGCTTCTAATGGTTATTCTTTTATAAATGTTAAATGAAAATGAATGATATATTACGCAAAAAGGTCCAACACCAAAGGCTTCTAATCTAATAGTATCAATGAGTGCGGAATGTACACGATAAGATTTAACATGACCAATAAATTTATGAATAGGATGAAAACTGTTTGATACCTTTAGGTTATTTGATTAGTTACATTAATTTGGTGTCTTTTGTATGGTCTTATGTGATGGTTAGAAAACGAAGACATGTGAATTTAAGGGTTAAGTTATTCTATAAAGAATCTTAATTATAAGAAGTGTAAGAGAATTTATAGAGTGACAAGTGTCCAATAATCTAAAATTTAAACCCATTACACCATCCCCCAAAACCTAAACACCAACCCCCACCCCACACCACCATCACCAAAACCCACCCACCCCCCTCCCCCTCCGCAAAAAAAAAAATATAAAAAAAAATTGAGGGGTGGGTGAGGGGGAGGGGGTTTAGGTTTTTGGGTGGTGGTGGGTGTTTAGTTTTTTTTTTGTGAGTTTTTTTAGGAGCGTCTGTACCCTTCTTAGGCCAGAGGGTGTGGAGGGCGTCATCCCTCCACCTCATCCATGTATAGCGCCCACAGGGCTCCATCACCACACCCTCCATTTTAAAAGTGCGCCAACCTTACCTCGCCACCATGGTAACGCCAAAGTTGAAAGGTTCAGGTGGGGCCCACTAGTTTTAATCCAATGAAATCTTTTTTTTTTTAATTTTGTTTAATAGGAGGCTCCATCCACACCATGCAAATTAAAGGGGGGACGTGGATCCTACGTGCCGCTTATGTGGCCTGATAAAGCCCCTAGTAGGCTCTAACCACACCCTCCAACCTTACAATTAGGAGCCTTTGTATTTGATACTAATCCGTGAATTTAAATGTGGCATATAAATTCCAAGAAACATCATTCAAATTGCACAGTCCCACCATTCATTTTTTCTGTAAAAGGAACACATCTTCAAAAAACAGACATTTGTGGTCTCCATCATTGTATTTTTGTCTATGTCCGTATTGGTAACAGTTTTAGGTGTGTTTTTGCCCAATAATGCCATAAAACATCCGCACACTGTCCTCTGGGCGTTTTTTGTCCAAAAAATGTGTCTGGCGTTTTTTTTAAACACGCCTCCTCCACTTTTGTTTGTCCAATAAGAAGCTTCCAACTAATATTATTTGTTTTATTTTTTTAAAAGATAATATTTGGGTAATTATTGTTGAACATTATGGGACGTTATTCCACTAAACCCCTTCTTAACTTCAAGCCCCATAATACCTCATATGTACATGTCAATTCATACCCAAAAAAAGATGCATTAGTTTCGAGCCCCACTAGACATGGTTTTAGACTTATTATTAAGACCATGTGTAGTGGGGCGTTTTTTTTTTAAATTAAAAAAAAACGCTCAAAAACGTCTCCCCCCCCCCCCCCCTCCCCCATTACATAGGGCGTTATTATGCAATTTTTTTGAAAAAAAAGTTGAGCAGCGTTTTAAATAAAACGCTCAACAAACAAGTGGTCCAAGTATGACATGTTTGACTGACCAATGGGAAGGGGCATTAGTGGTCCAAGTGTAAGTTTTTTTTTTAAATCCTTTTTGATGATTGGAAGGGCCATTATTTGGGCATTATTCCCACTACGTCACTTTTGCAATAACGCCCCATGCTGTCTGGACTGGCACGTGTCGAATAATGCCCCATGGTGGGGGCATTATTTGGCTAAACCACTACACATGGTCTAAGAAGAAACCGACATGCAATAGCGTGGTGAGCATATCCCAATAAACACATATAACTAAAGTATTATTTTAAACATAAAAATGTAATGAATAAAAGTTAACTTTTAAATAACTAGCAGATTTATCTTTAAATTTAGAATAATAATCAACAATAACTAGTAATTCTTTCATCAAGTCAATACTAACTGTTAATTTTTTTTATTAATGATCCAAATCAACTATTACAGTTCAAAAAAACAACTTTTATTTGCTTACTCACTAAGGTTTAACACCACCAAGAAATATCTAAAACTTTGGATACTTGTAGATTATTTGACTAGTTGTATAAATCAGTATCACTCGTATAGCATTACTTGATGTGATGGTTGGAAAAAGAACACACATTTGGTTGTGAATTCTAATATGGCATATAAATTCCAATACAAATTCCGCAGCCCCATCATCCATTTTCTCTTCAAAAAGATATTGTCAATGTCCTGATGACAAATAAAGTTTAAAGAACACTAGAAATCCTAAAACACATCAACTTACCAACACCATTTATATTAATTTAGGGTTGTATCTTTGCATGAAGTCTACGCGGCAATGACAGCCATCAAATTTGAAGATCTAGGGACTAGATAGGCGTGTGAGAAATGATATGAATTTCAGTTTCAAACAATTGAAATTACAATAGAGAAAGGGTAAGTTAGTCTTTTCCCATTTAAATAGTTTTCCCATTGATTTTTAAACAACAATAACTTTTTCATACGTTAATATTTAAAAAAAAGGTACACCGTATTAACGAGCATTTCATTCTCTTTAATTTGAGTAGCCTATTGCTATAGTTTTCTTAAAAAAATTACAGGATTTTGAATACCCATTACGTGATTACGTGATTTTGAATACACAACACATGACTACGTGATTTCATTATAATATTTTATGTGAAATCCTACTATGTGATAACATAACAATACACTACTACAGAAATAAGCATTTGCTATGGCCAAATCCGTAGCAAACACCATTTTTTTGCTATGGATTTGGTTCATTGCTACAAGTCCCGTCGCGAATTTATTTGCTAAGAACTGTAGCTACGGAAATTATGTTTGCGATGAATATAGCTACAAAAAAATGACGTCGCTATTTTAGCCACGAATTTGCTACGAAGAAGGTTGCTACGAAATTTTGCTATGGGTTTTTAGCTACGGCTGTTTTTAGCTACAGATACTTTTAGCTATGGATATTTTTAGCTAAGGAAAAGTTTTGCTACGAATGTTGGCTATGATAATTTGCAATGTTTTTGCTATTATTTTTGTTACAAAATTTAACTACGAACTTGCTATCGTTTGGCTACGAGAATTTGCTACCTTTTACATTTTTCTACTACAAAAATTGCTACGCTTTTTTGCTATTGGGTTTACTTTAGCTACAAATTCACTATGATTTGGCTACAAAAATTTGCAGGCTTTTGCTACAATTTTGCAACGGATTTTAGTTACGAATTTCGCTTGACTTTGCTATGAATATAGCTATCGATTTTAGAAGGTCTTTGCAACAAATTTAGCTACACTGTTTGTTTGGAATTTTTCAAATAAATTCCTTTTTAAATTGTTTTCTATTTATCCTTTAGAAATATTATATTCAAATCTCATAAATATAAAAAACTGAAACTAAAAATAAATATTAAAACCCTATAATATTATAATGAGTTAATTACATAGTTAATCCCTGTGGTTTGCACAAAATAACATACTTAGGTACTAATAGTTTAAAATCACCTTCTAGGGTATTAACTTTTCATTTTGTAACGTTTGGAGGTATTAACTTCTAAGGTAGTAACATAGGTAGTCCCTATGGTTTGCATAAAATAACATACTTAGGTACTAACAGAATGTGATTTTAAGCCTACAAATTAGCTTAATACCCCCAAACGTTACAAAATGAAAAGTTAATACCCTAGAATGTTATTTTAAACTATTAGTACCTAAGTATGTTACTCTGTGCAAACCACAGGGACTAACTATGTAATTAACTCTATTATAATTCAAACATAACAATAAATATTAAAAACTCATACTAAAATATCCAAATCATCCAAACATAAACATAACCGAAAGCAAGATAAAAATCCAAATAATTCAAACATAACCAAACCTAATACGATACAAATCCAAATTATCTAAAAGCAATATAATAAAATTCAACGCATTTTAAGTTGGTGGCGGGTTTTGTGACAACATTTGAATTTTCTCATTCATTTCGGCATACAACCTCACACCTTCCTCAATTTTCTCCATCATATAATGTTTCTCTATCATATCTTCTTCCAACTTCGTTATTTTTTCCTTCAACCGTTCCACCTATAATATCAAAAGCAAAAATTACCCGTTAATATCCATTATGACACCTAATAAGTTATGACGCATCATAACATTTTATAACCTAATAAAAGCTATTACACCCATAGTTATAGAACATTACAAACAAACTAACTCAGTATAAACTAATTCTTTAGACTACCCATTAATAATCTTTATCACATGAAAATATACCTTTTTCTACTAAAACAGTTAATACATACCTCATCGTTGTCACTTCTTTCTTGTGCACCCATCATCACGACACGCGAATCGGCGATAGTGCCGATCCCATACATTCTACCCTTTTTTGCCTCCAATAGTTTGCGACAACAATTCCATATCAATTTCCGGATGCAAGCTGGTACCCTCGCCATATTTGTCGACAACCTATTTATTGTAAGTTTCCTATGATGGTCGCATAAAACAATCAATAAATTAATTTTATATAATTATATAAGAAAGTATTTCTATTAAAAGCGCTCGCTTTTTGCACTAAGGTGAGGCGAGTCGCCCGAAAAGCACATGGCAAAATTTTAAAATTCCAGCAAGTCTTCTGCTGGATTCTGGCAATATTTCGGCCAGATTCAGCTCTTAACAGCCTATAAGTTTACTAGAATATATATTTCCAGCTTCATGCTTGTAAATGTTGAAAATTATCTGCCCTCGCTTTTATTTTTTGCACCTAGTATCTTTGATACCTATGTAAATAGTAAAAACATACATTTACAAAATAACATAACTTACATAAGCTTCACTCGCCCTCATGTCAACCCAAGTCACATTATGCTCATGAATGTTCTCTTCCATGAAACCTCCTTCTCCCGAACCGTACTCAATCGAACTGTTAGACCCCAACAACCCATCTAGGGGTCTCGACCCTTTCTTTGCGTGTGTTTGTAACCAGAATTCACTGAACTTGACGCGCCAGTTTAAGGTCTTCTCCGACGTCAAAATCCAAATTTATTATATATATCAATTGATACATGTTTGCTACAGCACTAGAGGTATTTTTGTAATTCGAAACGTAATACAAGATTTTTAAAGGTGGCTCAGGTGCTAGATAAAATGAGCAAGTAGAGTTAAAGATAAGTGGGATTAAAAGAGATTTTGGGACAGGTGGTAAATGTTGATGACCATAAAAATGAAAAAGTCAACTCAATTGAGTCCCTTGACTAAGAATCAACTCAGAATAAAAAAATCTTTAAATGTATTGATATTTAATAGTAATACCTGAGCGGGATATGAATTTCTGACACAATACGAACCTAACACGAAATTCGTGGATTTAGGTTTAGTCTAAACAACTTCGGGCCAGTTTCAGGGTGAACCCGCGAACCCGTTTAGCTAAACAGGTCAGGTTCGGGTCAACATGGTCAGGTTGACCCGTTTAACCCATTTATATTATATTTTGTATTTTTACAATATGTTTTATTTCATAAATTGATTTGGTGTATATTTTATGCATAATTATAACTTAAAAAGAGAGATTGACATAAAGTTTTATAATTAAAATGCAATTGTATTATACACACCTGTGTTTTTTGTAGTAAAATTTTAATTCTAATAAACTAATGTGCGAAAAAAAATTAATTTGAAAACTCGGGTTGAACGGGCCCTGTTCGGGTCAACCCGCTAATATTTGGGTCGTGTTTGGGTTCATGTATATGATAAGATTTTCGGGTTCGGGTTCGCTTAAAATTTTTGGGTTTAGGTTGAATCCGCCAACCCGACCGTTTAGCACCCCTAAATACACGAGCTCTATGTTTAAATTTAGCTCAAAATGAACTTTACTTATAAAAATTTATCAAAGTCGAAAAAGAAAAAACAAAGTTCGTATAATTGATGTTTTTCAGAGGTACACTTTACATTTCAGTGTTATATAATATTAGTGGCGAAAGTTGAATATTTAAATTGAAGGGGGCTGATGAATTGAACTGGTGCCGAACAAAGGACCTGCTGCAAAATGTGGGGGGTCCTACTAGTGTTTACTCCGGTGTGTGTGTGTATACATGTGTGTGTGTTTTAAAGATGAAAAATTAATGTTTTTGATAGGCTCACAATGAAAAATGCAAAATGAAAAATGTTAAGCAGCTCTATATAAGATGTATCGGTAGGCTCACAATCATATTAAAGTGTGCAGGGTGATATAAACCTTAATCGACTGAAGACCAGGTGGGAACTATTCATTGGCATATGGTCTTAGTACCGAAATTTCGTTTGAGAGATTGCTGAGGTTCTGAGATATTCGGTCTTTATGATGTCTTATCATCTGGGTATCATGGTTGTATCAAACCGTAAAAATAACGGAGACGAAGTCTAGATCTTCCATGATACTATACATACGTGTACATATTGCATTAGACCTCAATAAGTAATCAACAATCACATGTCCAAACAAAATAAGTGATATTATATCACAGATTCTTTGCGGGAGTCAAGTTCGTCTCTTTGCTGTACGAAAGTACTGACCTGTTCACGGACTTTCTCTTGTGCCCTTCATGCATCTGAAAATCAAGTTCCTCATCAATAAGTGATTCTATCACATAGGGCTTGTTTTCAAATCAAAATAAGTGAGTTTCTCACATCTTTTATATGGTCAAACAGATGATAAACGGTATACTCACCGGTAAGATGAACTCTCGTGCATACCTTGATACGGGAATGTGTCGTGTGTGGATGAACACCGGTCGGTAAGTATAAATCATACCTTAACGTATCCCCTCGCCATGATTACATCTGATAAGTTGAGCTTAAGTGGACAACAATACCGATAATCGTTATAGGATGTTTATCTAAATGTTAACTATTTGAACAAAATGAGCGTTTTGACTTGACCGTACACTGATATGATTCTCTTACCCTCGAAACTCGCAAAAAGAATTTCTGTAAATTTTTATTTACTGCTTTTCGTTTCTGCATCTTTGTATATATTTATTTATTGCTTTCCGTCTTTACATTTGCAAAATAAAAAAAAATTCCAAAAAGATTTTAGGTGTGTTTTAATTTAAACTTTATAAAAGCCAAAAAGATTTTATTTCTAGTTTATTTTTGATTGACTGATGTTGGAACTCGAGTCTATCCTACCCAAAATCCTGATTATAAGCCGGAAAACAATTGCATCTTCATAAACAGTCGAAGTTAACAAGTTTTGAAAGTTAAAGGATTAAAATTGATCATTTTCTAAACTTTCAAACTGTTGTCGGTCGGTGTTTGATTGAGATTTGATCTCTTATGTGTCATTTGTTTAAATGTTAACTATATTCCAAACGGTTGTTCTCATTATGCGTTTAGTTTTCTTGCATGTGCAGATGCTAAAGGCGAGGAGAACATGTTCGATGACAAGCTTTGGAATGAAGACACGAAGTGGAGGCACTCAAAGGATAAAATGATCGAGTTGCCGCTGACCCTTCATCAACACCACAAGGATCTGAAGAATTGACAAATCAAATGATTCACGAGCATGACTCAATGGAGAGTTCAATCTAAGGGAGAGTTTGTTTACACACTTCCTAAATGAAAAGGGAGTTTGTTGATACACTTTCTACTTACGACGCGTGAAGACTTTGAAGATCCTCGGGCATAACAACACGGAAGACGAACCTTCACGAGTAGCGTCCAAGGGGGAGTTTGTTGGTACACTTTATGTGGACGCGACTCGACTCGGTTCGATTCGGTTCGGGTCGACTCGGTTAGGTCCGGCTCAAGCCCGACGTCACGACATTCCTCCGTCGTGCGCCCCAGAGTTCGACACGCGAAGCACGAAGCGCCGCGAACCAAGACAAGGTGACACATCACCATGACATCATCTCTGTGATGTCATGATGATGTCATTATGTTGATATTACAAATTAAATGAAAGTTGTCACCTGAAACCTTGTCTGGGCCGTTTCTTCTCACATGGGCCGAAATCTGAAGTTGGACTTTGTCTCCTATTTGGGCTTCAACTTCAATCGACGAAACAGATTATATAATTAATATGTATGTCGACGAAACAGAATGTGTTTCGTCGACTTTTGTGTTTCGTCGTGGCATCTTTGCGTTTCGTCATAGTCTGTGTCTGTGTCTAGTATAAATACCCCTCTCAGTTTCTGTGTGAAACTGATGAGCACAGAGAGACTTAGTGAGAGTCCGTTAAAACATTGTTTGTATATGCTTGTGGTTGTACTCATCCATAATCAATAGATATTGAATCTTTGGTTACCTGTGTGTTTTACACTTTGTTTGGTTTGCACCGTCACGGGGATTCCGCACCCGTTACCGTGTTTGTGATAAACAAGGATAGGTATTCGTTATCGATCCTCACCGGAAAAACGGGACCTACAACTCTTTTTGTAGTAGTGTATATAGTTGACTATGTATTATTACGTGACTACGTGATTTTGCATACACATTTTGTGATTACGTGATTTCATTATAGTATTTTATATGAAATTACACTGAGTGACTACGTAACTACGTAAAAACAAAAACATATAATACATAATATTTCATATGTAATACCTAATATTTTAGGTCTAATCACGTATTAAGGATAAACTATATCAAAACATTAGCCAAATCAACCTATAATAACCATATAACGTCGTATATTAGAGATTTAATCATGTAATAAAGCATAAACAATCAAGTTCTTATTATTGAACGTGTAATCACATAATAAGTGTAATTGTAATAACATTAGTTACAACAAATCATATTGAATGTGTAATCACGTAATGGATTTATATTGAATGTGTAATCATGTAATGGTTTATGATGAATGTGTAATCATGTAATGGTTTATGTTGAATGTGTAATCACATAATAGATATTCAAAATCACGTAGTCATCTACTGGGTATTCAAAATCATGTAATCACGAATGAACTAATGAGTATTGAAAATCCTTAAATTTTTTTAAACCAAACTACAGCAATATGCTGCTCGAATTAAAGAGAATCAAATGCTCGTTAATACGATACAATATTACAATAAAAAAACAATCATCAACTCTTATTTAAGAAAAAATTGAATCTTTAATCTTGAATCCATTAAAGTCAACACCTTTTCTTTATCAAAATTCAAAAACAAATTCAATACTACTTTTCTTTTATAGTAAGAATAAGTTACAAAAACAGAAAAAAAAAAAAATAAAAAAAAATAAACCAATAGACTCAGATCAAAACATCATCATCGTCAAGTTCCTCATCGTCGCACCGTCGTTAACAAAGTATGGCCTAGTCCCACCACAGCTGCAACCGGAGTTGCCATGCCATGTGACAGAAAACCCTCATCGCATAAAAACCGCCATAAAAAGCACTAGCATTCACCATATGTTAGCCGATGGATTAACCCATAGTCACTAGAAAGTGTTCATGGACACCGAAATCAGATGTTTCACATAGAGCTTTTAAATCCAAACCAAAACCAACAGAGTAACACACAATTTTGTAGAAAACCACCATACCACGCAAAAGGCAAAGAGTACAAAATCCAAAGAACACGAGTGTTACTAATTAGTAATATATAAATAAATAAACAATGTGTTCATCACCACTAGTGTAGTGCTACATGCACTGGTACCACACAAGTGTCATCAAACCGACTGACTGCTTGCAATGCCGTAACAAATATCCCAACGTACATAAAGGTAGTACAATGGCTACACTCATGGTTGTAAAACAAGGTTTCCAAGGCCGAGTACTCCCCGAGTAGTCGCTACAAGGTAGGTTGCCGAGGCGACTTTCTTTCACTCCGCCTAATTACTCGGAATCGGTCAAACACGGTCAAACTCGGCTAAAATCTTATCTAGTAGGTCAACTCGGGCCAAGTTGACTTAAAAAAATAATAAAACATAATTTATATGCCTATCATATTTAAAGAATGAATATCATTTTCACGTATTTTGTAATAGAAATTTGTAAATTTATGTTATTTGACATATATTTAATTTCCAAAAACTAATTTCTTTATAATTTAACACGTCCGAGTACTCCCCGAGTACTTTCCGCCTAGGCCGAGTACTCTCAACTCCCCGGTCGACCGACTAGGGAGCGCCTAGCGACTTTTGCAACCATGGCTACACTGAAGCCGAAAAAGACGATAGAGATGTGCGGTATAGGTCGGATACACCCACTGCCACCACACCGTCTTCATCAATGTCGGTTGACCGCTTCTCACGTCGTAACAAAAAAACCAAACGGATAGAGAACAATGTGATGGGTTGTGCATTTCGACAACTAAACCGTTCACAACAGTGGCGAGTTCTTTAGAGAGAGAACGAGAGACTTGATGGTTCTCTCTTTGGGGTGGAGGGTGTCGTCCTGTTTTCCCTAGTTTTCCCCGTGTGATACATGAGCGCCACTTCAACTTTTTTCAGTTTTCTTAAGATTTCCTGGTTTTCCCCGGATTGCGTAGTGTCCTCTTAGATTTCCCCTAAACCAAATTATATTAATTTAATTTAAACTTTAAAACAATTTATATATTTAAATGTTTTTAAATATAAATTAAAATAAAAGATATATAACGCAAAAAATATATTTAAATGTTTTTAATATAAATTAAAATAAAATACATACACACTTATAAATATATTAAAAACATTTAACTATATTATCCCATGCTTCTTTCCTCTTCTTCAACCTGCAAAAAAAAAAAAAAAAACCACACACACAAACAAAACACACACATGAAATTCATACATACATTGGAAAAAAAAGAAAAAAAAAACACTCTCAGAATTTCCCTTTGAATCGGTGCCAAGTCCCCGTTCACCAAGGTAAAAAATAAATTAACGGAATTGGGGACCGGTGTTCCCGGACGGGGCCGGCTTCACCGAACCCCCTAGCTCCCACACCGAGAACCCTTAGAGAGAGAAACATATTGATCAAATGCTCAAGTGGGAGAGAGAAAGCAAACCTTATAAACCAAAATCAAACTAACCAAGCCAAAAATAACAAACCAACACACCATTTTATAGAATACTACGGTACAAAAAAAAAACATAGAGTACATTATAATGTAAATAGTTTGTGGAGTTTGTTACATACGTGTATGTATGTTTGATAACAAATTTTGTACAACTTTATTTTTCCCAAAGTGTTTGCGTCATGTGAATGTATTTTGTAGTAGCTTGCTTGTATTAAGGTTGATGTGTCACTTATATAGCAATTAAAGTTTAATACACGTTCCATTAACGGTAAAACATCACAATAATAATCAATCATTATTTCTTATTTAAAAAATAGAATCTTTAATCTTGAATCCTTGAGCCCATTGTTAAGTCTTCTTGAATATATGTAACTTAACGTCATAAAAAACAAATGTACACTTGAGTAAATTGTGCTTTACTCAGGGAGACAACAACATAACAATATACGATTCTTAACACAATAGATAACAAATTAGCAGAATGATGTTTAGTATACACAAATTTCCAAGTGCAAGTAATATGTAAATTACAAATTCCCAAAAAAAAAAAACCAATTTCCTTTATTTTAGAACTTACACAAGTGATAAGTAATGTGTAAATTACATTACTAACACATAACCTACAACATTAATTTGTTGGTAAATGTTTATAAAATAAAATAATAACAAATTAGTAGAATAAAGTTTAGTATACACAACATACACATTTAAACGTAAAAAGCAATATATATATATATAGAGAGAGAGAGAGAGAAAGTATATCGTACATTACGGCTTAACGTACTTCACGTATGACAACGTGCGTGATTTGTTCTATAACATGCGTGATTAATGTTTTCAATATACGTGATTATTGTGTTTCAACATGCGTGATTTTGGATTTTTGAGTTATAACGTGCGTGATTTTAAAATGAACATGCGTAATTACCTGTCGTACGTGATGTACGTTAAGTCGTAATGTACGTTAACCTTCCTATATATATATATAAGAATTGTTATAACAAATTAAAACTAAATGATTTAATTTAAGTTTGCTTTTTTTTTTCTCCAAATAATTTAGTGTTATGAAATTAACGTTACCATGTATAGGTTGTAAATTATGTTTATTTATTTGTTGGTTAGAAATACTAAAGCAAAGATTTAAGTTTGGTATTTTTTTTTATTTGCTGTTTCACCTTCAATACAACTCTTGTATTTTTACTTTTTGTTTGGTAAATATAACCCACATATGCAAGTGTATTATCCATTAGGCTTGAGTTTTTAGCTTTGATGTATTCTGGCTATCACACTATATTTCATTGCATCCATTTTGTTTGATAACTAGTAGATGCCTCGCTCGCGTTGCGGGGCGATGGCCGAATAATTCTCAACCATTTAAAAAAAACTACTATAATTTTGCTAGGGAAAAAAAAACAAAAACGATGATAAGACCGTAATTTTGGGCTCAGGGTAAAACTGTAATTTTTTAGGACTAATGAGCTAGTGTTAGCCAACTCCTTGAGACGAAAAAAAAATAAATCGAGTAAACCAATTAAAACAAAAAACCTTTATAGTTTTGGTAAAAAAAACTAAAAGATGGGAATAAACGTAATTTTTAACTGAGGGCCAAATCATAATTTTAATTCGGGGATAAATTGTAAACTAAATGGACCAACGGGGGAGTGCCAGGAAGTTACCGGCACGACTGTAATTTTACACTGGGGGCAAAATTGTAATGTCACCAGGAAAACAAACAAAAATGATGGGGAAAATCTAAAGTTAAGTTGAGGGTAAAATCGTAACTTGGCTGTGAGAAAAAAAAACTAATGGAAAACTATAAATTTATATGGGGCAAAATCGTAATTTTGAACCGAGTGCAAAATTGGAATTTTTAGCCAGGAGCAAAAGCGTAGGTTTATTTTTAAGTGGGGGTAAAAACATAATTTTGAACTGATGGGAAAATTGTATTTTTAAAGGTTGGAACGGGGCAAAATCGTAATTTTTTAACCGGGGGTAAAATTGAAATATTTAGCTAGGAGCAAAAGCGTAAATTTATTTTTAAGCGGGGGCGAAAACAATCGTAATTTTAAAGCAGAATAAAATCGTAATTTTGTTGGGCCAATAGGGGCACTGTTACCCCTGCCGCCCTTTTTGCCCAATTGAAGGGCTCAACTATTCCCTGCTGACGTCACAATCTTATGTTTGTAGCAGTTTAAAGAGTAAATTACAAGTTTTGTCCTTTACGTTTACACCAAATTGCAGGCACTGTCATTTAGCGCAAAAGTTGACAAGTTTTGTACTTAATGTTTCAAAATCTTACACGTTATGTCCTTTAGGCCAAACCCAGTTAAATTTTTTAGTTAAATCTGATCACCCAAGGGTATTTTAGTCCTTTTAGTTATTTATTTAAAATAATTTAATAAAAAACAAACCTATATTAAAAATCATATGAACCCAATCAATCTCAACCCTTAATCTTGAACCCCCACACTAAAAACCCGCGGCCACCGCCGCTGGACTTCAGCCTCCCTCGTTGTCAGAATTCCACATACTCCGCTCACACCAACACCACCTCCACAACCCATCCTTGTTACTTAACCCGTGATCCAAAACTCTAGAATAACCATCTCTAACTCTTCCAAAAGGTTACACTATGAAGAACACCTTTAGGAAATGACATCACACCATCAAACACTTTGAAACATCTAGTCGCCATATTTCTCACTACAACTAACAAATTTCTGAATTAAATGAGAGATCTTGAACGAGGAAGGAAAATTTCAAGTAGAAGTAGCAGAGGTGCAATCATGGTGGAACTCCTTGAGGTTAAGACAAACGCCGCCATACTCCGCTCCGGAGCGGTTCAGACACACACACTGCCCATACTCCGATCGTGATGTGTATCTCTTCGCGCCGCCCATTGGAAATTGGGGGTTTTAATTTATGGGTTTTAAAATTGGGGGTTTTTGTGGGTGGGGAGTTCTTCTTTAGATGATGATTGGTGAATTGTTCTTTATGTGATGATTTCTTGTTCGTCTTTTGTTTCATCATCTTCTGGTCAGCTGGTGGTGGTGGCTGATTGTAAGGGGTGCACTACAAGAAAACTGGGTTTTTAGTACGCGCAAAAGCATCCTAAAATGCTATTTTATAGGACTTTTCATTTAATAGGACCAACGGTAAAAGCGTTTCATGTAAATGGGTCGTAATAAGTCCCGGAACTAAAAAAGCGTCCTAACATCTCAAATAAGATTATGAAACCAATTTTATGGTCGCGTAATATGTCTTTGAACAACCAAAATAGTGTCCTAACAAAAACATATTAGGACACTTTTATGATGTTCTAACATGTGCTTACATTCTTTTAATATTTTGATACACTTACAAGCGTCCTTATAAATTAATTGATAGGACCCTTATGATGTGACATTATAGCTAATTTAGTACCAAGAAAAGGGTCCTAATATACCAAATAAGATTATGAAACCAATTTTATGGTCGTATAATATGTCTATAAACAACTTAAATAGCGTCCTAAAAAGAACATGATAGGACACTTTTACAATGTTCTAATATGTGATTACCTACTTTTAATCTTTTGATACACATACAAGCGTCCTTAAAAATTAATTTATAGGACCCTTATGATATAACGTTATAGCTACTTTAATATCAAGAAAATGGTCATAATATCCCAAATAAGATTATATAACCAATTTTATAAACAGACCATCAACATATAGCATCCTAATAGTTATTGTATAACATCAACTAATAAAAGAAATAAAACTTCATTATATTTCAAATAAACATGTTCATAACAAAAACAACCATAAATAAGTTATAACATTATCTAACATAAAGTCTTAACATTCACTACTAGAAAACTGGGTTTTTTGCGACTGCATTACATTTGCAAAGCCGTCGCAATTGCCTTTTTGCGACCGTTTTGCAACTGATAATGTCGTTGGAAAAACACTTGTCGCAATTGCCCTATTGTAACCAGTTGCGACCGCTGCTGTATTTTTGCCACCAGATTTTGTGAATATAAAAACAATTGCAAAATTTGCGACCGTTTTGCAACCGAACTGGAGATGGCCTTGTTGCAACCGTCTTGCGACTGGACTGGTTTTGGTCTTCTTGCGACTGTTTTGTGACCAAAATGTTTTCCCTTAGTTCCAGCTAGTTTCTGTTTTAAACCTGCTATAATGATCAATAAATTTTACATATTCACAAATATATCTAAATCATATAAAACATCCAAAATTTACAAACCTCAAAATTTTCGACTATATAAATTTCCATCATGGTACAATCTTACAAGATAAAATATCAAACTATTTAGCCAAAACCATCAACGATGACAGACTTTTGTTGATGGGTTGAGTTTCCTGTAACCGGTCCCCAGTTGACCCGCTTTTGGAAAAACGTTCACTACCCGCAAGATCGGTTCGGTTGAGTACACCTATGAAAAGTAGTCAATATTAAATTAGAAAATATTCAAAAAAAGTCAATGTTCATAAAATCAATGAAAAAAAAACGGTAAATATACCAAAGTTATAAACTATGAAAAGTTAAAAGAAAGTCAACCAAAAGAACCTATGGCTCGTTTCACTTTGTTGTAAGGTTCCCCAATTCAGTAACTGACTTTCTGATCCACTGTTTAAAACAAAGAGAAAAGTCGTTAGACAGTAAAGCAAATCACACTTGTTCCACTTCCATTCAGCTAAACTTTTTTCAAGAGGTTTGGCATGATGCCGTTATAGATAACATGGATGCCCAATGTGTAATGTCACACCCCGACCACGTATAACATACAAGACGTGGCGGAAACATCGGGGAGTGTTGTAACAGAATTAATGTTTCATAACCATGGATACCAAAAGTGTTTCGTTTTATTAAACATTGAATAATTACATCGTCTGGAAATCTAAATACACAATTTAAACATAATCTATCATTGTTATTGAGTCACTAAGGCCTTGTCCAGTCCTATGTGAGCATGCATCTTGTCAATCGATATCATTCAACAATACCTGAAACATATGTGAAAACGAGGTCAGCAAAGAAATGCTGGCGAGTACATAGGTTTTGTCAAAATAAGATTCATGACTTCTGTTTAAGAAAATGTTTAGTCATGAACCTTGTAATTTGCTTTGTCTTTGTAAATCATTTAGAAAACGATAAGATCAGTTGATAGGTATAAGTAATGTAAGGTTAAATGAATAACCATGTAAAAATGAGTTTGTATAAGATAAGTTGTTTGTAAATAAATGTCTTGTGAAAAGTATGTTACTTGTATAAAATGTTCTATGTCTCAAACTGAAATGATTCAAATAACGCTACAATATGTAATACTATACAAACACTTATATATAGGAAGTACCAGCGGCGTATCCACCATGCTTGTATCATATTACACACGCACCGTTACTCAAATCACTTACCCAAACAAACCACCAATGTAAGATGTCTATGTTTAAACAAATTGTTAAATGTATTGAATAACATAACAAAATGTTTATGTTAAGATGTAAATCATGTCATGTATAATCAATGTCAAAAGTGTTTGTGTCAAATGTAAACCATGTAATGTGTAACCAAAATGATATGTATGGCTAGTGAAATGCATCAACTAAACCATAGATGAAACGCACAAAACAAAGTATTGAAGTACAACTTGGTTTAAATCAATACTATGTTTCGTGGAAATGCATGATCAAATGTAAATCATGTCCACATGTTTACCCAATCGTTAAACCATCTTGTTTTAATCGTTCAAATCGTTCTTGTTTTAATTGTGAAACTACTTAATGGTCGATTCTCTAATAACATTCAAACCTTCTTGACTCGTTCCTCGTTCCAACTCGCTCTCGTTCTCGTTCTTAACAAACCCTTACCAAAGGGTAAGTTAATAATTACAGATTCAGTCGCTACCCAAAATATCCACACATAACCATGGGTATAGAGAATAACGGGATTTGTCAGATCCTATGGTACCATAACCTAATACTGGTCGGCTTGATCATTGCTAATGAATGTCATTTGGTTATGTAACTATAACCAACAAGTTCGTTCACTTTATTGAAATCGTTCTTGAAACCATTGTAATTGTTTTTGAAACCATTGTTATCGTTCTTGAAACCACATTGTAATTGTTATTGTAATCGTTCTTGAAATCACATTGTAATTGTTATTGTAATCGTTCTTGAAATCATTGTTAAAACATTTAGCACATATGAGTCACCCCAAAACAGTTGAAAACAGTAAAAGAGGGGAATAATGTACTCGCCTGAGAATGCTTGGAGGTCTTGAACAACAACCAAACAAAGCTAGAGAGAGCACGTAATCAGTCGGCAGTCTAAAACTATATAAATAAACCGGACTTAAATCGGGAGATTGGATAGGATGAGGCTTGGTAAACCAAATGAGTGTTGGAACTCATATGATATGGTTTAACAAGGCCTACATACTACAATGAAACCTATCCTAAGTGCTTGTGACCCATTACGACCCGTTTAGGTGGCTTATGCTACTTTAACGCGTCGTTCGCGTGAAACGCATTCGGACTGCCTAACTAGTCCTATGACAAGTAATATATGCCTTAACATGTCTAATATGGTTGTCAAATCAGTTTAGATGTCAAAAGTTATGTTACATATGTTTAAAATGAATTTTGGCATCAAAGGGGTATTTTGGTAATTTACCTAAGGCATATAAACTACCTATCATACAACTACTTAAACGAAGCGACCATAAGGTATAACCTCGTAAGGTTATTCCCTATATACTATGGTCACCTAATGTGCTTGGTCGGATCCTAATGATCGACCAAACGGGTCGGGTTCGAAAGTATAAGCGATTGATTAGATCGCTTATCTCTACGACCCTATATAAGCACTAAACTAAAAGTGACGAGCTAAGCATGTTAAAACATGCTTAACTAAGTTTAGAAAACAGGTTTGGTATCACAACAAACGGTTGTGATACCTAAGAGTAGTTTGGTTACAAAATACGTAAGAATACGTATTCTGCCCGAAACTATGGCTCGTCACTGAGCCTAGATAACGTGGTAATCAGTAGGTATAGTCGCTAGGGACTATAACCATCGTGATCACACTCACGTTATGAAGTTCAAACGAACTTCGCATCGACCATAAATTGGTCAATGCAGAAAGTCAAACAAAGTTTGACTTTCGGACTCGAAAAGCAATAAAAGAACGAAAGAATACTTACGAAGGGTCCCCGAATGCTAATCTAGATCAAAATAGCTCAGGTATGAAACAAAGGTTTCAACTTAGAGAACAATTGATCAGATTCTTGTGAGGAATGAATGAATATGTGTTGGGTATTTATAGATTTCGGTCCACCGTTAGGATCGTTTCTTGGAGAAGAGGGAATGATCTAGCCCGTACACTTGTCACAATGTTGTGGTTACTGAATTTGGCCACCATAAGAGTTTAACATGTGGCACTTGACCTTTGGGGGATGCTAGGAGCTGCCAACTTGTGTTAAAAATGACCTTTGCTGATCAGAAGGGGCCTAGCGTGACGCTAGGGGGGGCTAGGCGTCGCGCTAGGGGTCCCCTGATCAGCAACACTTTCAAATGCTCACCTTTCAGTCCCCGTTGCGTATTAAGGCCATTTCCGACGTGTTTAAGGCTCGTTAAATCATTTTCAAGGCTCCACAAGGATGCCTAAACATTGTGGGCATGAAACATGCTAAGAAATATGCCGGATGTCAGTTCGTTTGGTCGTACGAACGCGATGTTCGGTTAATCACGACGGAATGCGCATAAGCGCGAAAAACGATCTAAATTGCGTGACGAATGGATTTTTCTTATGTCAAACACCAAAATAAAATATTTTAGTGCTTACATAAATTTTTGGATGTCCGAATGTATTCAGAACGTAAGATATGCCCGAAAATGCAAACTTGTGCACTTTTTGACACTTTTAGTCCCTGAATGACCCAAAAGTTTATTTTAGCACACCGAACCTCTCAAAGCCTATTTCTAAGCTATATAAAGGATATTTATGGTATGTTTAACTTATGGTCATGTTCCGGAATGTCTGTTACAGTTCACATTGGCATACTTTCGTAGTTTGTCAACTTTAGTCCCTGTAAGCGATATAACTTGTTTTTGCCATACCAAAGCCTTTAAAACTTATTTCTAAGTTATGTAAAGGTTATTTAAGGTACGTTAAGCCTATTTCACTATTCCGGAGTGTTCGTTGCATTAAACTGGTTATATCTACGCATCGGTGCGCGTATAACCTTCCAGAAAGCGATTTAGAGTTTGGAATTGAATAAAAATTGATATGTGCAAATGATACACATATTTTTACAAATCCCAAGTATGAAATACAATATTTCATTGGTTTGGTATTTGTTTGATGGCCGTGGAGGCACAGGTGTTACAGTCTCCCCTACTTTAGGAAATTTCGTCCCGAAATTTATTTAGAGGAAACTTGTGAGAGCTTGAAAGCATGTTGTTGAAAAGATCGAACAACATTGGTTAGGGTTCTGAACTTTTAGTAACCTTAATAACAATATGCTTACAATGTAAGAGGGACACTTATATACAAGTATATGAAGCGTCATTGGTGCGTCCACCGTACCTCCATTACATCGTTCTCATTTTGTTATTGTTGTCACTATCGGTTCTTACACATAATAAACCTTACTGGGTTTCTGTGCACTAAATTTCATAATTATGTACGCGTCCATAATTAGACAATTCCTTGCATAGTTCACACAGTCTATTTTATAATGTGTAGAGTAAAACCAACTGAACAATCATGTGATGAGTGTGACTAGACTGCCATAGAGTCCTTTTTAATTAAATCAATAAATGATCTAAATAGACTATAAATGAGTCTGTCCAACTACATCACTAGATGTCGTTCTTAACCAAATTGTAAATCAATCCTTTTTGACTAGACCACCAAAAGGGTCTCTTATGAATCATGGCGTGATACTATAAAATCCAAGGGTCTTATCTATTACATAGAAGCCCATTAAGGATTTAAGGTAGTACCTTTTGACTATCCTGCTACGAATCCCTCATATGAAGATATGAAAGATCCTGCGAGGATTTGGATAACGAACTATCCAGAGTATAAAAACACAAAAACATAGAGGAGAACACATAACACATAAACACATAATCGCATAATTGCATACTCGTTCAATCGCATAATCGTTCAATTTGACCTTTAAATTTGTTATCTTTGGACACGGGTTTTTGAAGCATACAAGGAATCAAATCCTTAATTACAGTAATTTGGATGGATCCATATGAATACCCTGCTTGTTGACTACATGACCCAAAAACTGAACTTCTTTAAGCCAAAATTTCCTCTTGGAGAATTTAGCGAAAAGTTTTTTCCTTCTTTAAGGGTCCCAGCGTCAATGAAGGTGTTGTTCGTTATCGGCTCGCGATATGAATAGATCAAGATGTTATTAATAACAACAATGACGAACTGATCCAAATAAGACTTGCAGACTCGATTTATTAAGTACTTGAAGATGGCTGGAGCATTTGTCAACCCAAAAGGCATGACTGTAAACTCGTAATGGCCATACTTCGTGCAGAAAACCGTTTTGGGAATATCTTCTTCGAGATTACAAAGTTGATGATACCCAAAACGCAAATCGATCTTGGAAAAGCATGAAACACTATGTAGTTGATCGGAGAAAACGTTGATTTAAGGTAGGGGGATATCGATTCTTGATGGTAAGCTCACCAGGCTTACGTTAATCGATATACATTCGAAAAGATCCATCTTTCTTTTCACAAAGAGGATCGGAGTTTCTCCAAGGTGAAAAGTTCGGACTGATGAATCCTTTATCAGACAACTCTTGAAGCTGTTTTGATAATTCTTGTATCTTGAACGATGCAAGACAATAAGATACTTTAGATTTAATAGATACAAGCGTTTGAGGTTCTTAGGGAGATTACAAGTGATCATAAAAATGACAGAACCACACGAGTAGTTTTGCCTTTGTGTTGACATCATAAGGTTGAATCAAACATTCATACAATTGCATTAGTTAAAAATAAAACCACAAATTTTATTTATATAACAACCGCATTGTCTTTAAATGTTACAAGATAACAACCAGAGGAATTTCAAAATTCTACTTGTTCTTCATCATTGATTGCCTCATTGATGTTATACACTCGTCCACGTGCTGGATTCACATTGACATTGACATTCGCATTCGGGTTTGCGTTAGCATTTGCATTTACCAGTCTTGGGCAGTTGTGGCGGAAGTGACCAATCTCTCCGCAGTTGAAACATGAACCTAGTGGGAATCTCACAGCATTCCCTTGAACCGGAGCTTGAACCTGAGCAGCCTGATTTTGTCCCAAACGACAAACTTTGGCCAAATGCCCAAGTTTACCACACGTCGTGCATTGCCAGCAAGCTTGTTGTACTGCGTGATGACCGTTGCAGCGTGCACAATAAGGTGCGGTACCGGCATATGCTTTCTTTGCAGGTGGCTGAGCTGGTGGGTTCCGCGGATTCTGAGCAGTCTGTGCTGTAACAGCAAAGTTCTGACCACCCTTTCGCTTTCTTGATTTCTTTGACGTCTCACCTTCCTTTCCCTTCTCGTTTTGACCTTTCTTGCTATCTCCCTTGTCAGACCCCTGCTTCTTACCCTTGTCACCCTTTCTGTGTAACTTATTCTTCCGAATCTGCG
Source organism: Helianthus tuberosus (assembly GCA_030545235.1). NCBI lineage: Eukaryota > Viridiplantae > Streptophyta > Magnoliopsida > Asterales > Asteraceae > Helianthus > Helianthus tuberosus. Next base: position 54,363,309 of record CM060388.1, on the reverse strand, counting down.
ACTCAGTCAATGTCGTAGATAACTCAATCGCCTGACGAAGTGTGGCAGGGCTACTACCAGTAAGGATGTCTTGTACCGAGTCAGGTAGGCCGTCGATGTACCTTTCGATAGCTATGTCAAGTGGGGTAACCATTGTCGGGCAAAGCAGACTCAACTCCTCAAACCTATCAGTATACGCCCTGTGCTCACCACTATCTTGCTTCAGCTCATCAAATTCCTTCTCCAAAGCTCGCTGCTCATGACGAGGACAGAATTCCCTCATCATAAGGGCCCTAAGTTCAGCCCATGTCTGTGCTAAAGCAACTTCTGCACCACGATCCCTCATAATCCCGTTCCACCATGTGAGAGCCCTCTTCTGAAACACACTCGAAGAAAACTCGACCTTGCGATTGTCAGGACACTGCACGTGGCGGAAAGTATTCTCAATGCTCTCGAACCATTGAAGAAGCCCAGTCGCTCCTTCAGAACCACTAAACTTGAGTGGTTTAGCCTGGTTAAAATCCTTGTATTTGCATAGAACATTGTTGTTGTTGTTGGCTTGGTTCCATTGAGCAAAGAGGTTTGGGAATTGAGCAGCCATTTGCTGCGCAATGATTTCTGCCAATTCGGCAGTCTCTATCTGGCTTTCGCGTCGAGGAGGCATTCTGAAAGAGGAAACATGAAAAGAAACGAGAGAGAGAATTAGACGAAAAGAATGAGATGAAACAAATCTGATGGAAGCAAGGATAGTGGTCATTTGTTTGTTACTACAAAGCAACAAACGACACACAGTGACTGATCAAAGTAAATGGGTCGAAAATAATGTATCGCGAAGACATGCTCGCCTATAAGTGAACACTCATCCCAAGAATTCCCAGGTAAGCACAACTGGTCTCGCGTCTGATGAGATGTATACGAAGTGCTTGCCTAGACAGAAAACCCAGAATACAGGCATTCACCCTTCCAGTTTGCACGTGTTCACATTATTTAAAACCCAAAACCTTGTCGAGATTTTGAAAATTCAAAAGGGTTCAAAACCATATAATAGAGAGTTCAAAACCTTACAATAGAGGGTTCAAAACCTAGTAATCAATCATCCTAGAACAGATGATTAGTTTTCCAAGCGGTTTTGAAATTTATGTTCTTGTTGTGGTCGTCGCCTAAGGATAGGTGACGGTATTGTTTTATGACTAAACGCAAGTAAACTCGCGTTAGGGTCCTAGAAAGGTTATAGACTAGGTCAAAGCATTACTAATTACTAATAACCTAATTCCCTATAACCATTGGCTCTGATACCATCTTTTCTGTCACACCCCGACCACGTATAACATACAAGACGTGGCGGAAACATCGGGGAGTGTTGTAACAGAATTAATGTTTCATAACCATGGATACCAAAAGTGTTTCGTTTTATTAAACATTGAATAATTACATCGTCTGGAAATCCAAATACACAATTTAAACATAATCTATCATTGTTATTGAGTCACTAAGGCCTTGTCCAGTCCTATGTGAGCATGCATCTTATCAATCGATATCATTCAACAATACCTGAAACATATGTGAAAACGAGGTCAGCAAAGAAATGCTGGCGAGTACATAGGTTTTGTGAAAATAAGATTCATGACTTCTGTTTAAGAAAATTTTTAGTCATGAACCTTGTAATTTGCTTTGTCTTTGTAAATCATTTAGAAAACGATAAGATCAGTTGATAGGTATAAGTAATGTAAGGTTAAATGAATAACCATGTAAAAATGAGTTTGTATAAGATAAGTTGTTTGTAAATAAATGTCTTGTGAAAAGTATGTTACTTGTATAAAATGTTCTATGTCTCAAACTGAAATGATTCAAATAACGCTACAATATGTAATACTATACAAACACTTATATATAGGAAGTACCAGCGACGTATCCACCATGCTTGTATCATATTACACACGCACCGTTACTCAAATCACTTACCCAAACAAACCACCAATGTAAGATGTCTATGTTTAAACAAATTGTTAAATGTATTGAATAACATAACAAAATGTTTATGTTAAGATGTAAATCATGTCATGTATAATCAATGTCAAAAGTGTTTGTGTCAAATGTAAACCATGTAATGTGTAACCAAAATGATATGTATGGCTAGTGAAATGCATCAACTAAACCATAGATGAAACGCACAAAACAAAGTATTGAAGTACAACTTGGTTTAAATCAATACTATGTTTCGTGGAAATGCATGATCAAATGTAAATCATGTCCACATGTTTACCCAATCGTTAAACCATCTTGTTTTAATCGTTCAAATCGTTCTTGTTTTAATTGTGAAACTACTTAATGGTCGATTCTCTAATAACATTCAAAACTTCTTGACTCGTTCCTCGTTCCAACTCGCTCTCGTTCTCGTTCTTAACAAACCCTTACCAAAGGGTAAGTTAATAATTACAGATTCAGTCGCTACCCAAAATATCCACACATAACCATGGGTATAGAGAATAACGGGATTTGTCAGATCCTATGGTACCATAACCTAATACTGGTCGGCTTGATCATTGCTAACGAATGTCATTTGGTTATGTAACTATAACCAACAAGTTCGTTCACTTTATTGAAATCGTTCTTGAAACCATTGTAATTGTTTTTGAAACCATTGTTATCGTTCTTGAAACCACATTGTAATTGTTATTGTAATCGTTCTTGAAATCACATTGTAATTGTTATTGTAATCGTTCTTGAAATCATTGTTAAAACATTTAGCACATATGAGTCACCCCAAAACAGTTGAAAACAGTAAAAGAGGGGAATAATGTACTCGCCTGAGAATGCTTGGAGGTCTTGAACAACAACCAAACAAAGCTAGAGAGAGCACGTAATCAGTCGGCAGTCTAAAACTATATAAATAAACCGGACTTAAATCGGGAGATTGGATAGGATGAGGCTTGGTAAACCAAATGAGTGTTGGAACTCATATGATATGGTTTAACAAGGCCTACATACTACAATGAAACCTATCCTAAGTGCTTGTGACCCATTACGACCCGTTTAGGTGGCTTATGCTACTTTAACGCGTCGTTCGCGTGAAACGCGTTCGGACTGCCTAACTAGTCCTATGACAAGTAATATATGCCTTAACATGTCTAATATGGTTGTCAAATCAGTTTAGATGTCAAAAGTTATGTTACATATGTTTAAAATGAATTTTGGCATCAAAGGGGTATTTTGGTAATTTACCTAAGGCATATAAACTACCTATCATACAACTACTTAAACGAAGCGACCATAAGGTATAACCTCGTAAGGTTATTCCCTATATACTATGGTCACCTAATGTGCTTGGTCGGATCCTAATGATCGACCAAACGGGTCGGGTTCGAAAGTATAAGCGATTGATTAGATCGCTTATCTCTACGACCCTATATAAGCACTAAACTAAAAGTGACGAGCTAAGCATGTTAAAACATGCTTAACTAAGTTTAGAAAACAGGTTTGGTATCACAACAAACGGTTGTGATACCTAAGAGTAGTTTGGTTACAAAATACGTAAGAATACGTATTCTGCCCGAAACTACGGCTCGTCACTGAGCCTAGATAACGTGGTAATCAGTAGGTATAGTCGCTAGGGACTATAACCATCGTGATCACACTCACGTTATGAAGTTCAAACGAACTTCGCATCGACCATAAATTGGTCAATGCAGAAAGTCAAACAAAGTTTGACTTTCGGACTCGAAAAGCAATAAAAGAACGAAAGAATACTTACGAAGGGTCCCCGAATGCTAATCTAGATCAAAATAGCTCAGGTATGAAACAAAGGTTTCAACTTAGAGCACAATTGATCAGATTCTTGTGAGGAATGAATGAATATGTGTTGGGTATTTATAGATTTCGGTCCACCGTTAGGATCGTTTCTTGGAGAAGAGGGAATGATCTAGCCCGTACACTTGTCACAATGTTGTGGTTACTGAATTTGGCCACCATAAGAGTTTAACATGTGGCACTTGACCTTTGGGGGATGCTAGGAGCTGCCAACTTGTGTTAAAAATGACCTTTGCTGATCAGAAGGGGCCTAGCGTGACGCTAGGGGGGGCTAGGCGTCGCGCTAGGGGTCCCCTGATCAGCAACACTTTCAAATGCTCACCTTTCAGTCCCCGTTGCGTATTAAGGCCATTTCCGACGTGTTTAAGGCTCGTTAAATCATTTTCAAGGCTCCACAAGGATGCCTAAACATTGTGGGCATGAAACATGCTCAAAAATATGCCGGGTGTCAGTTCGTTTGGTCGTACGAACGCGATGTTCGGTTAATCACGACGGAATGCGCATAAGCGCGAAAAACGATCTAAATTGCGTGACGAATGGATTTTTCTTATGTCAAACACCAAAATAAAATATTTTAGTGCTTACATAAATTTTTGGGTGTCCGAATGTATTCAGAACGTAAGATATGCCCGAAAATTCAAACTTGTGCACTTTTTGACACTTTTAGTCCCTGAATGACCCAAAAGTTTATTTTAGCACACCGAACCTCTCAAAGCCTATTTCTAAGCTATATAAAGGATATTTATGGTATGTTTAACTTATGGTCATGTTCCAGAATGTCTGTTACAGTTCACATTGGCATACTTTCGTAGTTTGTCAACTTTAGTCCCTGTAAGCGATATAACTTGTTTTTGCCATACCAAAGCCTTTAAAACTTATTTCTAAGTTATGTAAAGGTTATTTAAGGTAAGTTAAGCCTATTTCACTATTCCGGAGTGTTCGTTGCATTAAACTGGTTATATCTACGCATCGGTGCGCGTATAACCTTCCAGAAAGCGATTTAGAGTTTGGAATTGAATAAAAATTGATATGTGCAAATGATACACATATTTTTACAAATCCCAAGTATGAAATACAATATTTCATTGGTTTGGTATTTGTTTGATGGCCGTGGAGGCACAGGTGTTACATGTAAAATAGCAGACGCTGCGCTATGTCGTATGTTTTATGCAATTGGACCTTTTGCACTACTAAAAAACTGACCATTTCCGACCAAGGTTTTAGTCGGAAAATGGTCGGAAAACGGCGTTTCCGACAAAAATACGTTTGTAGGAAAATTTTTCCGACCAGTTTCCGACTAAATTTCCGACCAATTTCCGACTGCCGGTTTCCGACAAAGTTCCGACTACAGTTTTCCGACCAATAAAGGTTTTAGTCGGAAAATGGTCGGAAATTTCCGACAACTTTCCGACCAATAAAGGTTTTAGTCGGAAAATGGTCGGAAATTTCCGACCATTTTCCGACTAAAATTTTCGTTTTTTTCATTTTTTCAACAATTAAACATCGTTTTTCCGTTCCATCTTTTGTACACATTAATTATACATGAAATACTTTTACTTTACCAACTTATACGCGTTGTACATGTTTATACGTGTATGTACCCTATCGGGACATATTAATTAAAACAGGCTAAGTATGTGTATATATATGTATGTGTGTATGTATGCGTGTGTGTACACTTGGACAAACACATACTCATACATACATATATATATATCATTTTAACTTATTCCTATATATATAGGGGAAGGTTAAAATGAGAACCACCTCGAGTTGTAAGAACCAGTGAGAACCACCCCCGCGGGGGGCCGTTGACCACGAAATTTTTTTTACACCTAGATCCGTATATTTTAACACGGGGGGTAAATTTTGGGTTCAAACGGCGCGCCCGAGGGGGTAGTTTTTTACGCCCAAAGTTTGGGTTTTTTTAATTTTTCTTTTTCTTTTACCAAACTTTGGGCGTAAAAAACTACCCCCTCGGGCGCGCCGTTTGAACCCAAAATTTACCCCCCGTGTTAAAATATACGGATCTAGGTGTAAAAAAAATTTCGTGGTCAACGGCCCCCCGCGGGGGTGGTTCTCGCTGGTTCTTACAACTCGAGGTGGTTCTCATTTGAACTTATTCCTATATATATATACATATACATACACACATACATATACATATAGAGACAAGAAATACGTTTATATATATAGATATACACCTCGGTATAATTAAATATGAAAAGAATAATTGTTTTTTAGTCGGTACATACACGTATAAACATGTACAATGCGTATAAGTTGGTAAAGTAAAAGTATTTCATGTATAATTAATGTGTACAAAAGATGGAATTGAAAAACGATGTTTAAAGGTTGAAAAAATGAAAAAAACAAAAATTTTAGTCGGAAATTTGTCGGAAATTTCCGACCATTTTCCGACCAATTTTTTTATCTTTTTTTTTGTCGGTAAATAGTCGGAAATTTTCCGACCATTTTCCGACCAAATTTTTTTTTGTCGGTAAATTGTAGGAAAATAGTCAGTAAAACCAGATTAGTTTTTTAGTCGGAACTTAGTCGGAAATTTTCCGACCATTTTCCGACCAATTTTTTTCTCTTTTTTTTTTGGTCGGTAAATTGTAGGAAAATAGTCGGTAAAACCAGATTATTTTTTTAGTTGGTATTTTGTCGGAAAATGGTCGGAATTTTCCGACAAAATTGGTTTTGTCGGAAATTTTGGTAGGAAACCCCCCTATTTTCTAGTAGTGTGGGTCAGCTACTTACCTAGTTTAAAAAGGTGTGCAGCACAAGGCGATCAAGAAAATGCCGCACAAAGATGTTTGCACGATTGGTACACCAGGTCAACAAATGTAACCAGTAACATAGGTTGCGGGTTAATTTTTTAGGAAACAAATAGGGTGTAAACAAGCCTAGAGGCTCGAGAGCTACTCGTGATCGGCTTGGTTAAAAGCTTGAACGAGTCGAGCCTTAACGGGCCCCGAGGCTGAGCTCAAGCCTGAAACAGAGCTCGTTTAGTTTTCAAACCCGAGCTTGAACCTGAAATACAAGGCTCACGAACCTAAACGAGATCAAACAATTCTTTTTGTTTTTTATGTATATAATATAATAAAAAGATGATAACATTGGCGAGCCGAGCTTTCACTGGTTTAAGCGATATTAAAGCGATCGAGCCGAGCTTTTAGCTCGTTTGAGATTGTTCTCAAAATAGCTCGAGCCAAGCTTGAGCTTTGGGTTTTACTCGCGAGCCGAATTCAAGCTCAAATAAGTAGGCTTGAACCGAGCCGAGCTCAATACGGTCCATTAAGACATGTATGATCCACTATTGGTCCTTGTGATCCACTAAGGCCCAATATGGTTCATTAAGACATGTATGATCCACTATTGGCCATTATGATCCATTTAGGCCCAACAAGGTCCATTAAGACATGTTTGACTACTATTCTCCATTATCATCCATTAAGGCCTAATATGGTCAACTAACACACATATATGGCCCACTATTGGCCATTGTGATCCATTAAGGCCCAATATGGTTTATTAATACATATATGATTAGGGATGAGCTCAGTATCGATACGAAAATACTGCTACCGAAAATCGTCAACTATGGGTACACGTACCGGTACTGAAAATGTTTGGTACGATACTCTACGTTACCGGTATTTGAACATTAAACTCGGTATAATATTGGTATCGTACCGAAAACACCAAAAAGTGGGTACCGAAAATAATTCGGGACGGGAAATTTAGCACTAGTACTAATTTTGCATACATTAAAAACGTATATAAACGTAACTAATATGCATACTCTTACATATTATTTAGAAGAAAACACATATGGTTAGAATATCTAACATTAAAAATAGGATAAATTTTTAAATATGATAGTAAGATTTTTTTTGTTTTATAATATTAACTAATATAATTTTTCAAATGAGAATATTAATTGAGAGGGGAGGTGTGAATGAAATATTTTGGTGGGAAGTTTTAGAAATATTTTTGGGGGGAAGTTATTTTGGGGGTAAGTTCAACTTTTAGGATAAATATTTTGGTGGGAAGTTTTATGATGAAATATATTGGTGGAAAGTTTTAGGATTAAATATTTTGAGAGAAAATTTAAATTCTAGAATAAATATTTTGGTGGGAAGTTTTAGAATGAAATAATTTTGGGAAATTTTTTAATATGTTGTAAGTTTAACATTTAATCACACATTTTTTCATAACATTTGATAATATTTTGTCACACGAAAATAAACAAAGTGACAATGATGTGATGAATGTTATGTAAAGGCCCATGATTTTTTTTTTTAATTTTAAGTGGAGATATTGTATAACCTTTGGTCACAGAAAATAATATACATAACCATATGTATTAAATTTTAGCCACATTAGTAAATATCAAGTGTCCTAATACGGTGTATTATAATAGCACCATAATGATTAAGCGTCCTATAAAGGTTAAAGTTATAAGACCCTAGTGTCAAGTGTCCTATTAAGTTATGTTATAATAGAACTCTAGCGAATAAGTGTCTTATAAAACTGATGTTTTATGACTCAAATATCAGGTGTCCTATTACAATGTATTATAATAACACCACAATGATTAAGAGTCCTATAAAGGTTAAATTTATAAGACCCAAGTGTCAAGTGTCTTTTTAAGTTATATTATAATAAATCTCTAGCGAATAAGCGTCCTATAAAACTAATGTTTTATGACTCAATATCAAGTGTCCTATTACGGTGTATTATAATAACACCACAATGATTAAGCGTCCTATAAAGTTTAAAGTTATAAGACCCAAGTGTCAAGTGTCCTATTAAGTTAAGTTCTAATATGACTTCAACTAGAAAGGGTCCTATAACACTGAACATTTATGACTCAACTACAACGTGTCCTATTAAGTTATGTTATAATAGGACCCCAGATGATCAAGTGTTCTAATACAATACCACATAATGGGACACTAACAATTAAATGTCTTATAAAGTACTATATTAGGATCTACGTTTTAAGTGTCCTATTAAATTATATGATAATAGGACCCAAAAAAATCATCCATCCTATTAAATAGTTTTTTAGGACACCGGTTTAGTAGAGTATATTATAAAAGGACCCCAAAAGTTTATTAGTTCTATTAAATAGTTTTTTAGGACCCTCTTTAACAAGCGTCGCACAGAAAAGGTCCTAAAAAGCCATTTTTGTTGTAGTGGTGGGTTGTGGTGGTGGCTGTGGTAGTATGTGGTGGCATGTGGCGGTGTGCTTGAGAGGGAGACAGATATGTGAACAGACTTTTAGTTTTTGTTCTTTATATATAATCTTATATTAATTAATATTAGATTTTACACCAAAGTCTCTGAATAGATGAAAAGACAACAATACCCTCATGTGCAAGACACATGACCAGATTTAACAAAAAAATCTAACGGAGTTTGGCTTAAAGGACATAACGTGTAAGATTTTGAAACATTAAGTACAAAACTTGTCAACTTTTACGCTAAAGGACAGCGCCTGCAATCTGGTGTAAACATAAAGGACAAAACTTGTAATTTACTCTAGTTTAAATGACATTATCATTATTATATATAAATGGAAGACCAAGACTCATAAATGTTTCAAGACGTCATTTTGGAATGGAAAATTTTCGTTCAAGACAAGCAAGAAGCTACAAATTCTCAACTACTACAAACTCAAGTGTCGGCCGCCGACATGGTAATAGTTGTGGGCTATCATTGGGCTAAATGGGCGACAGGGATAATAGTGCCAGACAGCTGCCTGGCACTCCCCTATTGGCCCAACAAATTTACGATTTTATCCCCCTTAAAATTACGATTTTGCCATCAGTTAAAATTTATGTTTTCGCCCCCGCTTAAAAATAAATTTACGCTTATGCTCCCAGCTAAATATTTCAATTTTGCCCCCGGTTAAAAATTACGATTTTTCCCCGTTTCAATTTACAGTTTTGCCATTAGGTTTTTTCCCTTAAAAATACGATTTTCCCATCAGTTCAAAGCTATGTTTTTACCCCCGCTTAAAAATAAATTTCCGCTTTCGCTCACAGCTATGTTCAAATTATGATTTTGCCCCGTATAAATTTATAGTTTTGCCATTAGTTTTTTTTTCTCACAGCCAAGTTACGATTTTACCCTCAACTTAAATTTACATTTTCCCAATCGTTTTTCTTTGTTTTCCTGCTGACATTACAAGTTTGCCCCAAGTGTAAAATTACAGTCGTGCCGGCAACTTCCTGGCACTCCCCCGTTGGTCCATTTAGTTTACAGTTTATCCCCGAATTAAAGTTATGATTTGGCCCTCAGTTAAAAATTACGTTTTCCCCATCGTTTTAGTTTTTTTACCAAAACTATAAAGGTTTTTTGTTTTAATTGGTTTACTCGATTTAATTTTTTTTCGTGTCAAGGAGTTGCCTAACACTAGCTCATTAGTCTTGAGAAATTACAGTTTTGCCTTGAGCCCAAAATTACGGTCTTATCATTGTTTTTGTTTTTTTTCCTAGCAAAATTATAGTAGTCTTTTTTAAATTGGTTGAGAATTATTCGGTTATCGCCCCGCAACGCGGGCGGGGCATCTACTAGTTGGTAACAAATGAGATTACTGGAGGAAATTACACTAGTTTTTCTAATGTATTGGCGGAACTAGAAGAAATATTCAGGGGTATCTTAATTTTTTTTACTGTACATTTATAAAACGGATTTTTTTTTACCTACATTACGGGGCGGGGTCGATCCTGAAAATTCAAGTGCTCTGGGCGAGCCAAAAAATGGCTCTTAGGCTTTACTGAATTAAATCTTATAAACTATTTTTTTAATGTTATTAGTATTTAGGTTAACGAATCAATATTAAACATTCCACATTTGGGCTAAGCTTTATGAATTAATATTGACAATAAATTTTTAGGTTTTAGATTGGGCAAGGTTTATTTTTAATTTTTAGATCGGACTTGCATCAATATTATCATTATCAACATTCGGAGTTGTTTCATTCAGAATTGAATCATAATCACCAAAATTATGAATAACCTAACAAAATTCAAAATATCGAAGCACTAAATAACCAAGAAATCAAATTATCAAAGCACAAGAAGAAAAAAAATACTCACAAACAATCTGCAAATTTTGATCGGTCGATATTGGTTCGAATTTTGACCAGTTCTGCAACTGCACTGCTGCTTCTACTTATTCGAAAATCGAGATTATGATCAGTTCTGCTTGACTGCTTGTTCGATTTTTTATCAGGCTCACACAGGTTACATTTTGTCGCATTTTGATCAGATTCTACACTTTGTCGCTGCTGATGTTATGGAGTTTAGATGGTTATGCATTGTACGACGTTTGGTTTCCACAAATCTGTTGTCACACCCATGCCACATATTCAAAGGGTTATTATTTGTTTTAGGCTAAAATATTAGTTTGGTTGGGACTTGGGCTTACATAACAATTGGGCTTACATTCAAAAGTTTTTTTTTTATTTCTTTTGGGTTAAAGTATCATTTTTTTGTCAAGAGGTATCCTTGTAGTTGATTAGGGGGATCCTCTGTATAAAACCGACAAAAAAATACACTACCGATACGAAGTTGAGCCGTAGCCCGTGCTACGGCTCGTTGAATGCTAGTTCCGCCCCTGTGGGTTAATATAACCCAAAGATTCAATTTCCTCCATGGTTTTGGAGACATTAGCCGATTTTGAAGCGAAAATTGCCCTGTTTCTTACCCTTCCAGATACGCCAAAACGTTGTAAGAATAATCCCTTGAATAAACCTCTAAATCCGATGTCCTTTCTGAATACCATTGTGGACCATAAGCAAGTCTCTTACAGAATAGACATATATTGGCGAAGACACCAATCCGAAATGGCTTGCCAAACGAGAGTAGCTAAATAACAGAAGGTAAGGAGATGGTCACTTGATTCCTCATAATCACCACACAGCTTAATTCTATCAAACTAACATTAAAGTTTCTAACCTGCAAAGCATTTAGAGTGAGTAGTCTGTTCACCTCACCTCTGCTTTCCAACCGTATTTGAGGCTTCAAAAGTCGGTGCTTTCATCGAAGCAGCCAAGAAGGTAACGCTTTTGTCGGTTAAGTACCAAAAGTTGAGAGTTCAAATTCTGTAAAGTGCTAGTTATGGTGTATTTATCCTAGAAAATCTAGGATTTGTTGTTCGAAGAAAACTTAAACTATAGTATAGCTGGTATGAAACTAAATTCTGATTGGCGTGGTTATAGTAAATCCTAATAAGTACTATAGATTATGACGTAATTAGAATATAAATGAGGGTGTAATTGAAAAAATCTATTTGGTTATCGAGTTTTTAATTTATTTACGTTGTTCATACATCATATTTAATTACTAAATACTTCGCAAAATTATATGATTGAATAAAGTTTTTCTTCCTTTTCTTGACATCTGTACTGCGCTCATTATAGATCATAATATTACTTTATAAGAGAAAAGATCAAATACAAATACGGTTTATCGTACAAAACGTACAAATAGCATGGAAAGGTAAAAAATACGGTGGCATTTCGTAATTGTTTTACTCGTTTTAATTATCAAAATTACTTTACAAATGATCTTGTAGGATAATTTTTGTCACACCCCGATAATTCGATTTCATCAGAGTTGGGTGTGATCCGAATGGTATCTTCATTGCACAACGGAAGTATTTGAGCCAAGACTTCTAGAAATTGAATGCCTGCTAAGTACTCGAATTCCCATGGGTTCTCCTATTCCAACCGTTTTGTAGTTTGTTTATGCAACCTGAGAAAGAAACATGCGAAAAATCAACATAATGTTGAGCAAGTTCATAGTTTGTTTGAAAAAGATTTTAAACAAATCTTTTTGTTCACCGGTTTAAAAGTTGTTGAGAAAATATAGTAAAGTCATTTTTGTCGGCATGTTATAAGAAAACTGTGGGTCTATCCCACGAGAGTCTTTGTGCATTGCACGGGTGAGAATGGGCCGAGCCCAAAAGAGTCTTTGTAAGCAGGACCAACTCGTCCTCTTACTTGTACATAAGTTGAAAACATCACCAAAGTTTGTAAATCCATGTATTTGTGAGTTTAAAATAAATAAATCTTAAAAACATTTGAAGATCTGAGTATCAAAAACCGGTATGTAAAGCGTCTATGAACCTGATCATTAACGTGTAGCTAAGACATTAATATATGTGACGACATAGGAAGCACTCAACCCGGTAGACGATTTTAAGTGCCAGTTTGGTGCAAGACATTAATATATGTGCAAGTTTGGTTGTAAGTTGTGCTTAAATACTTGTACCTTAATCAAATATAGGTTGTAAGTTGTGCTTAAGTGGTTGTACCTTAATTAAATAATAATGGTTTCATTACCTTACCAAATTCAATATGTTTTTTATGCATGTATGGTTGTAAATTGGGCTTAAGTTGTTGTACCCTAATCAAATAATGGTTTCATTATCTTACCATATTCAATCGGTTTGATCCATTCAAAGTTGTGTTGTTTTATTTATAAATTATTATTATTATTTATAATAATCTAATTAATTTAGCCAAAATCTTGTATAAATATAATTTGCAACATATTGATTCAATGGTTGTTGTAATGTATGCATTATGGTTTGTATAGTGGTAATGATATATATTATATATAGATTACGATGAACATATCAAACGGGAAAAAATAGACGCGGGTTCATCATAACGCGCGAGTCCTAGATCAACTTAGTTATGTTATTCTATGTTTTACGTTTCGGTTTAATTTCTTCGCATTAACACCGCAACTTCAGTGTCGGTGGTCGCTGACAGTAGTTTGGCATTAGTGCTCGCCCCCGCCGCAACGCAGGGGGTGTTTAATACTAGTTAGCTTTAATTTCAAATATTAAGGGGTCGGAGTGGTAACGGGGAGGGGAATTGAGGAGTGGGGTTGCCGCACAGGGAAGGGGTGCCGGTGTTGGATCGGTGAGCGGGGAGAGGCTTCGGCGGTGTGTATACACCGATGCGGAAAGAGGAGGGAAGAAGGAGAGAGGGGGGGGGGGGTTAATGGTGGATCCCAACCTCTTTCAACCAATTACATTTTTTTTTTAATTCTTCACCACCCTCCATGTATTTGACAATTGACAGTGGTTGGGTGTAAAATAGGGAGTGGAGTGGGGACTTTACATGGCATGATATTATTGGCTAGAAAATTGTTTAAACACTCCCCATTGGTTGACCACTCTCTCCACCTTATATTCACTCATTTCTAGCATAATTTATTTAGCTTAAATATTATATATGGAGTATACTATTGTTTATGGGTTAACATAAAAAATAAAAATAGGTAAACATAAATTTAAGCTAAAAATGTGCTATATAAAAATATGAAGTTAAAAGATCAGTATATATATAAAAAGTTGAAGTTAAAAAAAGAAGGGTAAAATGATTATTTATTAAATTGTTTTTAATCAATTGGGTATATTTGATATTTTAACTACGTTGTAATGACATGTATAATATTTTTAGTTTTGGTTTTGGTTTTGGTTTGGTATATATGAAATTTATAATGTTTGTAAAGTTATATATGAAATTAATTCAAATTATATCACGCCTCATTTCGATGATCTCTATTGATACAATTTATAAGTAATTGTTATATATAATAACAACCAGTAAAGATCTTCTTTAATGCGAGTTGTAATCGATAAACTTTTCTTTTAATAGTTTTTCCCGCACGCAAACACTTGCAGCATTGAGAACACTTCCAATAATTTTAACGTGTACTAACAAATATATATGACTATGTAAAAAAACATAAATAGCTTGTAATAAAGTGAAATACAAATATTAAATTAAATGCATGTTTTTTATTCAATGTTTAAAACAAGATGTAATAATGAATTATTATTGTTCTAAAAATTAAGGTGAAACAAAACCACTTAAATGAAGGAGACGAAATATTAAAATTTACTAGGATGGTACTGACATTAATTTTAGAAGTAAAACACAAAATATTCTAGTGATAGAAGTATAGAAAAAAACAGATTTGTTTCACACGGAAAACCAGCTATGCCTTTGCAAACTCAATTGTGGCCTTTCCATCATGTGCTTTTCTAAAGAAATGTTTGACATAATCGGAGTATAATACATGCTTATAGAGTGGTTTCTCTCCACTTTGAAGCACCTCAGGCAGAGGTCCGATAATGTCACTAGCTTTCGGGTTAACAAAAATCGGGGCTGAAATCCTGTTACGACTTCCATTAGCACTCACACGATGCTCAACACTTTTATACTTCCCGTTACTCATTATCTGAAGCGCATCTCCAACATTAATCACCAAAGCTCCGCTAATTGGACGGATATGTATCCATTTCATATTCTCAGTGTTTCTAACGTAAAGCCCCCCGATATCATCTTGAAGGAGTAACGTTAGTGTGGATACGTCTGAATGGCGCCCCACACCGACAGTGAGCTCAGGGTTAGGACATATGGGATAGTAGTTAAGATTAATCCTCTTTGACCCCATTAGAATTGATTCTTTGGTTTGGTCAATCTCTTTTACATTTAGCCCATTCATGAGTATTTCAAGCAGCTTTTTGACAACAGTTTCAAAACCCTTCATGTATTCCAAAGCTTCATTCCTGCAAACAAATTAAAATCCAAAGGGTAACTTTATATTCTGACCAATGGAACGTGCACAACAAGAAAATAACCTAAAAGTAACACTTTAGACGTTACCTACAATGTATTTTAATAACCACCACAAGTGGCCTAGTGGTGGAGTGACTTAGGTTCTCCAATGGAGACCCAAGTTCAATTCCCATTAGTGCCACTTTGGTGGCCACCGACACCCGCTTAAAGCCGGACCGAGGACACTCGAGGTCTCGGGTTTGAAACATGTTTCTTACCCCTCTTTGATGGCTATGGGTATTTGCCGCCAGGGATCCTTGTCGGGTGGTGAACTGGGAAGGGAGATCCCTTCCGCGGTCAGGGGTACCGTGCAACTACCCTTTTTTTACAATGTATTTTAATGTATAAAATATTGTAAATCATGTTATTTAAAAAGTTATTATTCTAATGCTATTCAACACACCAAATCAGTAATGATATACAAAACCTATAATATTTATGAACAAAAATCTATAATATTTATGAACAAAAACAACTAGTTTACCTGCAAATGGGAGGCCAGCAAGAAGCAGCCTCATCATCCGAGACATAAAAGAGACTGAGATAATCCTTCCATTCGAGTGCTTTCTCGGCTTCAGGAGTAAAGCTTGTACCATAACGAACGTTATTGGTAACCGAATGTTCTTTTGAGTATTTCTTCTTTTCTTCAGCAGGCAACCCAAAAAATCCATGAGTTGCTTCCTTGACATTCTCAAGAACATGAATAGGGACACCATGGTTTATTATCTGAAAGAAGCCCCATTTCTGTGCTGCATTACATACCGCTTCTGCTACTTTCGGGTCATCACATCTGGAGATATCAATAAGCGGGATGGAGTCATGAGTTGCATCTTCAAGGCTCGTATCAAACCGTTCTTGAGGAGGTTGAATGTATTGGTGCGGTAATGTCTTTAGTCCGAGATCTGCTAAGCCTTTCACACCATGACCTTTGTTCACCACAAAATCAAGAATGTTCATAGAGTTTGAGTTGCCTGAGATTGCTGGAACCATGGTTAGACAAATGGTTAATGTGTTTAGGGATCGTTTAGCTTGGTTAATATTTATAGAAAATAGTGGGCCTGGTGATATTCATGCTTTAAAATGGTATGTAAAACGTTTTGATTTACCTTATATCTCAACAAGAAAGAGAATTAATGTGTTTGTTTTGTGAAATTAAAAATTGTCCAAAAACAAAATACATGTATCTTGCTTTTAAAAGCGAAGTCCATCACATAACATGTGAAAGGAAACATGTTTATTCCTTGTACTAAAAAGGATCCTTGAAATGTAAAACACCAATTCCTCAACCCTGAAATGCAAAACACCAAACACACCATAGATAAATGACAAAGTTATGTAGATTAAATACTCAAACTATAATATAATTACGGATATTTATGTAAAAAAACACGTCACCAATATAGATGATTATGAAAGCTTATATACATAATAATTAATCATACAAAAGTTATATATTTTTAAAATTGTAGTAAAATTAGATTAAAAAAACAAAAATTGTGTTTTCCCTTTATATCCTCTTTTCTAGCTATGTACGAAAATTTCATCATCCCTATCTTGCTTTGATTGCATATAAATTCTCAAATTAGACATATGTACAACAAATTAATGTTGTCATCATATATCCATATCTCTATAGCATGGTAACCTAAAGATATGTTTATTCGAGGTTAGCGTTGTGAAATGATTTCATGATGATTTGTTTGTTTTCGTCGTTGTTTATGTGAACTACGCGATTGGATTCAAATGTTGTTCCTAAACGTTTGAGTTGACCGTTTAATCACAACTTAAAGGGTTAAGAAATGTATTATTTCAAATAATAACATTAATCATCATCCCCATCTGTATCTACAATCAATAAATAAATACGCGTCAAAATAACTGACATGATATTATACATTTCTATAACAAGATCGATTTATTTTATAAATAAATACTGATTAAAACAATTTAATAGGTAAAATTAACGCGACATAATTCCGTAAGCAATTAGAAGTTGCTAATGACTGAGGGTGGTAAAAGGGAAAATTCATGGTTTTTTTCCCCAAAAGGTTGTTGATGGAAAATGTCACACCCCACGTGTCACCGGTGGACTCGGTGGGGAGTATCGTGACGTGGTTGGCAACATAATAGTCAAACAACACAATATTTAATATGCACAGCGGAAGCAAATTGTAAGATATAATTCAACCGAATATAATGTTGTAATATCAAGTATCACAATAGTCGATTGCTTATCCACAGACGGATCGAAAATAAAATAGAAACAATAGTTCAACAGACTTTAGGCATCTTAAGCTTGCGAGACTTCTATTGATGCTAAGGAGAAATCCCAGCCAATTACGCTTAGTACCTGCATTTAATCTTTTTGGGAAAATACGTCAGTTTACACTGGTAAATACAATCAACTGACTCATTTTGGAAAATGATTAAAAATTGATTTGGATGCACATGGCATAAACATTTTATAACTTGGGAGAATTATTTAAATATATAATCTTGTGAACGAATTACATGTTCCTTATGCGTTCAGTAGCCCGGATCGTGTCCGGGTTAAAGATCAACAGACACACCACATTATTCTTTTGTGCACTAACGGGTGTACGCCTACACCCCGCGCTTAAGTCGTGGCCATTTCGTAAAATGATGTCAGAGATATCCGGGACATGGTCATTAACCCCCCAAAGGCTTTTAAGTAAACAAAACTGTTTAAACGGGCCGATCAAATTATTCAATTAACCACCTAATGATGGAAGATTTGACACCCGACCAAGCGGTATTCTATATACCGTAACCCAAGCCCGTATAGGGAAAATAAGTTAAAAGTATTTACCTGAGCAATGTAATAATCACAATAAGCAAATTGCAAGTAGCTTTTACTGGTTCTCCTAATCTGGAACAAAAGTTTATAATAACCTATTAGAATCCTAACGGGTCTTTAGTTAAGCTTAAGCTTAGACCGGTTAGGTTCAAAGATACGGTTCGTACGCACGATTAAGCGAAGACCGGATAGAATGTGATTTAGACCCGAAAAGTTCAGAGACTTGCTTAATATGGGTATTTCATACACATTCTGGATTTTGGGATAAAACCGATAAGGTTTGACCCGTTTATGCTAATTTATGTAAACTTGTTACATAAGCCGAACTGAACGCGTAATAAGCGTAACGGGTATCCGTAAGAGCCATATACAGGTTTCCTAAGTTAATATGCTTCAAATATGTTGTGACATCAGTAATATGTCTTTTATTATGCCCGTAACGAATTTAAACACAAACTATGCCCCGTAGGGGTAGTTTGGTCATTTAAAAGGTTATAAAAGAGTTTAAGTATTTACCTGAGTTACAGGTCTGATAAAAGCAGCAAAAATACTTATTTTACTAAGCTATAACATTAGGGTAAAGTATATATGAGAAACTTATCAATTTTAACCAAACTATGCACCGTAGGAGCATTTTGGTAATTTCACATAAGCCGAGAAGCTCAAAACTGAAGTCTGAGTTTAACAACTTTTGCTTACTGTTAAAATATTATAATTTACCTAAAAAATCAGTAGGTATCACCCTTGTATGTTTAAAGATAGTCTTTGTACATACTATGCGCTAAAAACGCTAAATAAGGCGATTAGAAGCCGTTTCTGGGTTCTATATATAAAGCTAATAGTTTTATCATTCCAGAAGGGCTAAAATAATTTATTTATCATTTAGGATCAGTAGCAAAAGGTTTGGAGTTGATTAGATATGTAAAACTCATTTTATGGCCCGTAAAGGCAAAACCGACAATTACCGGATTAAGCCTATGCCTACTAGTTATGCTCAGCCTAAAATTAATTAAAAATCTTCAAAAATCTCAAAATAATATATTACATCAGTGGGTAAAGATTTTGATATAAAAAAATAGGCTTAACTAGGCTATACGCTAATTACGCCGTTTAATTAACATAAAGCTTCTTAATTAAGCTAATGAGCATAACTCTCAATCTACACCTCAAACTGATATCAAATTTTGGGTGTATGTTTATATATCAGTAACTAAAGTTTCTACTCTTTTACATTTGCAAAAATCACGTTTTAAGGTGAAAAGGGCATAATGGTAAACATATGAGCAATTAACGGAATCATGCATATTAATTGGATAACTAATGAACCAAGGTGTATAATCACAGAGGGTTACACTAGCATGTAACGTAGTCCAATTAAAGGACTGAGGCATTTCTAAAACATGCCTAAACGGGTCAGAACTGAAAGTCAAAGCAAAAGTCAAACTATGCGACTTTCGGTTCCGAACCGGGTCTAAACAGTAAATTGTCGGGTTGAACATGTTTAGACATGTTCTTACACTAATTACCAAGTTATATTAATGATCAAACAGGTTGTATATGTTCTACATTGCTAATCATGCATAAATTAGAAACTAAGTATCATGTTGACTTTTTATTAATAAGTTTGACCCGACATTTGACCTAGTTAGAGTGGGAATCAGGGGGAACCCTTTTAAGGGTTTATTACCCACATAATTACCAACTTATAACTACTTTTGATTCGACTAATCACTGGACCATTAGTGATTAATCTTAAAGTCAACCGTTAATTACGACGGTTTGACTTTTAAGCTATAACTAAGCAAAAACTTAACTAAGAAAGGTTAAGCAAACTTACAAGAGTCCTATGAATGACCAGAGATCACTTGAGAGAAGTCTTGAGCTCCAGAATTGATCAGGAATGCAAGAATGAAGGTGTGAAGAATGTTTGCAACTTAGTGGCCTTTTATAGTGTTTAATCCACCATAGATTGTTGACATCTAAGTCTACCACTGACCACAATTCAGCAACAAGTGTCCCTAAGTGTCTAGGACTGTTTAGGGGTCGCCCACAATGTGAAAATATCTGTTAAAGGTCGGTTTAGCGCGATAACAGGCTGCTGTCTAGTTTTTCTGTATCTGCGCGATTGACGCGGCCCGCGTAAAGTCTTATTAACCTTTACGCGGCCCGCCTGAGACCTGTTGTCAGCTTTCACATTTTCAAGTTTTTGCATATTGTCCCTTGGCCTTTCGAAAGGGCAACCAAGCTTATTCTTTACATTTTGACCCCTTCTTATTTACCTACAAGGGCTTTAAGACTTGTACCCACTTTGCCAAGTCCCTGGACACTTCTGGTTAACCCGAAAAGTCATAACTTTCAACGTTAACGCTTTAACCCCTTGTATACGAATTTGATCATAACTTTCTCATATGATAACGAAACTTTATGAAATTTATGTCGTGCATTCTAGTGAGCATAATTAACCGTTACAAAGCTTCGAGTTTGTCAAAAGGTCACTCAGAGGTATAACTTAAACATGTTGACCCATTTAACCCCTATAGTTTGTAATCTCTCACTTTTAGCTTCGCATGATCCATGATTTATTCGTTTGATGCTATAAACATCATGTAGGGTTAATGTACAATATATTTATTCACTGTCGACATTTAGAACTCGTATATTCACATACTTTCCATGATTGTCAACTTTAGTCCTTTCAGAACATTTTTTCACACGTTCAAACATATGACACGTGTCAACACATTATAGGACGTGAATTTTCGAGGTGTTACATCCTCACCCCCTTAAAAGAAATCTCGACCTTGAGATTTACTGAAATAAATAAGGGTACTTTTCTTTCATCGTGGACTCAACCTCCCACGTGTATTTGGGACCTCTACCGGCATCTCATTTGACCTTTACAATAGGCACATGCTTCCTCCGAAGCTTCTTAACCTGTCGATCCTCAATCGACAATGGGTTTTCCACAAATTTTAAGCTCTCATCTATATGCACATCTGTATGTGGTATGACCAGTGATTCATCAGCGAAACACTTCTTCAGATTGCAGATGTGGAACACATTGTGAATTCCACTGAGCTCTTCAGGTAAGTTTAACTTATAGGCAGCTGACCCGACACGTTCGATAACCTCGAAAGGTCCTATGTATCTCGGGCTTAGCTTGCCTTTCTTACCAAATCGCATCACCCCCTTCCAGGGTGATACTTTAAGTAACACTTTGTCACCTACTTCGAAGTGAAAAGCTTTACGCTTTGGATCTGCGTAACTCTTCTGCCTATCTCGGGCAGCTTTGAGACGGTCACGAATCTGGACAATCTTGTCCGTCGTTTCAAAGACTATCTCTGGTCCTGAAAATTGGACATCTCCAACTTCCGCCCAACAAACGGGCGTTCTACACTTTCTACCGTATAAGGCCTCGAAAGGCGCAACCTTTATGCTGGTGTGGTAGCTATTGTTGTAGGAGAACTCAATTAGTGGTAGGTGGTTATCCCAACTACCACCCAAATCAATCACGCATGCACGCAGCATGTCTTCCAACGTTAGAATGGTACGCTCACTCTGTCCGTCAGTCTGAGGGTGGTAAGCCGTACTGAAATTCAAACGTGTGCCCAAAGATTGCTGGAAACTCTTCCAAAAAATGTGACGTGTATCTAGTATCTCGGTCAGAGATAATAGACACAGGTATGCCATGTAAGGCTACAATCTTATCAACGTACAACTGGGCTAACATGTCAGAGCTATAAGTCTCCTTGATGGGTAAGAAATGTGCTGACTTAGTCAGTCTATCAACTATAACCCATATTGTATCATTTCCTTTCCTTGTCTTAGGTAACTTGGTGATAAAATCCATAGTTACCATTTCCCACTTCCACGTAGGAAGTTCAGGTTGTTGTAGCAAACCTGATGGCTTTTGATGTTCTGCTTTGACTTGTGCACACGTCAAGCACTTAGCTACATAGGCAGCTACAAACTTTTTTCAAGCCTATCCACCAATAATTTGCCCTTAGATCCTGGTACATCTTATCAGCTCCAAGATGAACGGAATATTTGGAACTATGGGCTTCCTGGAGGATGACATCTCGAAGTCCTCCATAAACTGGAACCCATATACGTCCATTCAATCTCAGAATTCCGTCTTTGCAAAGAGATAACTGCTCCTCAGTTACCCCTAGCTTCTCGTTAGGATAGTTAGCTTCCAACACAGCTTCCTTC
The DNA here is from genome assembly GCA_030545235.1 of Helianthus tuberosus. Classification (NCBI taxonomy): domain Eukaryota; kingdom Viridiplantae; phylum Streptophyta; class Magnoliopsida; order Asterales; family Asteraceae; genus Helianthus; species Helianthus tuberosus. Next base: position 54,340,834 of record CM060388.1, on the reverse strand, counting down.
TGTGCAGCTAATAACCTTTTAGTCAAACTGTTCTTTATTTCAATGCTCTTGGCATTGATTCGGATGGGTTTCACCCTTTCCTTTCTGCTCAAGGCATCGGCAACTACATTTGCCTTTCCGGGATGGTATCTGATTTCACAATCATAATCATTTAACGTCTCCATCCATCGGCGCTGCCTCATGTTTAAATCTTTCTGATTAAACATATGTTGAAGGCTCTTGTGATCAGAATAGATCACACACTTGATACCATACAAATAATGTCTCCACAGTTTTAGTGCAAATACAACGGCACCCAACTCCAAGTCGTGGGTGGTGTAATTCTTTTCATGCACCTTTAACTGTCGTGATGCATAGGCAATAACTTTGCCTTTCTGCATAAGCACACACCCCATGCCAGTGTGCGATGCATCGCAGTAAACCACAAAATCTTCTATTCCATCTGGCAATGTCAGTACTGGGGCGTTACTCAACTTTTGTTTTAGGATATCAAAGGACTCTTGCTGCTTAGGGCCCCAAACGAACTTTACTTTCTTCTTAGTCAAGGAAGTTAAGGGTGCAGCAACCCTTGAAAAATTTTCAATGAAACGCCTGTAATATCCTGCCAATCCCAGGAAGCTACGAATCTCTGTAGGCGTCTTTGGCTCTTGCCAGTTCATAACTGCTTCAACCTTAGCGGGATCCACTTGTATACCACGCTCACTAACCACATGTCCAAGGAATTGGACTTCTCGAAGCCAAAATTCACACTTAGAGAATTTGGCATAGAGTTTCTCACGATGCAGGAGTTTGAGAATACATCGAAGGTGTTTCTCGTGGTCAGCTTGGTTCTTAGAGTAAATGAGAATGTCATCGATGAACAAGATGACGAATTTATCTAAGTACGGCTTGCAAACGCGATTCATGAGATCCATGAACGCGGCCGGTGCATTAGTGAGCCCAAAAGGCATCACTAGGAACTCGTAATGACCATAACGAGTCCTAAATGTTGTTTTGTGCACGTCTTCATCTCTAACCTTCAGTTGATGGTATCCTGACCTCAAGTCAATCTTCGAGAAATAACTTGCTCCTTGCAATTGATCGAACAAATCGTCGATCCTTGGCAAAGGATACCTATTCTTGATCGTGACCTTATTAAGCTCATGGTAATCGATGCACAGACGCATCGATCCATCCTTCTTTTTGACAAACAAGACAGGTGCTCCCCAAGGAGACGAACTAGGTTTTATGAAACCTTTAGCTAGCAATTCATCCAGTTGTGTCCTTAATTCCTTCATTTCTGTGGGCGCCAACCTATAAGGTGCTCTAGTATCTGGAGCTGCTCCAGGGATGATATCAATTCTGAATTCGACTTGTCTATCTGGTGGCAAACCAGGTAGATCTTCAGGAAACACTTCAGGGTATTCAGAAATGACGGGGACGTCTTCGATCTTCGGTTTAGGCTCATCAAAAATTACTTGTGCCATGTAGATGACACAACCCTTCTTTAAACACTTGGAAGCCTTGAGCATAGTCACTTGCTCAGGCAGTCCATACTGGGTATCTCCCCGAATGGTAAGTGATTCACCAGACGGAGTCTTTATCACCACTTGCTTTCTGTTGCAGACAATTTGGGCCTGGTTATGAGATAACCAGTCCATACCCAAAACTATGTCAAAAACCGGCCAACTTAAAGGGAAGTAGAGACAGAGGAAAAGAGCGGTTCTTAATGGATATAACACATCCATCTAACACAGTTGAGACGGTTTCTATGGTGCCATCTGCTAACTCCACCTCATAGTTTACACTTAAGGTTTTGACAGGTAAATTCAGCAATTCACAAAACTTATTATCAATGAAAGATTTATCAGCGCCTGAATAAAAAAGTACTCTTGCATAGACATCATTTACAAGGAAAGTACCTGTAATCACATTGTCGTCTAGAACCGCTTCCTTTGCATCCATTCTGAAGACTCTAGCATTAGTCTTCTTGGCCTCTTCAGGCTTCTTGGCGTATTTAGGGCAGTTGGTTTTAATGTGCCCTTTCTCATTGCATCTGTAGCAAGTTGCATCTTTCAGCTGTTTGCAATCCAAGGTCTTGTGATCCTTGGACTTGCATATACCACAAGCATAGGTTTTTGACTGAGTCTGCGAGTTCGACTCGAGTCTGCACTTTCCAAAGTGCTGTTTCTTGCAAATCTTGCACTTGGGCTTCTCACCAGACTGATGCCCATCTTTCCTTGACTCAGATCCTTTCTTGTTGTCACCGTTCCCACGGTGCTTCTTGTTCGATCTCCGTGAACTATCATCTTCACGTTTTCTCTTCTCAGCATCCTTATTCCTCAGCGATCTTTGCCTGACCGCATCCAAAGTGAGGGATAAAGATATGTCAGCTACAGATCTAAAAGTAGCTGGCCGAGAAGCCTTCACGCTTGCCTTTATCTCGAGGGCTAAACCACCGATACAACGAGCTATTCTTTTTGGTTCCGGGGTCACCAGATATGGGACCAACCGGGACATTGTGTTGAAGCTCGTGAGGTAAGCTTGACAGTCAAGGTTTGTCATAACCAATGATAGAAAATCAGACTCTATCTTCTCCACCTCATGCTGGGGACAGTAATTTTCCCTGATGAGGGCAACAAATTGATCCCATGACATGTTGTACAATGGGATTTTCCCGGTGGCTTGAATCAATAATCTCCACCAGGCTAAAGCTTCGCCTTTAAAAGATTGCGACACAAACTTGACTATATCCCTCTCAGCGCACCCGCTGATATCCACAACTGTGTCCATCTCGTCTAACCACGTCATGCAGTCAATGGCTCCCTTTTCCCCAGTAAAATCTCTGGCCTTGCACGGAACGAAGTATTTATAGGAGCAACCCTTACTACGGGGTTCTTGATTTAGTACAACTTGCTGAGATGGAGCACTGTGGTGGTTTGAGGAAAGTCTATCATCATCTTTCTTCAGTTCTTCCTTTTTGGAAGGTGGCTTCGAATGCGGCGTAGAGAGGGTCCTACTCCGAGTCCCACTATACTCTTCATACTGCCTTTCCAAGGCTTTTGTAACTGCGTCGTCAACCAACGATTTTAATTCAGCACCCGTTAAATGAACTCGGGCGTTATCAATATTCTCCACTGGATGGCTATTAATTTCGTCTGAGTTAGCCATTTTAATTGAACTGTTACAGAAAACAAGGACAATAGTTTATTTGGGAATTTATTATGGAATTGCCCCTTAGGGTAATTCATTAACCATGGTAACAAGAGACCATATTTGGTTAATTTATTAATCGTATTTAATTAGGATTTCAATTATAATTTATCCTAATTATAAACAATAACAATATACATTAGCACACAAGGCCTAGTCACAAGGACATTTATAAATTATAAACTATGATTTCAGAGAATCAAAGCATGAAGGTTTGAACCTAGTTCATTACCTTTATCTGACAGGGAGTCATCGCTACCACTGTTTTTTGGCTCATATGGAAATGAGCAGGGCCCGTAGGCGCTATATCGCCACGTATGGTCAAAAATATGATCATCTTAATTGATGATTTAAACCCATGATTCACAGATCATTAAATTGGGTTAGGAATCTTTGGAAAGATCCTTATATAAAAATGACGTGTGTGATTTTTAATGAATCACGTCTGCCAGGAGTGTTAACATGTTTACAGATGTTAACAGGGATTTGAATCTTTTAAACAGGTCTTACCATCATGGCCGGGTCTTATAATGACACTCAGGCTAGGTTTCACTCTTAAGATTCTTATTCAATATATAATAGGCAGATTATTATTAAAAGGAATAATTTTGATTTATTTATTTCATATATATATTTATGCAGATAATAGCAAAAATGAAATTTATAAACTTACATTCCATTAATTTATTAAAAAGTTACACGTCGCCCTAAACGGGACTTTTTAAATAGACAAACTTACCCACGCAGGGGTTTAAACAAGGACTTACCCACGTAGGGGCTTAACAACAAACATCATAATAGTCCACGCAGGGATTTACACAAATAACATAATAGTCCACGCAGGGACTTAAACAATAACATACCCTCGTAGGGGTTAACCGAAAGATAGACCCACGCAGGGGTTTATACAGCAAGACTGGCCCACGCAGGGGCTCATCAACAATTGGAAGGATTCAGTGGTCCTTCTTGCTCTTCCCTTTGATCAAGCTTGTCAATCCTTGGAAGAAGCTCTGTCTCTCCCTGCGGTCGCGGTGGAAGTCTCGCTCAACCTGATCCAGTCTCTGAAGAATTTCCTCCCGTTCTGGGGGAGAAAACCATGGCGGCTGCGATTGTGTCCGTATAATAGGTCTGGCAGGTATCTGGTACCCATGAGTTGGGTACCCTACTCCCCAAGGAGCGCCATAGGGTCCATCCGGGTTAAAGGCGTTGTAATTGGCCGCCACCATATAGGGGTCGGCTTCACCGTAACCGTAGTTGGTGTGAGCTGATTGTTCAAACGGGTTATACGCCATAGAACCCGTGTATGCTGGAATCGGGTTATCAAAACCCATCGGAGGTAGTTGCTGTGCAACTGGTTGCGAAGGTCCACCCATTTGTGGATCTTCTTGATATGGCGGATAATGGCTGCCACTTGATTGTCGAGGAGAGCTAAAATGAAAGTCTCCTCCTCGCGCTGACATCCGCGCTCCGGTTCTCCTACGCCTCGGCGGTTGTGGAGGTGCCGGTTGAACTGGTGGCGGTGGAGGCGGTGGCGTGACTGCCACAAACCGTGAATCCACAGTGGGATCCTGCTGCTGCTGCTGGTGAGGCGACGAATGATGCGAGGGTGTGAAGTACCACTCGTGCTGGTTAAATCGCGCCATGTAACTGTCCGGACCATGGTAGGGTGATCCGTGAAAGGATGAACCATCCGAGATCTCAATGGAATGGTTCGGTGTACCACTGGCAGGTTCGACGGGATCCGTGTCCTCGTCCATATCCATAGCGTTGTCTCCCGAGAAGTGGTCCTCCGGCCCCAATGGGTTAAAACCCACTGGTTCTTGTATAAAATTTTCCATGTTAAACCGGCCCCTAAAAACAGGTGTAGGGTCACCGAAGGAATTGTGCGATAAGGACCGCTGTAAAGGTATGCAGGAAGGTTGAGGGTTGTTGGGCTCATACTCCGGCTGTGGCCCATAAGGGTTACGAACAGGAGGTGTTGAACTGTGCGAAACCGACCGTCTTGCCGGCTCGAAGAGGTTCCTCCGGTTCTGTCGAGGATCGCCACTCTCGGTGGTCGAAGGAGCTTGCATATGCGAAGGTCCTGCCTCGTCGTCATTTGGGGCGGTGATTGGCCCCTTTCCTCGTCCTCTTCTTCGGAAGAATCTTGGCGGCATTTTTAATCCTGTCAATACAACATGAGATAACGACAAGAATATATATGAAATAAAGGACAAAACAAAAACCAAACAAGGTAGAATTCGTCCTATGTTATTTGTCGAGACTCGAAAGTTTAGATATGTGCAATTGTGTAACTGAGATTAGACACAAAAGGCTAGTGTTTAATTCACTCAGTGTTGGCTCTAATACCAACCTGTCACACCCCGGATTCCACGTGTCACCGGTGGGCCCGGTGGGGAGTATCGTGACGTGGTTGGCAACATAATAGTCAAACAACACAATATTTAATATGCACAGCGGAAGCAAATTGTAAGATATAATTCAACCGAATATAATGTTGTAATATCAAGTATCACAATAGTCGATTGCTTATCCACAGACGGATCGAAAATAAAATAGAAACAATAGTTCAACAGACTTTAGGCATCTTAAGCTTGCGAGACTTCTATTGATGCTAAGGAGAAATCCCAGCCAATTACATTTAGTAACTGCATTTAATCTTTTTGGGAAAATACGTCAGTTTACACTGGTAAATACAATCAACTTACTCATTTTGGAAAATGATTAAAAATTGATTTGGATGCACATGGCATAAACATTTTATAACTTGGGAGAATTATTTAAATATATAATCTTGTGAACGAATTACATGTTCCTTATGCGTTCAGTAGCCCGGATCGTGTCCGGGTTAAAGATCAATAGACACACCACATTATTCTTTTGTGCACTGACGAGTGTACGCCAACACCCCGCGCTTAAGTCGTGGCCATTTCGTTAAATGATGCGAGGGATATCCGGGACATGGTCATTAACCCCCCAAAGGCTTTTAAGTAAACAAAACTGTTTAAACGGGCCGATCAAATTATTCAATTAACCACCTAATGATGGAAGATTTGACACCCGACCAAGCGGTATTCTATATACCGTAACCCAAGCCCGTATAGGGAAAATAAGTTAAAAGTATTTACCTGAGCAATGTAATAATCACAATAAGCAAATTGCAAGTAGCTTTTACTGGTTCTCCTAATTTGGAACGAAAGTTTATAATAACCTATTAGAATCCTAACGGGTCTTTAGTTAAGCTTAAGCTTAGACCGGTTAGTTTCAAAGATACGGTTCGTACGCACGATTAAGCGAAGACCGGATAGAATGTGATTTAGACCCGACAAGTTCAGAGACTTGCTTAATATGGGTATTTCATACACATTCTGGATTTTGGGATAAAACCGATAAGGGTTGACCCGTTTCGGCTAATTTATGTAAACTTGTTACATAAGCCGAACTGAACGCGTAATAAGCGTAACGGGTATCCGTAAGAGCCATATACAGGTTTCCTAAGTTAATATGCTTCAAATATGTTGTGACATCAGTAATATGTCTTTTATTATGCCCGTAACGAATTTAAACACAAACTATGCCCCGTTGGGGTAGTTTGGTCATTTAAAAGGTTATAAAAGAGTTTAAGTATTTACCTGAGTTACAGGTCTGATAAAATCAGAAAAATTATTATTTTACTAAGCTATAACAGTAGGGTAAAGTATATATGTGAAACTTATCAATTTTAACCAAACTATGCACCGTAGGGGCATTTTGGTAATTCCACATAAGCCGAGAAGCTCAAAACTGAAGTCTGAGTTTAACAACTTTTGCTTACTGTTAAAATATTAAAATTTACCTAAAATATCAGTAGGTATCACTCTTGTATGTTTAAAGATAGTCTTTGTACATACTATGCGCTAAAAACTCTAAATAAGGCGATTAGAAGCCGTTTCCGGGTTCTATATATAAAGCTGATATTTTTATCATTCCAGAAGGCCTAAAATAATTTATTTATCATTTAGGATCAGTAGCAAAAGGTTTGGAGTTGATTAGATATGTAAAACTCATTTTATGGCCCGTAAGGGCAAAACCGACAATTACCGGATTAAGCCTATGCCTACTAGTTATGCTCAGCCTAAAATTAATTAAAAATCTTCAAAAATCCCAAAATAATATATTACATCAGTGGGTAAAGATTTTGATATCAAAAAGTAGACTTAACTCGGATATACGCTAATTACGCCGTTTAATTAACATAAAGCTTCTTAATTACGCTAATGAGCATAACTCTCAATCTACACCTCAAACTGATATCAAATTTTGGGTGTATGTTTATATTTCAGTAACTAAAGTTTCTAATCTTTTACATTTTCAAAAATCACGTTTTATGGTGAAAAAGGCATAATGGTCAACATATGAGCAATTAACGGAATCATGCATATTAATTGGATAACTAATGAACCAAGGTGTATAATCATAGAGGGTTATACTAGCATGTAACCTAGTCCAATTAAAGCTCTGAGGCATTTCTAAAACATGCCTAAACGGGTCAGAACTGAAAGTCAAAGCAAAAGTCAAACTATACGACTTTCGGTTCCGAACCGGGTCTAAACAGAAAATTGTCGGGTTGAACATGTTTAGACATGTTCTTACACTAATTACCAAGTTATATTAATGATCAAACAGGTTGTATATGTTCTACATTGCTAATCATGCATAAATTAGAAACTAAGTATCATGTTGACTTTTTATTAACAAGTTTGACCCGACATTTGACCTAGTTAGAGTGGGAATCAGGGGGAACCCTTTTAAGGGTTTATTACCCACATAATTACCAACTTATAACTACTTTTGATTCGACTAATCACTAGACCATTAGTGATTAATCTTAAAGTCAACCGTTAATTACGACGGTTTGACTTTTAAGCTATAACTAAGCAAAAACTTAACTAAGAAAGGTTAAGCAAACTTACACGAGTCCTATGAACGACCAGAGATCACTTGAGAGAAGTCTTGAGCTCCAGAATTGATCAGGAATGCAAGAATGAAGGTGTGAAGAATGTTTGCAACTTAGTGGCCTTTTATAGTGTTTAATCCACCATAGATTGTTGACATCTAAGTCTACCACTGACCACAATTCATCAACAAGTGTCCCTAAGTGTCTAGGACTGTTTAGGGGTTCGCCCACAATGTGAAAATATTTGTTAAAGGTCGGTTTAGCGCGATAACAGGCTGCTGTCTAGTTTTTCTGCATCTGGGCGATTGACGCGGCCCACCTAAAGTCTTATTAACCTTTACGAGGCCCGCCTGAGACCTGTTGTCAGCTTTCACATTTTCAAGTTTTTGCATATTGTCCCTTGGCCTTTCGAAAGGGCAACCAAGCTTATTCTTTGCATTTTAACCCCTTCTTATTTACCTACAAGGGCTTTAAGACTTGTACCCACTTTGCCAAGTCCCTGGACACTTCTGGTTAACCCGAAAAGTCATAACTTTCAACGTTAACGCTTTAACCCATTGTATACGAATTTGATCATAACTTTCTCATATGATAACGAAACTTTATGAAATTTATGTCGTGCATTCTAGTGAGCATAATTAACCGTTACAAAGCTTCGGGTTTGTCAAAAGGTCACTAAGAGGTATAACTTAAACATGTTAACCCCTTTAAACCCTGTAGTTTGTAATCTCTCACTTTTAGCTTCGCATGATCCATGATTTATTCATTTGATGCTATAAACATCATGTAGGGTTAATGTGCAATATATTTATTCACTGTCGACATTTAGAACTCGTATATTCACATACTTTCCATGATTGTCAACTTTAGTCCTTTCAGAACATTCTTTCACACGTTCAAACATATGACACGTGTCAACACATTATAGGACGTGAATTTTCGAGGTGTTACAGAAAAGTTATTTATCAAAATGAGTGATTTGAAAATTAATTATTACATAGGTGTTTTGCAATGACTTTTTTTCCCATATTGGTGAGTGGAAAAAAATATTTACCAAAATGAGTGATTTTAATTTTTTTTTTTTACTAAAATGAGTATTATTTCTTTATTATTAACTAGTCTGTTATAATTTTTTTTTTCAATTAACCTAATATGTTTTTAATTTATTTTTCTCCAAACAACTACTCTTTATATTTTATTTACTTTTTAACTTACCATAATATAATTCTTTTTCTTAACGCCTTTTCTTTTATGTTCTTTTACATTTATGTAAGTGTAGGTCCCGTTTTTCCGGTGAGGATCGATAACGAAAACCTATCCTTGTTTATAACAAACACGGTAACGGGTGCGGAATCCCCGTGACGGTGCAAACCAAACAAAGTGTAAAACACACACGTAACCAAAGATTCAATATCTTTTGATTAAGGACGAGAACGGATACAAACATATACAAACAATGTTTTTACAGACTCTCTCAAAGTCTCACAACTCTCATCAGTTTCATACAGAAACTGTGAGGGGTATTTATACTAGACACAGACTGACGAAACGCATAAAGGCCACGACGAAACACTATCCTAAATCTTCGTTTCGTCGATATGTTATGAGCCCACTCCAAAGTCAAAGTCCACTTCACAGATTTCGGCACATAAAAGTTAATTACGGCCCAAGTGACAAATCAGTTTACAACTTTGCACAATTTCAACGTAAGACAAATATGTGACATCACCATGACATCACAATGATGATGTCATGGTGATGTGTAAACGGGAATGGCTTGCGGCGCTCCGTGCTTCACGTGTCGAACTCTGGGGCGCACGACGGAGGAATGTCGTGTCTTCGGGCTTGAGCCGGACCTAACCGAGTCGACCCGAACCGAATCGAACCAAGTCAAGTCGCGTCCACATAAAATGTACCAACAGTAAGCTAAATCATTCTAATATAAAGTTTACTTCTATAATTTTAGAGGTGTAAACGATCACTAAAGTTCTACGTTTATGTTCATTTATTTAACTTTAATTGAATAAACAATCGAACACAAACAGGGTTTTCTTTTTCGTAAACGAGACATGTGTTTATGTTTACATTAACCGAATGAAATAAATGTTGTTCGTGACTATTAAAAAATAAGTTAATGATAAAACATAATAATAAGTATCGACCTGGCCAATGAAATTACGAACCAATCAATTTACGTAAATATTTTGCCCACTGGTTGTTAATAAAATTATGTAACTTTAGGAAACACTATATTATGGGTTTTCATTTGAATTGGTAATCAACAACACAGACAATAGTAAATGAAAAATGACCCTAAAAAACTCATCCATTTTGTTAAATAACTTTTTCACCAACACCCCTAAAAAAAAAAACCCTCAAAATTCATGCATGTGTTAACTTTTTCAGTGAAACCTAGTTTCACTAGTTTTTTAACTTAAATAAATTACTATCTATATACTCACTATTTAAAAAACAAAATATATTGCATATTGATAATGTTTTTTAGGAAAATTGGTAATTAATAAACCAACCTTTGCCTCATTGGTAATTAATAATCCTACCTACAGAATTGGTAATTAATAATCCTACGTTTCAATATGTTGAGTTTTTTTTAACTGAAGTTAGTTTTTAAGTTTTATTTGTTACACAAACAGTCCCTGTAGTTATAATTTACTAGTTTTAAGTTTTATTTATTACACAAACAGTCCCTGTAGTTATAAAAAAATCATAAAAATCCTAAAAATCCTAAAAAATCTAAAAAATCAAAAAAATTCAAAAAAATCATAAAAATTCTAAAAAAATCAAAAAAATTCTAAAAAAATCAAAAAAATTCTAAAAAATCATAAAAATTCAAAAAAAATAAAAAAAAATCATAAAAAAGATAAAAAATCATAAAAATTCAAAAAAAGCAAACGTTTCGACGCGAACCGTACCACCACCACCACCACCGCCACCACCACCACCACCACCGCACCGCCGCCACCACCACCGCCACCACCACCACCGCCACCACCACCGCCGCCACCACCACCACCACCACCGCACCGCCGCCACCACCACCACCACCACCACCACCACCGCCACCACCACCACTGCCACCACAACACCGCCACTACCACCGCCACCACCGCCACCACCGCACCGCCGCCACCACCGCCACCACAACACCACCACCACCACCACCACAGCACCGCCACCACCACCACGACCGCCACCGCACCGCCGCCACCACCACAGCACCGCCACCACCACCACCACCACCACCGTTTTTGAAACGGTGCGGGTCGAAAACGGTCCGGGTAGAAACGGTACGGGTCGAAACGGTACGGGTCGAAACGGTACGCGTCGAAACGGTCCGGGTCGAAACGGTCCGGGTCGAAAACGGTTCGGGTCGAAACGGTACGCGTCGAAACGGTACGAGTCGAAACGGTACGGGTCGAAACGTTTGTTTTTTTTGAATTTTTTGAATTTTTATGACTTTTTATGATTTTTTATGATTTTTTTGATTTTTTTTGATTTTTTATGATTTTTTTGAATTTATTTGATTTTTTTAGAATTCTTTTGATTTTTTTTGAATTTTTATGATTTTTTTGAATTTTTTTTATTTTTTAGGATTTTTATGATTTTTTTTATAACTACAAGGACTGTTTGTGTAATAAATAAAACTTAAAACTAGTAAATTATAACTACAGGGACTGTTTGTGTAACAAATAAAACTTAAAAACTAACTTCAGTTAAAAAAAACTAACGGAGGTCTATTGAGTACCAACATATTGAAACGTAGGATTATTAATTACCAATTCTGTAGGTAGGATTATTAATTACCAATGGGGCAAATGTTGGTTTATTAATTACCAATTTTCCTTTTTTTTAATAAGAGTATAGTATTATCATATATATATATATATATATATATATATATATATATATATATACAGAAAGGTTAACGTATATTATAACCATCTGGGGTAGCCCAGTTGGCCAGTCCCACCCAGCCTCTTCTTAAGGTCACCGGTTCGACTCCCGGCAATGCCCTATTGGGGTGTTGGGGCTCTTCACCGTGGGTACTCACCGCCAGGCAACATTGGGACGTTGTTAGCTTGCGGAGTTGCAATACTCCGGCGGATGGGAGGTCCGTGCAACTACCCCCCCCCCAGGAAGGTTAACGTATATTACGGCTTAACGTACATCACGTACGACAGGTAATTACGCACGTTCATTTTAAAATCACGCATGTTATAGAACAAATCACGCACGTTGTTGTACGTGAAGTACGTTAAGCCGTAATGTATGATATACTTTTTCTATGGGACCGCTAAAATGAGAACCACCTCCAGTTGTAAGAACCGTGAGAACTACACCGTACGGGGCGAGGTGGACCAAATTTTTTTTTCATAAACGTAGATGCATGTATTATAAACACATTTGTAAAAAAATAAAAAAAAATGTCGGGTGTGTAGTTTTGAGCACCCAAAGTTTGCGTTTACGGGGCCCGTAAATTTTATTTAAAATTTACGGTACTCGTAAACAAAAACTTGTGGTGTTCAAAACTACACACACGACATTTTTTTTTGAATTTTTTTTACAAATGTGTTTATAATACAAGCATCTACGTTTATGAAAGTTTAGAAAATGATCAATTTTAATCCTTTAACTTTCAAAACTTGTTAACTTCGACTGTTTATGAAGATGCAATTGTTTTTCGGCTTACAATCAGGATTTTGGGTAGGATAGACTCGAGTTCCAACATCAGTCTATCAAAAATAAACTAGAAGCAAAATCTTTTTGGATTTTATAAAGTTTACATTAAAACACACCTAAAATCTTTTTGGAATTTTTCATTTTTCAAATGTAAAGACGGAAAGCAATAAATAAATATATACAAAGATGTAGAAACTGAAAGCAGTAAACAAATATTTACAGACATTCTTTTTGCGAGTTTCGAGGGTAAGAGAATCATATCAGTGTACGGTCACGCCAAAACGCCCTTTTTGTTCAATTAGTTAACATTTAGATAAGCATCCTATAACAATTATCGGTATTGTTGTCCACATAAGCTCAACTTATCAGATGTAATCATGGCGAGGGGATACGTTAAGGTATGATTTATACTTACCGACCGGTGTTCATCCACACACGACACATTCCCGTATCAAGGTATTCACGAGAGTTCATCTTACCGGTGAGTATACTGTTTATCATCTGTTTGACCGTATAAAAGATGTGAGAAACTCACTTATTTAGATTGAAAACAAGCCCTATGTGATAGAATCACTTATTGATGAGGAACTTGATTTTCAGATGCATGAAGGCACAAGAGCAAGTCCGTGAACAGGTCAGTACTTTCGTACAGCAAAGAGACGAACTTGACTCCCGCAAAGAATCTGTGATATATTATCACTTATTTTGTTTGAACATGTGATTGTTGATCACTTATTGAGGTCGAATGCAATATGTACACGTATGTATAGTATCATGGAACATCTAGACTTCGTCTCCGTTATTTTTCGGTAAAAGAAACAACCATGATACCCAGATGATAAGAAAGCATAAAGACCGAATATCTCAGAACCTCGGCAATCTCTCAAACGAAATTTCGGTACTAAGACCATATGCCAATGTGTGGTTCCCACCTGGTCTTCAGTCGATTTAAGATTTATATCACCCTGCACACTTTAATATGATTGTGAGCCTACCGATACATCTTATATAGAGCTGCTTAACATTTTTCATTTTGCATTTCAGTTTAAAGATGTTTCAACAGACCACTGATGTACTATCATTTTCTCTTTTTCTCGCCAGGAAACTAATTTTTGTTTTTCTATTGTTTTTGCGTTTTGAAATTTTTTGATGTTTTTGAATTTTCAAATATGGATTTACTCCCCCTAAAATCAACAAACTAAGATAAATCTAAAAGACACAAAGGTATTTATAAAAACGATTTCGCGATGTCGGTTTAACTCATGGTTTTACCTCAATGCCGTTTACCAAAATTAATTTTGAATCAGAAATGATTTATCGAATTTTGGAAAAATCTGTTGGCATGTCGGTAAGCGGTGCGGACCATGACAACATTGACGAGTTTCATAGTGAAACAATCACGTGTGAGGTGATATTCGAGATCAACGTGTCTGGCCAAAGAGTGCTACGAGAGGATAACAATTTATAAAGCAGCTTAAATATCGACAAGTATATGAGAGATTAGAAATTTAAAACCGTATCCTGCAACTGCTTCGTGCATTGCAATGAATCTGAGTGCTCTCCCAAACTGGATATCCACCCGGTGTGGATTTCAAAGTCGATTTTTTTTGTAGCTACTGAGAAATCTCTTCACAGCAACCAGATCAGAAACCTTTGGGTCCGGCTGGTCTTCCACATTGCACCAGCGAAGGTCTTTGACTTTCTCTTTCAGAAGTAGTGTGCGGTTGTTCAATCCATGCCAAGGCATCCGCACACCCGGTTGGTTTGTTCACCAAACACATTTTCTTCAATCACACCACGAAGAAATGTACACTGCACGTTCATTTTGTGGAATATGTATCTTCAGACGTGCTGCAGGTGCGTACATTTTGATTGAATCTATCCTGGGGCCCCGATCAAAGCCTTGAACAATCAAAATTTGGAATGATTTTCAATTTGTCGAAGCTTTCAATTTCTTTCGACAGAGAATTCTGTCTTCTTTCCTTTTTCTCTCCAACAAAGGCAACAATTTCTTTTGTCGCCGATCTTGTGCATGGACACTCCACTATCAACAATCCGATGACTATCGATAGTTCCTCCTGGAACATCCTACACACTCACTCAGAGATTAGTTGGAGAGGGGGACCCAAGCCTTAATAGACTTGGGTCGTCCTTCATCATCGAGGATTGTGACTTCGATTTCCTGATGATTCGGAATGGATTGAGCTTCCCCTGAAACAGTTACCGATTTTGGTTTCCAAATCTGTTTTTGTTTTTCATTTTTAATTTCTAACTTAACAGACTTTGTTTGGACAACCTCCGGTTTTAACTCCTTTTCAACTTCTTTGACGTTTTGACGTCGTTGTTTTGTTTCTTGTTCCTTAACAGTTCTTTTATCATGTTTTGGTGAAACGTGACGACGTTGTGGGTGAACCTTTTCAGGTGGTGCTCTTTCCACAAATTTCTCTTTAGGAGTGTTTGAGCAGTTCTTAATGATATGCCCAAACTCCCCACATTTAAAACATGTTATCCTTTCCACAAACTTAGGAGAATTTGATCAACCAACAGATGTCGAACCTGTTGAACCTGAAGTACTTGCTTTTTCATCACACCCGTTTGTATGTTGAGTGTAATTGTTTTGACTGTTACGTTTTAAAATCTTGACTTGTTGGATAAAATCGGTGTTTGATTTGTTTTCAAAAGTCTCAATTTTATCAGTACCCTTCGATGCTACAAACTTGACATCCTTGTTTTTCTTCTGGTTACGAGCTCCGTTTGTTTCAGATTTTGATTGAGAAACATTAGGCTTTTGAGCTCGCCTTTTTGGTTGTTTACCCTTATTAGCAAAAGGTTGTTGCTTTGTTGGTGATTTTTGACTTCCAAATTGTTTTCTGATTTTGGATTTTGGAATGGGATCACATTGAGTCACAACAACTCCAGGTATCGTCTTTCCCAAAAATTTGCTTGTATTATCTTCAAAAACTTTTTCAATCGAAGATGGATTGACATTTTTAATTGGAAAATCATGATCTGAATAGATTTTAGAATCACCAACCAAAGTGTATAACACGTTATTACTCTTAACGGTAGACACAGATTCTTTTACTTCCTTGACAGGATTAATCACTTGTTTGGTAACTTGTTGCACAACAGGAATAGGAGGATCACAAAAAATATGATTCTCAATTGGAATTTCTATTCCCTTCTTCTTATCAAGTGATTCATCCTGGCCATTCACATCTGATTCTGATTCATCATCAGACGACTCATAGTCCTCAATGATTGGAGGACTTTGTTTCGTAGATGTTGAAGTTTCTGTTTGCTCAGATGATGTACTTGAAGAACTGTCCGGTTTGAACCCTGGGCCAGTAGTAAATTCCTCATAATCAAGAGGCACACTGGGTTCAAAACGAGGCATATCCTCTTCATCGGGCGACTTGGTATAGTCGTGTCTCAAAGGGGGTGGACACTTCCTATAACCAACTCCTTTAACGTTTCCCTTTAGTTTCTGAACGTCAATGATGTGATCGAGCACATATCGGGAGTTAGAATAACTCTCCAATTTGAGTTGATCGCTTCATATTCACACTTGGCCACGGCTAGCTCTTTCTTGGTTTCCTCAATGATATTAATATAGTTATTAATACCAATTTGTTTGTTGAAAACAGTTTTTGTTAATTCGGAAACACTTTTCTTTTGGGTTTCAATAACTGTTTTAAACTCCTTTTCATTGCGAGCTAAGGCCATGTTTGCCTCTTTGCACTTTGACAGTTCAATAACCAAATTCTGATTGTGAGTATGAACCTTTTCAGATTCAAGATTCACATCTGCACAAGCATTACAAACAGTAGGAGCAGAAGTTTCAGTATTTACCTGACTCGTAGAGGCTGAGACATTTGCCATAAAGGCAGTTTGAAAAGAAAAAGATCCATCTTCAAAATTATAATCTCCCGCATTCGAGCTTTCTTCATCTGAACTCCCGCTATAACCCGAGCTATCATCACTTTCAGAAAATTCTTCCTTGTGAACGTACTTGATGTGATTGATGATCTTTGCATAACATGCACTTCCTCCTCCCAACTGTACAGACCAATCGCACCCTTCATCAGCTTGAACGGTGAATGCTTGATTGGTGTTTGATGGTCCAGACTAGTTCTGATTGTTGCTCACTGCTACTATCCTTCTTTCACGATTGTCTTGATTTGCATTAGAAGTACTAGTCTGATTTCTGAACGGATTCTGATTGCCTTGTTTGCTTGGTAGGGTGCACTCATGTTTGAAGTGACCCTTTTCGCCACAATTGTAACATGTAACCGCATCTTTATTGAACCCGTACTTCGTATCATTTTTGCCTTCCAACGAAGTTCTTCCAGTTCGAGTCATGAAATCCTTTGCCCTTCTAACAACACTTGCAAACACCCACTTGATATCCATTAACTCCATTTCATCACGATCTATCTGCTGATAATCTTCATTGGTCATATTGATGTTTCCAATTTGACCTGCTACCAATCCACAGTATGAACTGAACATTGTATTGAGAAGTTCCAAATGTTCCTTTGCAACTTCTACACTGACTTTTGAAAGATTGGAAGTATAAACTCTGACAGCGTTGGTGTTTTGGGGTGAGGGATTGTTGGTATAATGCGCTTGTTGTTGTTGTGGTTGGGCTTGAGGTTTGGGTATAGATTGTGAAAGATGAGCACTTTGATCCCACTGTGGTTGGGCTTGATTGAACTGTGGAAATAGCGATGAGCTTGTATTGGACACAAACGCCATTTGAAGCTTTGGTTGCTGAATGGAACTAGAACTAGCTGAAGGACCAAAACCAGGCAAATACATTTCTGTGTTTTGAGGAGGTGCAGTTGCAATCCTTTTAGCTTTCCGAATTTCCTCTTCGTTCTTTTGCTCCAACTTCTGAATGAATTCATAAAGGCTGACATTGGCTGCATCCAGAGCGCCCGTATGCTTTAGAAGTTTAATGAATGGACTCCACTTAGGAGGTAGAGCATCAGCAAATTGTGCAACCATTTCCGGATGAGTTGCAGCAACACTATAAGAACTCATTTCACTAATCAAATGGTAAAAACGAGAAGTCATATCATTTAGATTTTCATTCTCCAAGAACTGAAATGATTCAAACTCTTTCTTCAATAAATCATGGCGTATCTTTCTAGTAGCTGCATTTCCTTCTCCTCTCGCTACCAATGCATCCCATAAACCTTTCGTGGTCTTACAATATGAGAATTGATGAAAGATGTCTCTGTGAAGTGCTTGAGTGAGAATAGCATACGCCTTCTTCTCCAGATCATATGCCTTTTTGTCGGCTTCTTGCATATTATTGAAAGTTGTCGCATTTGATCCTGCTTCTTCAAGAGCTTCACTAAATGCAGAGGTGAAACACGTCCATAATTATGTGTTTTGCCCTTGAACGTAATTATGGAAACGACCCTTCCATGATGGATAGTAATTTAACTTTGGCGGGCGATTGTTGCTACCCGTCTCATTCTCACTAAGCAAAATATTTTGAATGCTCTGATTTTGATTCGACACCATTGCCCATTGACTTGAACTTATTGACTGTTGTTGTTTAGGTATGGTACTCGCTAAATATTTGGCCATCGACATCTGTTTTAGGGCTGGTTGTGGATCCGTACTCCAATCCCAAGGGCTAGTACAACTCATATTTGATGTATGTATGTGAAAAACTGATCACACTCTTGAAAACAGACTGTTATCACACTTTTGCAAACCTTCTGTTTAAAAACTGAACAAGTATCTCGACGAAACTGGATTCTTATCTCTGGTCGACGAAACAAATATGTGTGCTAATCGACGAAACAGTTGTGAATATTGGTCGACGAAACAGATGAGAATAATGATGAACGACGAAACAACTAGAATGTGGATCTGATTCGACGAAACAGAAGGTAGATATGGACGACGAAAGTGAACGATATGTTTGGTCGACGAAACAGGTTTGAAGCCCAAATCAAATGTGAAGCCCAAAGGTTGAAGGCACAGTTCAATTTTGTTTTATGTAACTAATCGGTGAAGCCCAAATCAATGTTAAGCCCAATATGCGACGAAACTGAATATTTATTTGTGTTGTGGACGAAACAAATATTGCCTGATCACACTCGACGAAACAGAATATGAACTGGATGTCGACGAAACAGGCTTTGATCTCAGGTCGACGAAACTGATTTTAATGTCTTATCCTCTGACTAGGTGGTCACCCTTTTCAAACTAACACCTTACTTTTCTGATTTTCGAGGCTTCCTTTTCAACAACTCATCATCACCTACACACTATTTTCAAACACTAGCATTATAATATTAGAAACACTTTAAGTTAAACTCAAAATCGGATCAAACATACAGAAATATTCAAGAACAAGAACAATATTTGAAGAACACTATCAAGATCAGATGAACATAACGATGATTCCGGCCAAAATATCACCGGATAAAATTTTCGAAACACAATTTTGCCTAAAACTTTCAACAAAAACCAAATGTTGATATGTAAACACTCAAACAAACAAGGTTTTCGATAAAACTTTTAGCAAACAAACAACATCCAACAGATTTTAAGAGTTCATTTTCCAGAAAATGATGAGTTTTTCAAGAACAAAAATCTGAAAAACACAATAACACACTTGTTTCAAACACGACAATGTTTGGTTTTAAACAAGGAAAAGAGCCAAGGCTCTGATACCACTTGTAGGTCCCGTTTTTCCGGTGAGGATCGATAACGAAAACCTATTCTTGTTTATAACAAACACGGTAACGGGTGCGGAATCCCCGTGACGGTGCAAACCAAACAAAGTGTAAAATACACACGTAACCAAAGATTCAATATCTATTGATTAGGGACGAGAATGGATACAAACATATACAAACAATGTTTTTACAGACTCTCTCAAAGTCTCACACCTCTCATCAGTTTCATACAGAAACTGTGAGGGGTATTTATACTAGACACAAACACAGACTGACGAAACGCATAAAGGCCACGACGAAACACTAAAGTCGACGAAACACACCTTGTTTCGTCGACATACATATAATCCTAAATCTTCGTTTCGTCGACATGTTATGAGCCCACTCCAAAGTCAAAGTCCACTTCACAGATTTCGGCCCATATAAGTTAATTACGGCCCAAGTGACAAATCAGTTTACAACTTTGCACAATTTCAACATAAGACAAATATGTGACATCACCATGAAATCACAATGATGATGTCATGGTGATGTGTAAACGGGAATGGCTCGCGGCGCTCCGTGCTTCGCGTGTCGAACTCTGGGGCGCACGACGGAGGAATGTCGTGTCTTCGGGCTTGAGCCGGACCTAACCGAGTCGAACCGAGTCGAGTCGCGTCCACATAAAGTGTACCAACAGTAAGCTAAATCATTCTAATATAAAGTTTACTTCTATAATTTTAGAGGTGTAAACGATCACTAAAGTTCTACGTTTATGTTCATTTATTTAACTTTAATTGAATAAATAATCGTACACAAACAGGGTTTTCTTTTTCGTAAACGAGACATGTGTTTATGTTTACATTAACCGAATGAAATAAATGTTGTTCGTGACTGTTAAAAAATAAGCTAATGATAAAACATAATAATAAGTATCGACCTGGCCAATGAAATTACGAACCAATCAATTTACGTAAATATTTTGCCCACTGGTTGTTAATAAAATTATGTAACTTTAGGAAACACTATATTATGGGTTTTCATTTGAATTGGTAATCAACAACTGCACAGACAATAGTAAATGAAAAATGACCCTCAAAAACTCATCCATTTTGATAAATAACCTTTTCACCAACAACCCTAGAAAAAAAAACTCAAAATTCATGCATGTGTTAACTTTTTCAGTGAAACCTAGGGCATGTTTGGCTAAACTTTTGAAAACAACTTATTGACTTATTGGCTTTTTGGAAAAGTCAGTATGGAATGACTTATTGGCTTATTGGCTTTTCCCCCTCACTTACACCCTCATTGCCAAACATCATTTTGAAGCTTATTACTTTTCAAAAAGCCAATAAGTCAATAAGTTGTTTCAAAAAGCTTAGCCAAACATGCCCTAGTTTCACTAGTTTTTTAACTTAAATAAATTACTATCTATATACTTCACTATTTAAAAAACAAAATATATTGCATATTGATAATTTTTTTTAATAAGAGCATAGCATTATCATATATATATATATATATATACATGAAGGTTAACGTACATTACGGCTTAACGTACATTACGTACGACAGGTAATTACGCACGTTCATTTTAAAATCACGCATGTTATAGAACAAATCACGCACGTTGTTGTACGTGAAGTACGTTAAGCCGTAATGTATGATATACTTTTTCTATATATATATATATATATATATATATATATATATGGGACCGCTAAAATGAGAACCACCTCCAGTTGTAAGAACCGTGAGAACTACACCGTACGGGGCGAGGTGGATCAAATTTTTTTTCATAAACGTAGATGCATGTATTATAAACACATTTGTAAAAAAATTCAAAAAAAAAAAAGTCGGGTGTGTAGTTTTGAGCACCCAAAGTTTGCGTTTACGGGACCCGTAAATTTTATTTAAAATTTACGGTACTCGTAAACAAAAACTTGTGGTGTTCAAAACTACACACATGACATTTTGTTTTTGAATTTTTTTTACAAATGTGTTTATAATACAAGCATCTACGTTTATGAACAAAATTTTTTGGTCAAACTCGCCCCGGATCAAAAAGTTCTCACGGTTCTTACAACTGGAGGTGGTTCTCATTTTAGCGGTCCCCTATATATATATATATATATATATATATATATATACGATTAAATTCAAGAGTGAATACCAGTGTATTTGTGAACTGAGCGATTAAATTCAGTTGTATCAAACTATAACAGCCGGTCTGTTTTTACTAAAAACGTTGATCCGCATGAATGTACTATGTCATCCGTGCAAAGCAACCTGTTACTCATTTTATCCGGTATATTTCACGTATTTTAACGTTCTGATCCGACACTCTTTCACAATAGAATACTTAGACTCTTATTTGACCATTTTAGTGTAATCTCGGTGTTTGTACTTCATCAACTCGTCTCGCGGTTTAAGTGTATTTGTAACACCCCAAAAATATTTAATAGGTAAAATACCATATATTAAAAGTATAAAAGAAAGATGATAGTTTAATGAATATTAGTCTAATAAAGAAAACTTGAGGGACTGATTTAGCAAAAATGGAAAACTTGGTTTTATTAAAATCAATTAAATCAAAACCACACACACACATACGTGCGTGTGGGTGTGTGCGACCAGAGGAAAGAAAGCAGGGACCAAACCCTAGTTCTTGATCTTATCCATCAAATTCAGCCCTTAAATCATATGATTCTGATAGCATGTTGCTGAATTAGAGTCCATAACATCCTCTCTTCATAAGGTATGTTGGGAATTTGATGTATATTTGTGTATTGAGTTCTTGATGAAATCAATGATGCATAATTTAAGTAGAAATCTGCTGAAATTATGTTAAAGATAGTGTAATCTATATGATTCTAAGTAAGGTTTTGATAAACATAAGTAGAACAATTGCTATGACTAGGCATTTGGTTGAATGCACAGGTATGAACAAATGGGTTTATGATGTGTAAATCGAACTCATGAAATCTGGAAGGTTAATAATGATGTTGAACAAATTATAATCAGAAATTTGATATAAAAAGGGTATAGTAAACATTTCTACTTGTTAAATAGAGGTTTTGGTGGTTAGAAAACTCCAATAACAACAATGATATGACTAACTGTAAAGTATGCACATAAGGTGCTTGACAAAACGCCTAAAAGATGTTGATAGACACTAATTGTGGTATTTGGCAAAGTTAACAAGCTTTAGTTATGAGCCGAAAGGTTCTAATGATAATTGGCTTGTATATTTTAGGCAACACGAGTGAGGCGTCGGGAAGTCAAACCGGTGCGGACACTCGCTTGAAGGAAAGCTTTAAGGTACGTAGCTAATCGCTTCGTTTAAACTATTATTTAATTCCTTTGTTGTTGACATTGGTTGATTTATTAGGATATCAATTAGAGTGTGTTAGTTTGTGTAACACCTCGAAAATTCACGTCCTATAATATATTGACACGTGTCATAAGCTTGAACGTGTGAAAGTATACTCTAGAGGGACTAAAGTTGACAAAAATGGAAAGTATGTGAATATAAGGGTTCTGATATTCGGTAATTTACACATATTTTAGTCCCCCGTTTCACCCCTGTTTTATGCGTTTTTGGCCGTAAAACCGTCATTCGGATACTTAATTATCTACACTTTTGTTTACAGGCCTAAAACAGCATACCAGACAAGATGATAGCAAAAACGAGGACTTTCCGGACAAAACGATGTAGCTGCGAACATTCTGTTAAGGAAACTGACCTGGGCCTGTGGAACGGCCGTGCGACCTGATGCACGACCGTGCACCTCCGACAAATGCTGATCAACCCGGAAATGAACGAGGGTGCGACTAGGCGTGCAAGGCATACAAGGTCAGCCCGGTGATGAACGACCGTTCCATCAGCAAAACCTCGGAACTGCACCACCAGTGCAGCAGCTCGAGCAACAAGAACCCGGTAATGAACGACCGTTCCATCTGAAGAACGGTCGTGCGATATCGAATCTGGTCAAAGATCTGATGACGTATGCAGTATGGTGCCCCAAACCCAATAATTGCTTAAAGTGCACGGTCGTGCCATATGAAGAACGACCGTGCGACTTCGAAAAAATATAAAAACAGAACAGAAACATTATGTTCGACATTCTGGAATTTTGGGAGCTTCACAGGCGATTTTACAGGCTTCGGAGGCTATGCTTTTGACCCGGATTCAAGCCACATCGTGCTGTTTAGCTCCATTACTATCCGGATTCTTAGTCTAGTGCTTGTTTATGGTTTGGTTTTCTAATCTTTCCATGATTTTGTTAATCTTTCAAGCATTTAGATTAATGTTTATGTATTATTGTAGCCTTTGGGCAAAAAAACAACAATCCCTTGCTTGATTATAGCCATTAGTGTGTTAATCTTTGTTTGTAATGACATTTTGAAGTATTTTCTATGTTTAACTTTGATGATTAGTTTGCAACCTTGTTATTGATATTGATTTCTTGATTATAAGTAATTGTGTTGGATGATTGGTATTTGGTTAGTTAAGATAGTTGAAAAATGAAGCTTAATTAATCTTGTATTAGTAAACTTTGAACTTGGTTAACTAGTTTAGCTTGGTTTAAATGTGTGCATCATGATACTAGAAATGGTTAGTGATTTAATAAAATGTAATTATTGTTAATCAAGAGAGCTTGCTGTCATGTAAGGACCTTAACGGGTTAGATGGTGTCGTTATAAATTCTTGCCATGATTTGTTAGCTTAGTTAGTAGTTTAGGCCAAAATTGCTATCTTGGTGAATTATTATGCAAGATTTGTAAAATGAACTCGGTTGTGATTTAATCTAGTTTATGCTTGTCTCGGTGGTTGCATTGTGTTTATCGGTGTCTCTTTCCTTGATTAAGTGCGGTTAGAAAACTCCTAACGGATGACTAACTTATTTTTAAGAGATTTTCATAGACACTTATCAATTGCACGTTAAAGAACAATTTTAGGTGGTTAAAGTGTGTTTATCGTTTTAGCTTTCCGAATGATTGTCATGTTAGGATTCCCGAAAGGGATACTAATTGTCTTAAATTGGAAAATTGACCGAATGCTTCTAAGTGCCAAAACTGACTTAGTTGACATGCTTTGGTTGTGTATTAAGCAAGGCTTTTTATCTATTTTATACTATGTTTTATATGTTTTTGTTTATGCTTTCTTTAGTTTATTAAAATCCAAAACAACTTATGTTTTTACCGGTAGTTTAGTGACAAAGGTCTAGTATTATTTCTCCGCCTATTTCCTTGGATCGATACTTGGTTCTTACCGATACTTTACTACATATATGACGGGGTACACTTGCCTCTTTCGTGTGTGTTTTGATGTAAAAGTAATAATCACTTTTATAAATTTAAAACCAAATCGTGTGTAATTTCATAGTAAAAATATGTGTAGTCGCGCACACGTCAAGTTTTTGGCGCCGTTGCCGGGGAAATGGCAAGTTTTAGGAACGACCCGAGTCATTGTGTTATCGGCGTATATACTTGTTAATATTTGTGTATACTTTCTTGGTTATTTATTTCTTTATTTTTTTTGTTAATATTTCTTGCTTTTAATTCGATTTATTCGTTTTCGTGAATATTTTTGTACGTGTGTATATATTTGTTCCATTTATTCATTTAATCCGGATTTATTATTTATTTATTCTTTGTGTTTTCGGCTTTGAAAAATCATTTTTACATTAGCCGATTCGATTTTTTTTATTGTCTTGATTTTTATAAAATTTCGGGGCCATTTTCGGATTTTTATAAAATTTTCAACCCATTTTTAATAATATTCTGTTTCTATTCACCTGAAAAAAAACAGCATTATTTTATTAATAAAATATTCAATGTGTCAAATTTTCGTTTGCAGGTTAATGTTCTCGACCCTCGCAATAGAATTTGTTGAACCGTCAGACGAACCCGAGCGTGATCTGAGGAGACGTCTTCGTGAAAAATCTCGTGCAGTTGGGCGGCTACTCGCAGCTGGTGAGCAGGAACAGGTGGTACCCGCTGAAGCCGAGGGCTCAGGGGCAGCAGAAAACGCAACCATGGCAGACGACAACAGACCTTTAAATGAAACAAACCAAACCGGCGGAGAAGGTTTGCTACCGAGTATCACTCGACCGATGGTAGCAGCACCGAGTTTTGAGATAAAATCCAGCATCATTAACATGATACAAAACTCGGTGCAGTTTGATGGGAAGGATCACGATGATCCGGGTCGGCACATCGCAAAGTTTCTTGAGGTGTGCTCGACTTTCAAGATAAGAGATGTTTCTGAGGACACGATCCGTTTGCGGCTCTTTCCGTTTTCATTGCGAGATAAAGCTAGTGCTTGGCTTTTGTCACTTCCGGCAGGATCCATCACCACTTGGGCCGAGATGGCGGAACTCTTTGTGCAAAAATATTTTCCTCCGGAAAAGACGACTAAATTGAGGAACCGTATCATGACGTTCAAGCAAGACGAGGGGGAATCTCTACACGCAGCTTGGGAGAGGTTTAAAGATCTCTTAATTGATGTCCCACATCACGGGTTGTCCAAAAGGCAACTAGTACTGACCTTTTATCAGGGACTCAATTATGACTCGTAGGAGCGTTTAGACGTGTATGCAGGAGGCGATCTTGGAACCAAGACACCAACTGAAGCTTACGCGATCATAGAGAAAGCTGCGTTGAAGTCAAGTTCTCGCCACGGTGGAGCGCGGAATAAGACATCATCCACTTCCGGAGTTCATGATGTGGATACATATACGGCTCTTACAGCACAAATTGGAGCCTTGGCAACAAGAATTGATCAGTCTCAGAATGTCTCGCGAATTCAATCGCCATCTTGTGATCAGTGCGGAGTTGCACACGTACCAGGTACGTGTGAGCAGGGTGTTATGTTTACAGGTCACGAGGAGGTGAACTACATGGGCAATCAAATCAGGCCCCAAAATAACCCCTATAGCAACATGTACAATCCAGGGTGGAGAAATCACCCAAACTTTGGATGGAAATCTGGTTCTGGGAACTAGAACGCACACGGATATGCTCAAAATGCGCATGCGCCACAACAATCTCAAGGTCAGTCCTTCCAGCCACAATATCATAATCAAGGCTCAGGAAGCAGTTCCCAGCCACACGCCTCTCAAAGCAACGCAAAGCTAGAGGAAATGATGGCACAACTACTGAACAACTCCAACAATGCTAATCAAATGGCTGAGAAGCGATATCAGCAACATGAGGAGCGGTTCATGGTCAACGAAAGAGAAATGCGGAGTCAAAAGGCTTCCATTCAGACCATCAAGAATCAAGTGGGCCAGTTGGCGAAAATGATGTCGGAGAGACCTCCAGGTGGTCTTCCGGGCAATACCGAGTAGAATCCGAAGGGGCGTGGTAATGGCCCGCACTTGTAACAAGTGTGGGGACATGAGTCTTGTTATCGACTCGCCGACAAAAATTTAGCATGAGTCTTGCTATCGACTCGCCGACAAAAATTTAGCATGGAGTCTTGCTATCGACTCGCTGACAAAAAATTAGCATGAGTCTACGCTACTGACTCGCCGACAAAAATGTAGCAGGAGCGTCTTTGGCGCTATAAGGGTAAAATAGTCCACTTTTATGTTTTTGTAGTTTTAGCGTAATTTAGGTTAGTTAGGTAGTTTCCGTTAGTTTGTTTTAGTTTCGTACGTGCCGAGCGAAGGTTCTGTATTGCAATATTGTTAGACCAGTTGGTGTGTCGAAAAAATGGTGAAAAACGGCCGAAACAGTTGTTGGAAATAGCTTCTGCGGAAATTTCTGATCTGCACCTGATGCACGACCGTTCCTCGGGTCGCACGACCGTGCGTTTCCGAGGGCCGGCACGGTGGATCGCACCCCCGGTGCATTTCGAGAACAGTTGCTAGGGTTTGGGCGATGTCGGCGACGCACGACCGTGCAATACGGAGAACGACCGTGCGTCAGGCTGAGGGCAGTTTTGTCATTTGGCACTATAAATACCCTCATCTGCAGCCCCCATTCACAATTCGCGAAACCTTACCAGCCCCAAGCCGTTCCAGAGCGACACTTCATCAAATCGCACGGTTTTTCGCACGATCTCACACCCTTCTTCGCACGGTACGTTCCTAGTTGTAGATTTCATGTTTCCTTGCTTTCTAGGTTAGATTTCCTCCGATTCTTCAAGGGATTTATTAGGGTTCTCTTCATAAACAAATCGAAACCCTAACCCTTGTTTGAATCTTGCTTATCGTGAACACCCGGTTAAGTTTCCGACCCCTGTTTGTACAAAAAAGTTGTTGATTTTGAGAAAATCAGGCTATTCAAAGTTCAGGGGTTCGAAATCTGCAGATCACGTGTCGCACGGACGTTCCTTGGATGGAACGGTCGTGCCATTCCGGGTGATTCACGATGTCAGCTTGTTGTTCGGTATTGCACGGTGGTGCCGTTGATCGCACGCCGTGCAGTTCCGACATCTCTGGGCAAATGGTACTTGTCATCGGCGACGCACGACCGTGCTTCTTGTCGCACGACCGTGCCATATGCCCAGATCAGTTTCACAGCTTCTTCATAATTGGCTGCTCGCCTGTTTGTGATTCAAATTTCTCCTGTTTCCATTTTTCTAAGGTTTTTCCTCATACAGATGAACCATCCTTTCCTTCAATTCGACCCCAACGATGAGCGAGAGGCTTTGTGCATCCCGAAACGCGACGCCTTATGGGCGAGACGGGGGCAGTTTGGAGTCCCCCGATGGTTGGATTGGGAAGTCATGCGTGAACTCAATCAGTATGACAGACTAGACGACATGATGAGTCGCCCGCTTGCAAATCTGGTCGGTTGCAACCGACCCGTTTACCGGGAGCTAACAATTGAGTTCTTCGCATCTTATGCCTATGAAAAGCCGATTGCTCATCGGAAACCCAAATTCCGCCACAAGGAGTGGGTAGCCTTCAGGTTATGTGGGCGATGGCATACATGGTCGGTTGGTCGTTTGGGAAGAAGGCTCGGGATTTATACTAGGGACGACATGGATGATCCCGACGTCTACAATGATAAGTTCACCTTCCCTTCTGATGCAGCACGGGATGCATTTTGGGCTGAAAATGCCGTTGGGGACCCCTACAACCCGAGGATGTCGAAGGCCTCGCGACTCAGAGACCCTTTGGTGCGAGTGATGCACCATGTTTTTAGCCATACGATATGCAGTCGCATGGACAGTCTTGGTAACTGTCCAACACCTGATTTGATCTTTTTATATGCGTTGGTTGACAAAGCAACAATCAACCTAGCCGCTCGAATGGCTGAATACTTCGTCAAGAGCTCGGGGCGGACTTCGAACAGTGAGATACATGGCGGTCAGTATGTGACCGGAATAGCGTACAATGAGCGCTATATGACTGAGGAGGTCCTTCAGAGTCTCACTCTGATTACCGAGGGGGTTCATGTCGACATTAGGTCGCTGAAGGCCATGGGGGTGATTGTTGAGCTTGATAGGGGAGATAGGTTGAGGGGGTTGAACAACGAGGTCTGGGACCCGTTGCCTCCAGCTGTGGAGGAAGATGAGGATGTTGAGATGGGGGAGCAGCACGACCAGCACCAGCACCAGCCACCGACACCACCACACTCGCCGCAGCACCATGCATTCCATCAGGACTGGCCCGAGTTCTACCAGCAGTTCCAGGATATGCGAGTGACTCAGGAGCAGCATGGTACCTACATCGACCTGATTAGATCTAGCCAGGACGAGATTCGGGCCAGCCAGGCTCAGATTCGGGCCACACATGACCAGCTTCGGCAGAGCCAGGATACTCTATACCAGGAGGTGAGTGCGGGATTTTCATATCTTTTCGGGGAGATGCGTCACGCATACCCCGACTACTTTCAACACCCTCCGCAGTTCCCACCGTGGAACCCCCTGGTTATGGCGATGCCGGCCCGTCCTATACGAGAGACGATGATGATGGAGACGAGTAGTTGGCGGTGGTGATAGCAGTTGGTGGTGTTTTCTATTTCAGTACTTTATTTATTATTGGGTGTTTATTTTGACTGTTATTTCAAACACCCCGGTTATGTATTTCAGACAATTTACTTTATGTTTTGTTTGGATTTTAGTATTTATATTTATGTATATTATGGTTGATTTGTGATTTTTTCTGTTTCTGTTATGTTTTGGGTGCACATGTGACATACTAGCAGGTTTTAGCTATCGGATCTTGGACCGGAGCACGTACCAGATACAGCTTCGGAAGTCTCGTGGCATCAACATCATCTTGAGGGGAGTCTTTTTATCCCTTTCTCTATATTTCGGGTCTCGCATTGGGGACGATGCGAAGTTCAAGTGTGGGGAGGGGGTTAACTTTGTTTGTCCTCTTGCAAAAAAAAAAAAAAATTCAGAAAATCAGAAAAATCATTCAAAAATACCTGTAATTTGTATATATTTTAGTAAATAAACCGGTTGGTTGTGTTTTAGAAAGCTTCGGACTTGATAAAAACTCAACAAGCAAAATATTTTTGAAAAAGGAAACCGGAATGCGTGACAAACAAAGAAAGACTTACATGATCGTTTTCACACTTTGACCCATTCCTTCCGTTAAGTGAGCATATTTGAGCCTTGATTATTATATATTTGTTCATTTCGGATATTGGAGTGAGCCGGATGTTATGTGTAATTTAGAACTTGTCACTAGTATGCTTGTTAAGACCATGAACGTGCGGATTTGTGTAAAAGTGATAGAGGCACTTAGATTACCCCTTTGTTGTGTACTTGTTCTTTGTGTTGTGCTTCCCGTTCACTTTATATTACCCTTTAGGATTAACCATGTCGAGCCTTCCCGTTTACCTTTGTTTACCCACATTATCGCCCACTTAGCCAAATTTAGCCTTTTTATGTTTTAAACCTTTTTAGTGTTGAAACTCGGTCAAAATAATCATTTAACTAGCGTTTGTTTCAGTTTATTGTATAATTAGTTTGTTAAAAAAAATAAAAAAATAAAAAAAAAACAGAAAAAAAAACCCTAAAATAGGGTGAAGTTGATAAAAATCGAGCCATTTTGAATGCTTAAACGTTAAAATTTCGTTGATAAGCTCGACTGCGCAATAGTCGCCTTTTTAAGGCGTTTGTATGTATAGTTGTATTGTTTGTTGCTAGTTAAACGCTACTACCGAGTTTTAACCATTTTCGCCACTTTAAATATCCAATTCCATACCCTTCGCCCAAGCCTAACGTTACAACCCGTAAAGACCTCTTGATTTAAACTTGTTCGCATGTTAGTTGGTGCAGACGAGATCTTATGACAAGCTTATGATATTGCACATTTCATTGACGAGGCATTGAGTGTTTGCACATACACATTTTATGTATGTTTCATAAATAAAACCGAGTGTGTGTGAACATTGTGAGTTGTGTGTAGGTTATCATGTGAGTCAATTAAATGTGATGTCACGGCTTTTTGATTGTCGCTTTATAATTGCACATGCTTGTTGGGTTTGCGTCTTTTGATGTTGTCTTTCGAAAAACCGGCTAACCGTTTATAGTAGTTTTCAACAAAATAGTGTGTAAATTATCGTTCTTGTTTGTTTCTATCTTTTATTGCTTTTTAGTTTAGCTTGCTTGAGGACAAGCAAGGTTCAAGTGTGGGGAGATTTGATATTCGCTAATTTACACATATTTTAGTCCCCCGTTTCACACCTATTTTATGCGTTTTTGGCCGTAAAACCGTCCTTCGGATACTTAATTATCTACACTTTTATTTACAGGCCTAAAACAGCATACCAGACAAGATGATAGCAAAAACGAGGACTTTTCGGACAAAACGATGAAGCTGCGAACATTCTGTTAAGGAAACTGACCTGGGCCTGTGGAACGGTCGTGCGACTTGATGCACGACCGTGCACCTCCGACAAATGCTGATCAACCCGGAAATGAACGAGGGTGCGACTAGGCGTGCAAGGCATACAAGGTCAGCCCGGTGATGAACGACCGTTCCATCTGAAGAACGATCGTGCGGATCCGAACATCAGCAAAACCTCGGAACTGCACCACCAGTGCAGCAGCTCGTGCATCTGAAGAACGGTCGTGCGATATCGAATCTGGTCAAAGATCTGATGACGTATGCAGTATGGTGCCCCATACCCAATAATTGCTTAAAGTGCACGGTCGTGCCATATGAAGAACGACCGTGCGACTTCGAAAAAATATAAAAACAGAACAGAAACATTCTGTTCGACATTCTGGAATTTTGGGAGCTTCACAGGCGATTTTACAGGCTCCGGAGGCTATGCTTTTGACCCGGATTCAAGCCACATCGTGCCGTTTAGCTCCATTACTATCCGGATTCTTAGTCTAGTGCTTGTTTATGGTTTGGTTTTCTAATCTTTCCATGATTTTGTTAATCTTTCAAGCATTTAGATTAATGTTTATGTATTATTGTAGCCTTTGGGCAAAAACACAACAATCCCTTGCTTGATTATAACCATTAGTGTGTTAATCTTTGTTTGTAATGACATTTTGAAGTATTTTCTATGTTTATCTTTGATGATTAGTTTGCAACCTTATTATTGATATTGATTTCTTGATTATAAGTAATTGTGTTGGATGATTGGTATTTGGTTAGTTAAGATAGTTGAAAAATGAAGCTTAATTAATCTTGTATTAGTAAACTTTGAACTTGGTTAACTAGTTTAGCTTGGTTTAAATGTGTGCATCATGATACTAGAAATGGTTAGTGATTTAATAAAATGTAATTATTGTTAATCAAGAGAGCTTGCCGTCACGTAAGGACCTTAACATGTTAGATGGCGTCGTTATAAATTCTTGCCATGATTTGTTAGCTTAGTTAGTAGTTTAGGCCAAAATTGCTATCTTGGTGAATTATTATGCAAGATTTGTAAAATGAACTCGGTTGTGACTTAATCTAGTTTATGCTTGTCTCGGTGGTTGCATTGTGTTTATCGGTGTCTCTTTCCTTGATTAAGTGCGGTTAGAAAACTCCTAACGGATGACTAACTTATTTTTAAGAGATTTTCATAGACACTTATCAATTGCACGTTAAAGAACAATTTTAGGTGGTTAAAGTGTGTTTATCGTTTTAGCTTTCCGAATGATTGTCATGTTAGGATTCCCGAAAGGGATACTAATTGTCTTAAATTGGAAAATTGACCGAATGCTTCTAAGTGCCAAAACTGACTTAGTTGACATGCTTTGGTTGTGTATTAAGCAAGGCTTTTTATCTATTTTATACTATGTTTTATATGTTTTTGTTTATGCTTTCTTTAGTTTATTAAAAACCAAAACAACTTATGTTTTTACCGGTAGTTTAGTGACAAATGTCTAGTATTATTTCTCCGCCCATTTCCTTGGATCGATACTTGGTTCTTACCGATACTTTACTATATATATGACAGGGTACACTTGCCTCTTTCGTGTGTGTTTTGATGTAAAAGTAATAATCACTTTTATAAATTTAAAACCAAATCGTGTGTAATTTCATAGTAAAAATATGTGTAGTCGCGCACACGTCAGGTTCCAAAATGTCAACAAGTGATAAATATACTTTACAGTAACCCTACATGATACTCATACCCTTACACGAATAAATCATGGATCATGCGAAGCTAATTGTGAAAGAAAGTGAGAGATTACAAACTACAGGGGTTAAATGCGTCAACATGTTTAAGTTATACCTCTGAGTGACCTTTTAGCAAACCCGAATCTTTGTAACGATTAATTATGCTCACTAGAATGCATGATAAAAATTTCATAAAGTTTCGTTATCGTATGAGAAAGTTATGATCAAATTCGTATACGAGGGGTTAAAGCGTCAATGTTGAAAATTATGACTTTTCGGGTAATAACAATAAAGTTAATCGAGGACTAAACAAAGTGGGTAAATGTCTTCAAGCCCTTATAAGTCAATTTAGAGGGCTCATTGTGCAAAACAAGACATGAAAGCGACCTGTAGAAGGACCGGGGACCAAAACTGCAATTAATGGAAAATTGATTTGGCAGATCACACATGCTCGCGTAGCGCGAGCACTAACACCCTATGCCGTCGCGCTACGCGACGGCCTTACCTGATCAGAATGTTGATTTTGTTGGATTCTTGTCTGCCATAGCCCTTGTAACCGTCTTTAACTCGATTTTCCTCATCTTGGACGACCCCTAAATGGCTCCTAGACACTTAGGGACACTTGTTAGTGATCAAACATCAATGGTAGACCTTGTTGTCAACAATCTATGAAGATATGAACACTATAAAAGGCCACAAGGTTGCAACCATTTCTTCACACCTTCATTCTGCAATTGAAGAGCTTTCTGGAGCTTAAGAGCATACCTAAGTCCTTCCTAATCAAGCATAGGACTTCAATAAGTATGCTTAACCTCTCCTAGTTAAGTTTTTACTTAGTTTAAGCTTAAAAGTCAAACCGTCGTAATTAATGGTTGACTTCACGATTAATCACTAATGGTCCAGTGATTAGTCGAATTGAAAGTAGTTATAAGTTGGTAATTATGTGGGCAATAAACCCTTAAAAGGGCACCCTCTGATTCCCACTCTAACTAGGTCAAATGTCGGGTCAAACTTGTTATTATAAAGTCCACATAATGTTTATTTTCTAATTTATGCATAATTAGCAATGTAGAACACATACAACCTGTTTGATCATTATTATAACTTGGTAATTAGTGTAAGAACATGTCTAAACATGTTCAACCCGACAATTTTATTTTTAGACCCAGTTCGGAACCGAAAGTCACAAAGCTTTGACTTCAGTTCTGACCCGTTTAGGCATGTTTTAGAAATGCCTTAGAGCTTTAATTGGACTAGGTTACATGCTAGTATAACCCTCTGTGATTATACACCTTGGTTCATTTGTTATCCAATTAATATGCATGTTTCCGTTAATTGCTCATATGTTGACCATTATGCCCTTTTCACCTTAAAACGTGATTTTTGAAAATGTAAAAGAGTAGAAACTTTAATTACTGATATATAAACTTGCACCCATAATTTGACATCAGTTTGAGGTGTAGATCGAGAGTTATGCTCATTAGCGTAATTAGAAAGTTTATTAGCGATTAAACGACATAATTAGCGTTTAGCCTATTTAAACATACTTTTTGATATCAAACTCTTTGCCCACTGATGTAATATATTATTTTGGGAGTTTTGATGATTTTTAATTAATTTTAGGCTGAGCATAACTTATAGTCATAGGCTTAATCCGGTAATTGTCGATTTTGCCCTTACGGGCTATAAAATGAGTTTTACATATCTAATTGACTCCAAACCTTTTGCTACTGATCTTAAATGATAAATAAATTATTTTAAGCCTTCTGGAATAATAAAAATATCAGCTTTATGTATAGAAACCGGAAACGGCTTCTAATCGCCTATTTAAGCGTTTTTAACGCATAGTATGTACTATAACTATATTAAACATACAAGGGTTGATACCTACTGATATTTTAGGTAATTTATAATATTTTAACAGTAAGCAAAGGTTGTTTAACTCAGACTTCAGTTTTGAGCTTTACGACTTATGTGAAATTACCAAAATGCCCCTACGTTGCATAGTTTGGTTAAAATTGATAAATTTCACATATATACTTTACCCTACTGTTATAACTTGGTAAACTAAGTATTTTTGCTGAACATATCAGACCTGCAACTCAGGTTAATACTTAAACTCTTTTATAACCTTATAAATGACCAAATTACCCCTACGAGGCATAGTTTGTGTTTAAATTCGTTTTGGGCATAATGGAAGTTATCCTACTGATATCACAACATATTTGAGGCATATTAACTTAGGAAACCTGGTTAGGACCCTTATGATTACCCGTTACGCCTCTTGCGTGTTCGGTTCGGCTTATGTAACTAGTTTACATAAATTAGCTGAAACGGGTCAAACCTTATTGGTTTTACCCCAAAATTCAGAATGTGCCTAGATTACCCATTTAAGGCAAGTCTTCAATCTTGTCGGGTCTAAATCACATTCTATTCCGGTCTTCGCCTTATCATGCGTTTGAACCGTATCTTCCTTTTGAAAACTAACCGGTCTAAGTCAAGACTTAATTAAGGACCCGTTAGGATTCTAATAGGTTATTAAAAACCTTCGTTCCAGATTAGGAGCCCAGTAAAAGCTATCTGTACTTGCTGATTTGATATACGGCTGGGATTGAATTTATATTTAGCTCAGGTAAATACTTTTAACTTATTTTCCCTTATACGGGCATGGGATACGGTATTATAAAAATACCGCTTGGTCGGGTGTATAAACCTTTTAATCGAAGATGATTAAATTGCATAATCCCGTTTTAATCTGTATTGATTGATAACAAATAACATTAGGGGTTAATGACCGTGTCCTGGATATCTTTGGCTCATTTAAAAAGTGAATGACCATAACTTAAGCACAAGGTGTAGGCTTAACACCTCCTGTTGTGTATGTAAAAGATATACTCACTCGTAAGGTGTCTTCTTGTGAGTTATATTTATGGTGTGTCGATTAATCTTGACCGGCTCGTATTGCATAATCACCAGCCCTAAATGTTGGACAAACATGTAAATCGGATACAAGATTTTTATTAATAAGATTGTCCCCAAGTTATAAAAGATATTTTTGTGCCTCGTGCATTCAAATCAATTTTCAAACTCTTTTCCAAAATGAGTCAGTTAATTGTATTTACCAGTGTAAACTGACGTATTTTCCAAAAAGGTTAAGTGACAGGTACTGAACGTAATTGGCTGGAAGCTCAGGGTGTTAATAAGGAATCTTGAAAGTTCTAGATGCCTGAAGTCTGTTGAACGATATTATCTTTTTATTTAAGATCCGCCTGTGGATCCATTTTACACTCCGTTGTGATATTTGATATTACTTTGAATTAGATTGTAATATATTTATCTTTTGCTTCCGCTGTGCATTTATATATTGTGTTGTTTGACTATGATGATATCAACTACGTCACGATACTCCCCACCGGGCCCACCGGTGACACGTGGAATTCAGGGTGTGACAGTTTGCTCGAAATAATGGATTTCATAAGGGCAAACCAAACAGGTCAGTTTAAGGGTAGGTGCAAACCGGGTATCGGAAGCACTTTATCCGTAGACCTTAAGCCCGGGTAACGGGTAGTAATTTATCTATTACGCAAGCCCGGTAATGGGAGCGTTAGATATGTAAGATAAGGAACCCGGGAATGGGACAATATATTGCGGAATAATACTCCGCGCGTATGGATTTGGGAGGAATGAAACAACGGCTAAAATTGGTAAAAATATAGTAATATAATGTATATGCACGATCATGTTTTCCGATGATGCATATTCGTATAAAATTTGCTATAAAGATGTTAAAAGTTTGAAAGCAGGAAGGAAATAAGTTTCATTGGTGGTTTTCGAATGTCCCGAGCCTTGTTTTGATGATTAAAACATGCGAAATGCAACAAACGGGTCAAAATGGCAAAAACAACAATCTTTTGCTGCAGATTGAGTCCTTGGCGGGCCACGACAGATGATCCCTGGCTTACGCAGGGCGCGAGAGAGCTACCGTAAGCTACGGTAGCTACCGTAGCTTACGGTACCGATTAAAGTTGTTACGCTGGTTCTCTACTGCCTTACGGCAGCCCTAAAATGCCCAGAGGCTACCGTAGCTTACGGTGGCTACCGTAAGCTACGATAGTGCCCAGCCGATTTTGTTGAGTTTTGCATATCTTAGATAATCGAATCCGTTTCCGAGTGTAGTCTTCGATTATTCTAATTCCTAAGAACCCCATTACTAATATTTAGTATTATTTTCAGTTGTTTTAGGATGATGCTAGCATGTGGATGATGATTAAGTCAATGCTACTGAACCGAATAAATTCAAGATCTTGTCCCGCTACTTTTGTTAATACTTGTAGTTGGTAGGAACTTATGTAATCGAAGGAATACTATGGTATCCTATTGTTGTTTTGAAACGTTTGTTAAACTAGTAATTACTAAACTAATGTTAATGTAAATGTTTTTTTGGCTTTTCGTTTATAAAGAATAGTTCTATTTTGTCGTTAGAATTTATATCTAAAAAGACGAGTGTTACAAGTTGGTATCAGAGCCAGGTTAAAGATAAATGTGTTCGGTTCAAGGCTTGATCAACATCCGGTAAGAATTTATTTGAAGTAAATTCTAAATTCAAAGACTAGAAGGAATAGTTATTTAATGTGTATGGGAGGAGTATAGTAATATACTCGAACCCGGGAAGTATACTTAGCATAAACGGTTAAGGCAAGTTGTATACTTGGCCAAATAGTGAGTATAAATTCTCATTTGAAGGTATGAGAATGATTGAACGAATTATTTATCAAATTATTTTAACATTTCAGTAAGAAGATATCGAGAGGTGCTAGTGACAATATCCTATCCCTCACTACCGACGAGTTGAAAGAAAAGATTTCCGAGGAAGTCGGAAGGGCAATTGAAGCTAGCCTACCAAGATTCATGGAAAGGCTACAAAATACATTACTCTCGACTATGGAGGAAAAGATGAGTGAATTAAGAGAAGAACTAACCAATGATAGAGGCATGGCCAAAGAAAAGAAAGGTTGTTCTTATAACAAGTTCATGGCGTATAAACCCCCGATCTTCAACGGAGAGGTGGATCCAATTGCTTGTCAAAGGTGGATAAGCGATATCGAGGGTGTTTTTGAACGAACACATTGTGATATAAGCGACTTTGTGGCTTATGGAACTGGCCAACTTAGGGGCCAAGCCAAGGATTGGTGGGACAACCTCAGAAATGAAATGGGTGTTGAAGCAACGAGGGCAATGACTTGGGAAGATTTTAAAACACCGTTTCTCAAACATCATAGCCCCAAGGCGGTAATCAATAAAATAAAAGAATAATTCATGCAATTAAGGCAAAAGGGGGAAACTGTCGATAAAATCACGGGGACGTTTAAGGATAAACTCAAGTTTTGTGATGAGTTGGTTAAGACCGAAGAACAAAAAATTTACTACTATCACAATATGCTTAGGGCCGAATGCAGGGAGTTTATGACTCTCTCACATTATGAAAGTCTCACCGACATAATCAATGCGGCGCGGGAGCGCGAGATTGAATTAAAAAGGCAAGTTGAAAGAGGTGAGAGAAGGGCCTTGGATGAAAACCCGAGTCCCACAAAGAAGTCGAAGGTAGCTGAATCTTCGAAAAAGGGAAATGCGAAAGGAGGTTCCCCGAGTTGTAAGATATGCGGACGTGCCCATAGAGGCGAATGTTATTTTAAGAACAAACCTTGCGTTGCATGTGGCAAAACAGGGCATGGGATTTCAAACTACCCAGACAAAGTGACGGTGTGCTATAAGTGTTATCAGCCGGGTCATAAAAAGTCAGAATGCCCGGAACTAACGGGAAAGAAAGAAGGTGTTGACTCCAAGAATGAAACCACAAAGTCAAAGGCAAGGTCGTTCCAAATCACTATTGCTGAAGCAAAAATGGAACCTGACGTGGTTACAGGTATATTTACTGTAAATTCTGTCCTTGTACGTGTTTTATTTGATACGGGTGCGAATAAGTCTTTTATTTCACAAATATTCATTCAAAACCCTTTGTTCACATTAACAAAATTACCCATGCCAATGGAAGTAGAAGTAGGTAATAACAAAAGTTTCATTGTTTGTGATGTATGTCGGGAATGCAAACTGAATATCTATGGCGAGGAATACTCCATTGATTTAGAATTTCAAGTGGTAGTTGGAATGGACTGGTTGTCTCGCTACCACGCTAAGGTGATATGCTTACATAAGGAGATACACTTAACGTTTCCGAGAGGAAACCGTGTCATAATCTATGGGGAGAAGGCTTGTAATCCCACGGTATGCTCGATGATAGAAGCCCACAAGTTTATACTACACGGATGTAAGGCATATTTGACTTACGTACATGATGTGGAAAAAGAAACGCCAAGGATTGAAGATGTACCAGTGGTGCGTGAATTCGAAGATGTATTTCCCGAGGATCTACCGGAAATGCCACCAGAGCGTGAAGTAGAGTTTGGGATCGAACTGATTCCCGGTGCTAAACCAGTTGCTAAAGCACCATATAGACTGGCACCGTCGGAATTGCAAGAATTAATGTCCCAATTACAAGATTTATTCGATAAGGGATTCATCCGGCCTAGTGTATCTCCTTGGGGAGCGCCGGTGCTATTTGTAAAGAAGAAAGACGGGAGCATGCAGATGTGTATTGATTACCAGGAGTTAAATAAACTCACAGTAAAGAATCGATACCCACTCCCGAGGAACGACGACCTGTTCGATCAATTACAAGGCGTTATCTGGTTTTCAAAAATTTATTTGAGATTGGGTTACCACTAGTTGAGGGTAAAGGATGATCATGTACCAAAGACGGCGTTTTGTACGCGATACAGACATTACGAATTCCTCGTGATGTCCTTCGGATTAACGAATGCACCCGCGGCCTTCATGGACCTCATGAACCGGGTTTGCAAGCCGATGCTCAATAGGTCGATGATTGTTTTTTTCGACGACATTCTCGTTTATTCAAGAAACGAGGCGGATCACGCAAGCCATTTACGGGAAGTGTTAAAGATACTAAGGCGGGAAAGATTATATGCTAAATTCTAGAAATGCGCCTTCTAGTTACGAGAGGTGCAATTCTTAGGGCACATCATAAGTGCCAAAGGAATATTGGTGGATCCATCGAAGGTGGAAGCTGTGTCAAAATGGAACCCTCCAAAGAATCCATCTGAAATTAGAAGTTTCTCGGGGTTAGCATGTTATTATAAGAGATTCATTAAAGATTTCTCCAAGATTGCATCGCCTCTGACCAAGTTAACCCGCAATGTAAGTGCAGTTCCTGCAGGGTAACTATCGCTTATCAGGTCTGGTCAACCAAAGCAGAAGTCCAAGTTAAAGTCAACATAATGAAGAATTCAAGACCACACGAAGACCATGCATTGATCAAGGGGGAGTTTGTTAATGCACTTTAGGTGATAAGTGCATGTCTTCCAATTTATAGGGTCTTTATTGTATATGTATTGAAACTTAGTCCAAGGTTTATCCTTGGACAAGTTGTCCAAGTTTTAGGCTAGACTTTTGTCTGAGTTTTGGTCCCTAGTCTATATATATGTGTTGTATAGGATTAGGGCAAGAGACACAATATAGACACAACGAATCCAAGAAACCCTTGAAAGCTTTGTGCACCTCTCACAAGATCCCATCCATTCTCCATCATTGTGTGTATTCTAGAGAGAGAGGGAGACTATGTGTTAGTGAGAGAAAGCTAGGTTTAGATCTTTGTGATCTAAACCAGCTTGTAGATGATGTATACTCCTTTGGTTTGTGTAATCTGTGATGACTGATTCATCAATAAAGATATTCATCTTCTACATATTTCTATCTTGTTCATATTTTGTTCTTCATGTCTTGAATCAAGTGCAATGTTTGATGTTCGTCATCGATCCAGGTGCTTTAACAGTGGTATCAGAGCATGGTTACCGATTCAGAATGGTCTAACCGCCTTCTGAATCACCATTGCTTTTGATTTGATGTTTGTTTCCGCCAAACATCTTGAAGACGTGAAGATTTTGGTCCAGATATGAAGATATTCGAGCTGTGTTGGAGAGAACTGCTGGGTTTTTGGAGATCTAGGGTTTTGATCCAAAAAAGGATTGTCTGAGTTTTAAAACTCTGTGTTTGTGTTTCCGGGGTTTTGGTGAACTAGTGTGAAGTCACACTAGGGAGATAGTCCGGAGACTTATTTCTGAGCTTTGTCCGAGTTTTAGAAACTTCAAATGGTCAGAGTTTTGGAAACTCCAAAAGGTCAGAGCTTTGAAACCTGAAAGTGTCCGAGTTTTTGTTCCATGTATTGCAGTTATCAGTTCCGAGTCTTCTTTAGATTCAATCCTTTCCGACTTTTAGAAAAACTCTTACTTGTTCTGAGTTTTGCATGTCTGAGTTTTGCAAAGTTCTGAGTTTTTTTAAAAGTCGGATAAGCGAATCTCTTAACATGTCTGAGTTTTGCATGTCTGAGTTTTGCAATGTTCCGAGTTTAATTCTCTTTAACATGTCTGAGTTTAATTCTCTTGTTTTGCATGTCTGACTGGTTACAAAGTTCCGAGTTTAATTCTCTTGTTCTGAGTTTTGCATGTCTGACTGGTTACAAAGTTCCGAGTTTAATTCTCTTGTTCTGAGTTTTGCATGTCTGACTGGTTACAAAGTTCCGAGTTTAATTCTCTTAACTTGTCTGAGTTTTTCAATGTTCTGAGTCTTCACAAGGTTTAAACTCCGAGTTTTGTAAACCACTCAAGAGTCCGAGTTTAGTTACAGCTTTCATCAACAACGGTAGTGAACAACTTTTTCAGTCAAAGTTTGAAGTCCGAACTTCAACATTTGTTAGTCAAGAAGTCCGAACTTTAACATATGTGAGTTAAAATCCGAGTTTTTAAATCAGCACTTTGACGTCCGAACTTTACAATCTGTTTGGTCAGTTCCGAGCTTTAGTCAATGATCTGCAGTCCGAGCTTTGTTCAGATCCGAGTTCTTGGTCACTTGTTTGATATCTACAGTCCGAATTTCCATAAAAGACTTCATTAATTAGTTCCGAGTTTTATAATTCTTTCAGAGTTTCGGATTTTCTTTTTTAAGGGTTCCGAATTTACCTTTAGATAGGTCCGGATTTTTAAAGCATTTCTAGCCACTCCGAGTTTTTCATGTTGTCCTTTGTTCACATTTACTGTTCCGAATTTGTTTTGGATCCAGTGTGGATTTTTGTATTGTTTACAAAGAAATAGGGGGAGTAAAAATTTTGAAATTCCCGTTTTCTTTGTAAACCAAAAGCTCGTGGTGCTACATCGAAACAAGTTCATGTTTACTATCCTTGAGATTAGCTTAGTGTTAATCTTACCGGTGGCGAAGTGTTTATAACATGAAGCAAGTTAGAGCTAGTGTATGATTGAGTTTTGTCAAGTTTGTTCGAGGTTTAATCAAGTGTTGACGTGATGAAGCAAATTGTTCGTTTGGCAACTAGTTGAAGGTCATGCCTTTATCGTATGCCGGTTAGAGTAGAGAAGATTAGTCTTCTTGGTACCTCTTCCAAGTTGGTGACTGATCGGATTCTCGAAATAGGGGTTCTTACATTGAGGGGGAGATCAGAGACGAAAGTCATTGGGTAATTGGTGGATTTGTGAAGATACGAGATTGGATCTTGAAGATTCGAGATGAAATGATTTCAGACACTCGGTTGAAGACTCTGATCAAGATGGTGGATGTACTTTTACAAAGTTCAGTTTGTTATTAACTTATCGAACTAAGCTTCATGTCTTTATGAAGTTTGAAGTGTTCAAGATTGGGCATTGGAAATCCAATGTTTCTTTCTGCTACCGGTTAGGTTTGAAGATTAATGTATCGAGCGATATTCCTACATGTGGTTGTAGGTCGGTTCGCGTTAACTTGATTCGGGAGTAGTTTGAGGGGGAGGATCTACAGTGTTTGATGTTGGATTCTTCGGGTTTCTCAAAGCGGCCATTTAAGTGATCGTCAGCAAGTCTTTAATTAGAAGGGTTGAAGATCGATGTGTTCTACCTAAAAGATCAAGACTCAGCTAAAGTTGAAAGCATGCATGATATCATCAGTCAAGGGGGAGTCTGATACCACTGTGAAAGCACTTGGATCGATGACGAACATCAAACATTGCACTTGATTCAAGACATGAAGAACAAAATATGAACAAGATAGAAATATGTAGAAGATGAATCTCTTTATTGATGAATCAGTCATCACAGATTACACAAACCAAAGGAGTATACATCATCTACAAGCTGGTTTAGATCACAAAGATCTAAACCTAGCTTTCTCTCACTAACACATAGTCTCCCTCTCTCTCTAGAATACACACAGTGATGGAGAATGGATGGGATCTTGTGAGAGGTGCACAAAGCTTTCAAGGGTTTCTTGGATTCGTTGTGTCTATATTGTGTCTCTTGCCCTAATCCTATACAACACATATATATAGACTAGGGACCAAAACTCAGACAAAAGTCTAGCCTAAAACTTGGACAACTTGTCCAAGGATAAACCTTGGACTAAGTTTCAATACATGCACAATAAAGACCCTACAAATTGGAAGACATGCACTTATCATCTAAAGTGCATTAACAAACTCCCCCTTGATCAATGCATGGTCTTCGTGTGGTCTTGAATTCTTCATTATGTTGACTTTAACTTGGACTTCTGCTTTGGTTGACCAGACCTGATAAGCGACAGTTACCCTGCAGGAACTGCACTTACAGTCTCCCCCTTAACTGTCGCTATCAGTTCTATCTAACATTGATATCTTCAGTCGCCGGATACTGCACTTACAGTCTCCCCCTTAACTGTCGCTATCAGTTCTATCTGACATTGATATCTTCAGTCACCGGATACTGCACATACACGCAATAATGAGAAGTTTGGCTGGGAAGATGATCAGGAAAAGGCATTTCAGACATTAAAGGAAAAGTTAACCTCTGCACCGGTGTTGACTTTATCAGATGGTATGGATGACATGGTAGTGTATTCGGATGCATCACACTTAGGCCTTGGGTGCGTGTTAATGCAAAGGGGAAGGGTAATTGCGTATGCCTCAAGACAACTTAAGCCGCACGAAACAA
Source organism: Helianthus tuberosus (assembly GCA_030545235.1). NCBI lineage: Eukaryota > Viridiplantae > Streptophyta > Magnoliopsida > Asterales > Asteraceae > Helianthus > Helianthus tuberosus. Next base: position 54,296,706 of record CM060388.1, on the reverse strand, counting down.
AATACCCGACCCATGATCTCGAGCTGGCAGCCGTAGTTTTCGCCTTAAAGATCTGGAGGCATTACTTTTATGGTATGAAATGTACTATTTTCACTGACCATAAAAGTTTAAAATACTTTTTCGATTAGAAAGAGTTAAATATGAGGCAGAGGCGCTGGTTAGAAGTAGTGAAGGACTATGACTGCGAAATCCATTATCACCCTGTGAAGGCTAATGTAGTGGCGGATGCCCTTAGCCGAAAGGAAGAATACACTCCTATTCGGGTACGAGCCATGCAATTGATAGTAACTTCGGGCTTGCTCGAACGAATTCGAGAAACCCAGAAGGAAGCAGTAAAGGAAGAGAACTGGGAAAAAGAACGTATAAAGGGGTTGGTAAAAGATCTTGTGGAAGGAAGTAATGGGATGAAATACCGGCATGGTAGAATATGGGTCCCAAACACATGTGGTGTTAAGAATCTTCTACTTGACGAGGCTCATAAGTCTCGCTATTTGATTCACCATGGAGCGACCAAAATGTATAGAGATTTGAAGCAAAACTACTGGTGGCCAGGGATGAAAAGAGATGTGGTTAAATACGTGGAAAAGTTCATGACTTGTTTACAAGTCAAAGCGAAGCATCAAAAGCCTTACGGAAAACTCCAACCATTGGATATTCCAGTTTGTAATGGGAACATATTACTATGGACCTGTTAACAAAACTGCCAAAGACGGCTCGGGGATTTGATGCCATTTGGGTTGTTGTAGATAGACTAACCAAGAGCGCTCATTTCATCCCTATTCGAGAAACCTACACATCTGAGAAGATGTTGGAGGTATATGTGAACGAGATTATAGCACGCCATGGGGTACCGGTAACTATCGTGTCCGATAGAGATACTCGGTTTACCTCAAATTTCTGGCATGATTTTTAGGAACAAATGGGTACCAAGTTGTTGATTAGTACTGCATATCACCCGCAAACCGACGGGCAAAGTGAGCGAATGATTCAGACGTTAGAAGATATGCTTCGGGCGTGGATAATAGATTTCAGCGGTAGTTGGGATGCATATCTTCCGTTAATCGAATTTTCATATAATAACAGCTACCATTCAAGTATTGGTAGAGCCCCATATGAAATCCTTTACGGTAGAAAATGTCTGACACCAATATGCTGGGAAGAAGTAGGCCCTCGAGAGCTTGTTCATAAGGATGTGATTCGGGTGACGAACGAGAAAATTGATATGATCCGAGCTCATTTAAAGGCAGCTCAAGATCGACAAAAATCCTATGCGGATAAAAGACGAAGGCCAATTGAATTTCAGATTGGTGATAAGGTGATGCTTAAGGTGTCCCCGTGGAAGGGAATTATCCAGTTTAGAAAACGACAGAAGTTAAGCTCGAGATTCATAGGGCCTTTTAAAATCCTGGATCGGGTAGGTAAGGTAGCATACCATCTGGAACTACCAGAGGAGTTAAATGGGATACATAACACGTTCCATGTCTCACATCTACGGAAATGTTTAGCGGATGATACGCCCCATGTTCCCCTCAACGATATAGAGGTTGATAATAAACTCAACTACATAGCAAGGCCTATCGCAATCCTCGACCGCAAAGTTAAGGGTTTGAGGAACAAAGAAATCGATCAAGTAAAGGTCAAATGGGAGCACCGGAAGGGATCAGACACCACTTGGGAGTCTGAAGAAGAAATGAGACGACTCTACCCTTTGCTTTTCGGTACGTGTATGCGTTTATGATTTTATACGTGTATGATGGTTTCGAGGATGAAACCCTCTTTAAGGAGGGTGGACTTGTAACACCCAAAAAATATTTAATAGTTAAAATACCATATATTAAAAGTATAAATGAAAGATGATAGTTTAATGAATATTAGTCTAATAAAGAAAACTCGAGGGACTGGTTTAGCAAAAATGGAAAACTTGGTTTTATTAAAACTAATTAAATAAAAACCACACACACACATACTTGCGTGTGGGTGTGTGCGACCAGAGGAAAGAAAGTAGGGACCAAACCCTAGTTCTTGATCTTATCCATCAAATTCAGCCCTTAAATCATATGATTCTGATTGCATGTTACTGAATTAGAGTCCATAACATCCTCTCTTCATAAGGTATGTTGGGAATTTGATGTATATTTGTGTATTGAGTTCTTGATGAAATCAATGATGCATAATTTAAGTAGAAATCTGCTGAAATTATGTTAAAGATAATGTAATCTACATGATTCTAAGTAAGGTTTTGATAAACATAAGTAGAACAATTGCTATGACTAGCATTTGGTTGAATGCACAAGTATGAACAAATGGGTTTCTGATGTGTAAATCGAACTCATGAAATCTGGAAGGTTAATAATGATGTTGAACAAATTATAATCAGAAATTTGATATAAAAAGGGTATAGAAAACATTTCTACTTGATAAATAGGGGTTTTGGTTGTTAGAAAACTTCAATAACAAGAATGATATGACTAACTGTAAAGTATGCACATAAGGTGCTTGAAAAAACGCCTAAAAGATGTTGATAGACACTAATTGTGGTATTTGGCAAAGTTAACAAGCTTTAGTTATGAGCCGAAAGGTTTTAATGATAATTGGCTTGTATATTTTAGGCAACACGAGTGAGGCGTCGGGAAGTCAAGCCGGTGCAGACACTCGCTTGAAGGGAAAGCTTTAAGGTACATGGCTAATCGCTTCGTTTAAACTATTATTTAATTCCTTTGTTGTTGACATTGGTTGATTTATTAGGATATCAATTAGAGTGTGTTAGTTTGCTCGAAATAATGGATTTCATAAGGGCAAACCAAACAGGTCAGTTTAAGGGTAGGTGCAAACCGGGTATCGGAAGCACTTTATCCGTAGACTTTAAGCCCGGGTAACGGGTAGTAATTTATCTATTACGCAAGCCCGGTAATGGGAGCATTAGACATGTAAGATAAGGAACCCGAGAATGGGACAAAATATTGCGAAATAATACTCCGCCCGTATGGATTCGGGAGGAATGAAACAACGGATAAAATTGGTAAAAATATAGTAATATAATGTGTATGCACGATCATGTTTTCCGATGATGCATATTCGTATAAAATTTGCTATAAAGATGTTAACAGTTTCAAAGAAGGAAGGAAATAAGTTTCATTGGCAGTTTTCGAATGTCCCGAGCCTTGTTTTGATGATTAAAACATGCGAAATGCAACAAACGGGTCAAAATGGCAAAAACAGCTATCTTTTGCTGCAGATTGAGTCCCTGGCAGGCCGCGACAGATGAGCCCTGGCTTACGCGGGGCGCGAGAGAGCTACCATAGCTTACGGTACCGATTAAAGTAGTTACACTGGTTCTCTACTGCCTTACGGCAGCCCTAAAATGCCTAGAGGCTACCTTAGCTTACGGTGGCTACCGTAAGCTACGGTAGTGCCCAACCAATTTTGTTGAGTTTTGCATATTTTAGATAATCGAATCCGTTTCCTAGCGTAGTCTTCGATTATTCTAATTCCTAAGAACCCTATTACTAATATTTATTATTATTTTCAGTTTTTTTAGGATGATGCTGGCAAGTGGATGATGCTCAAGTCAATGCTACCGAACCGAATATATTCAAGATCTTGTCCCACTACTTTTGTTAATACTTGTAGTTGGTAGGAACTTATGTAATCGAAGGAATACTATGGTACCCTAATGTTGTTTTGAAACGTTTGTTAAATTAGTAATTACTAAACTAATGTTAATGTAAACGTTTTTTTGGCTTTTCGTTTATAAAGAATAGTTCTTTTTTGTCGTTAGAATTTATATCTAAAAAGATGAGTGTTACAGTTTTCCCTACGTAAAGCTGTGAGTATACTCGATCCCATTTTCATTTTAATCACTTTGGGTGCAACATGTACAATATTCAAAAACACACAACAGTTGAGACTTGTTTATTCAAAATCACACTCTATCCACATTTAAACATGAAAAACATGCGATACTTGTTTATCTCATATGCTATGGATACATTGTGTCTATATGCTCACTAACTTTACTAGCCTACCTTAACAATTATAGCACTATAGGGTTAACGCACCGCCCCGATTCTTAGGGTATTGTTAAGTAAAACATGTTACACCCTCTTCGTCTCGACGATGTTGGGTAACACGATTGCGTTGGAAACTTGGGTTTGACATATAGTTTACACTAGTTCAGCATGTTAGTAACTTGTATACATTATTCATGTTGGATATGAGCACGTTTAAACATTTTGTTATTATCCTATGTATCAAACTTGTATACTCACCAACATATGTTTTTGATCATTATTTTAATACATGTTGCAGGTTGATTAGAGGAAGTGTTGAAGAATCAAGTTAGGGTGGACATAGAAACACGCTTAAATAATAAATTACTACGTTTTTGCTTGATTTGTCTATGTTTTGATTTTGTTGAACGATGTATGACACTTTAGAATTTATAAAATCTTGATTTAATTATATTGTATCAATTAGTGTTATGATGCTATGAACAATCATGTTTTCGTCTCACTTCGATGTTTCTGCCATCGGTTGGGGTGTGACACCGAGCTAGTCCAGGAAACGACCAATAAATTTTTTTAGATCCGAGACCGTATCAAGACGGCTCATGATCGACAAAAGAGCTACGCCGATCGAAGATGAAAGCCGTTAACTTTCAAGGTAGGAGACAAAGTCTTGCTAAAAGTCTTTGCCTTGGAAAGGTGTAGCAAGATTTGGGAAACGTGGGAAGTTAAACCCACGATATATTGGACCATTTGAGATCTTGGAGAAGATCGGTACTCTTGCTTACAAATTGAAGCTACCGGAGGAACTTAATGGCGTACACGATTTGTTCCACGTGTCGAACCTCAAGAAAAGTCCAACACAAGAAACAATTATCATCCCTGCGAATGAGGTACACATCAACAACAAACCCCGATTCACAGAAGAACCTGCTGAGGTTATGGACTGGAAGGTCCAGAAAACAAGGAGAAGTCGCATCAAACTGGTCAAAGTGTAACACCCCAAAAACGGGTTTGGTAAGCAAACCACGTTAATATTACTGACGGGTAAAATACCGTTAGTGGTAAAAAAAAATTTACCCGGTAAATATTAGGATTTAAATAATTAATCCTAATAATAAACAAAAAGTGAATAAAAAGCTTTTAAGAAATAAAGTGATAGAAGGCCCGAGTTAACGGGACCTGAAATAAACTTGGTTATAGATTTCCCGAACCCACTAATTTAACTAGGAATGTTTAACCTAGTTAATAAGTGGGGAATATTGTTAGAAATAAGTAGGTTGTGCCCTACTTAATTAACTAACCAAATTAGATGCATGTTTGTTAATTGCATGGAATAGGAACAATATAGTGTCTAGGAGTAAGCCCTAGACAAGTATATGTCGAAATCATGCTTAGCTCAAGTTTTTTTTGATACTAAATTCATGTATGAGATGTTTTTATTGTTTCGATTGCAAAAAAATAGTGTTATGATGTCAAGAACAAGCTTAAATTGAAAGCTGAATTCAAACGATTCTTGATCAGAATTTACAGCCGATTTGTATTGGCTGTAACCTGGACAAAAAGTGATAAAATAATGTGTTTCTTGAGTCTAGAATGTAATTCCAGGAAATATCTTTAAAACCCCACTGGAATCGCATTTTTTCGACGAAAATCGAGCGTTTTATGAATTTTTCCGTATCAAAGGTTCAAGCTGCGTTTTCTGACAGAAATTGCAGCCCATCACGAATGTCATAACTCAATTTAGGAATTGAGTTATGATCTCAAATTCTTACTGTAGAAATTTTAAGCGATTAAAAGAATCTCCAATTGGAATTTCGTCAATCGGATAAACGAGGAATTTTTAATGATTTTTTCCGTAAGCTGCAGTCAGAAGTGACGAATCTGATTGCAGCTTAGTAAATGAATTTTCACGAATTTTTGGTAAAGAGTTAGATCTTGAAATTTTAACTCAAGGGCTAATCCTCCGAGAGGTACGCCACATAAAAAAATCATAATTTTTGAATACTTGTAAACAGGTTAAACAAGTCACCAAAAACAACCAATTTTCGTTGATATGAAATGCCTAAATGAAATCGCGGCTTACTAAGTTAGTATGTAAAAATTTGATTTTTGTTAAGAGTTCGGATGAAATATGTCTAAGTGAGTTCAATGAACCAAATGTGCATATGAATATGTTGGTAAGTCAATTGACTTTTAAAAAGTCAAACTAACCAATGATAAAGTCAAATAGTAGTTTCGACATAGAAAATACGTGAGGTGGAATAGTCGTGAATTGAAATGACTAATCTAACCACCTTGTGAATGATGATAGTTTGACGCGTAACAAGCTAGGCGGAAGCTTGATGAGGGAGCGGATCAAACAAATCAAGAAGGAAAGGAAAAACATAGTTCGGATGCGAGGTAAATATAGCTTACACTAGTCATATAGTTTAGAATGTCCTTTTGTTGTTTTGATTTCGAACAAGACAGATGGAAAGTTGAGATATGGTGTTTCCGGCGTGTAGTCGTACGGAACAAGATAACCAATAAGGGTAAAATTGAAATTTGGACACTTGTTGACAATAATTATTGGTTTTGAAAGATACATATTTCGTAAGCCTTATTAGGCCAAAAAGCGTTAAGAGGTGAATTATAGTTAAAACGACCGTGCAGTGTAAATCGGAACGAGTCGTGTAGACGAGATGGCAATAAGCTTTATCTCGCCAATATTATCGGTCATTTAGACCAACGGGTCAAAAGGTGAAAATATCACTTTTGACAATATCGACTAATGGTTTGATGAGTTGTTTGATTTCAGAAATAAATATCGAGTGGATATTTACATCGCTATTACTTAGTAGATATTGAGGCAAGGTACTTAAATGGGTCAATGTAATGATCCGAGCCAGATACGCATAATAAGATAACTCTCATTTAAATGTAAGGCTAATGAGAGTTAAACGAAGTCTAAAATAAGTTTTTGGTTACCTTAATAGGTAAACCAAATGTTACGGACGATGGTCATTATATTTGTTATAGGTTTCTAACCATTACCAAGAGTTTAATAAGGGTTTTAGCCATGGAAATGGGTTGCATTTGATGGTTTGGTTCGAATTTAAAATGACCCTAAACATGATTTCCGCAGCTTTTTATACGGATTTCGACTAATCTTTAAAAAAATCATATAAAATCAACCGTTTATCCGATTTGGCTGTTCTATACCTTTTCGGAAAGCTTATGAAGTAAATTTTTACTGTTTTCAATCATAAGAAACAAATGTGGTTGTTAAATAGGCCAAAAGAATGAATTAAACAGCTGTTCAAAACCTTGAAAGCTGTTTGAAAAATGAAAATATAGTTGCTGTGCTGATTTTCTAAAAATCATATAAAATCATAGAAAATTCGTTAGAAGGTGTACCTTATATGCTTGCGAAGGTATTGAAGTTTTCTACGATCCATCTTTGAACATGTTAATCTAGTTCGGACTTTGAATGGGTCATAATGGTCAATTACAGCAGCTGTATAGAAAATCGCTGCACATTAATAATGTCATTATTAATCCAGAAAAAAGACATATGATTGCGTATACTTGATTTAGTCATGCCACCGTAAGTTACGGTGGAGCTGATATGATTACGATGGTTACATACTGAGTTACGGTGGACCCAGAAACAAAGTATATTTTATTTAGTTTAAATTCCCGGACTCGTTTAGACACGTTTTAAACCCCGTTTGACTAAAGTATTTCATGTTTATGGAATATAGGTACTTTTGGATGCCGGAAGACGATCAAGCTCAGTGAAGAACCGAACACGATAAAGATACACGCTTCCGCACTTTGCCACGTTGTAAATTTTAAACAACGAATTCGATCACGTTATGTAGAATAACTTATGATTTGTAAAACTTTTAGTAAACCCGTATTTCCGATGTATATGTAATCGTAATTACATGATTGTTTTCGTAAAAGATTCATTAAACCTTAAATTATAAGAACGGGTGTTACAAGTTGGTATCAGAGCCTTGGTTTAAGAGATTCGAGTATGGTGGGGAGGAACCATGCTTGGACTTAAACCTTATGCTCTTGACAAAGAATAGTGTTCGGTTCGAGGCTTGATCACAAATCCGGTAAGTACAAGTACGTTAATAGTTAGTATGCTAAAGTGTTGTAAACAACACATAGGGCTATCGTGTGGTATATGTTACCCCAATTTAAATGATTGATATGGTTGACGAAAATACGCGCGTTGACGCGTATACTAGAAAAAGCCTTGTATTATAATACGGGCGATTATTGAAGTTGACATTACTAACTCTTGTGAATGTTTTAATTGAAGGACACTCGCGTCTGAAGATGACGGGAGTTGAACGAATTATGGATATGATGATGGAACGGTCCGAGGTATGATAGGAAGAGCATACTCATCAAGGACCAAAATCGCGTAACGGTCGCGAACAAGACTAATGACAAGAGAAGCCCGTTAGGGCAAGCATTACCAGGTGCACACTTTTAAATTTAATCGTACGAGTCGTTATATGCAACAAACACGTAAGTAATAACGGTTGCATACACATATGATAGAACTTGGAAAACCTGATTTCCAAGAGAAATTTAATAGGAAATGTGTTATTCACAATGATGAATAACAAATGAATAACAAGACTTGTTTATATAGAAACTTGGACGAGAGTGATCATCCAAGTAAATATTCTCAATATAAATCCTATTGAGAAAAGTAATGATCACATCAATGAATGTGAATAAATGTTTATAAAAAGGGACATTGTACATGTTCAAGGAATAAACGACTAAAACTAATAATTGTTAACTAACAATTAAATAACGTTTTACCAAATGAAACCATAAACATGGAGATAATTTGAGGAGTTACTTACATGGGACGTGATGTGGTAATTATAATAAGGTCACGCGTACCACGTGTTGATCGCTTACTCTGGCCAAGTAAGTAGTGAACACATGATAGCATGAGCTTCTTATAATGAGCCCAGTTATGTCCGATGTAGTAAGGTCAAGATGAATGAAATTTAAAGGATCCTTAGGGTCAAGAAATCTCATGGGCATACTCGTATAAATGGTTTTCGCGGGAACCATAAAAACGATGTATGGCGCACATAGAAATAAAAGACCCAAGGAAATTCGTGACATAAGTCATTTTTGATGAAAAAAAAACCATGGTAGACAAAAAGGGCATTGTAAAACCAAAGTATAAATGACCCGCGGGGTCATAGAAACAAAGGTATTGCCCACATGGGGAAAAACGATCGAAAACCATGGTAGACAAAAAGGGCATTGTAAAACCAAAGTATAAATGACCCGCGGGGTCATAGAAACAAAGGTATTGCCCACACGAGAAAAACGATCAAAATCGTTGACTTTGGTCGTAGTAAAGAAATGATGATGATGATAATCATCATTCATAGTTTAAAAGACTGTCAAGGATGGTCAAATAAAGAATAAAGGTTTGGTTGAATAAAAGTGAGGGCTTCCGCTAAGACAACCAAACAAATTAAAACGAAAACTTGATGTATACCGGAATGCTTGCACTAATAATGACTTCGGTAAAGTACCCGGTTAATGGGTAAGGATTTAAACACATGCGTAAACCGAGAAACAAGAACACGAATTTAAAGTCAAAAGACTCGGATTATGAGTTATGACTAAAAGACCATAAAATTTCGTAAACAGAAATTTTGATAATTATATTCAACTATTTTGAGATTGAACGGGTTGAATAAAGTATAATGCTTGAAGGCATAAGTAAGCGCAAGCCGGATAACGGTAAGCTTGAGACAAATGATTTTTAAACGTAAAAAGAGTGCTTTGACACCAAATATATATTTTAATAAGACACGAGTAAAAAGAGTGATCTACGGGATCAACATAACCTTTAGGGTTATAAACAAATGAGAGATCTACGGACTAAAACGACCCACGGGTCATGATTAGAAAGAAGTTATAGGGACTTCGCCCTAAAGAGGTGAATGTCGAATCAAAAATAGCCCGTAAGGCTAAGTGATAAAACCTACGGGTTAGATTGGATAAAGCGAGGAAATCAGTTAAGAATCCCCGCATAAAACTAAGACTGTAAAGGATTAAATTACGGACTGTCAATATCCGGGTATGGATGATTGACACAAGTTAAAGAAAAGATCCTAAAACTAAAACTTCAGTTTTAGTAAGAAATAATGTTTTTACAAACATAAATTCTGATAGGAATTTAAATAGTAAGCATGAAAGATACAAGTCTTGACACTGATAGGCGCAAGATGATATATTCGAAAAGTGATATTTTCAAAAATGAAAGGTTGATACAAATTAAACATGATGTGACACGATCACGGTTAGGAAATGTAATGTGAAGTAAAATCACATTATAACCAAGCGAGTGATAAAAGTAACTGAACTAATAAGACTAGTTAATGAGACCGGTTAAGGTCACCAATTCAAATCAAGAAAATTTGGTTTGCTTGTAAGCGGTAGATTCGGTATAGCTGAACCGAATAGATAAATTTGAAAACAAAAGAATTTGTTGCTAAAAGTAAAAGATTTCACTAAAGATCTTTAAACGGGTCAAAATAACGGATTCGTAAGAAATTCGATAGTATATGAAAGCGATGGATATCGCTAAGTTAACTAAACTAGTAGAAATAACGAGATTACGTTATTTTAAGTTGCACTAAGTCATATGAGATACGTAGACAATTAGTGACCAAAAAGATGTTACCACGCTTATCTGGTAATACTAATAATTGGTTAAAAGTATAAGTAATGTTTAAATGATATCTCGGATCAAATACATTGAGTTTAAACTCAATGAATTATGTAAGAAAAGGTTTCGAGGACGAAACCTCTTTAAGGGGGGTAGACTTGTAACACCCCAAAAACGGGTTTGGTAAGCAAACCACGTTAATATTACTGACGGGTAAAATACCGTTAGTGGTAAAAAAAAAATTTACCCGGTAAATATTAGGATTTAAATAATTAATCCAATTAATAAACAAAAAGTGAATAAAAAGCTTTTAAGAAATAAAGTGATAGAAGGCCCGAGTTAACGGGACCTGAAATAAACTTGGTTATAGATTTCCCGAACCCACTAATTTAACTAGGAATGTTTAACCTAGTTAATAAGTGGGGAATATTGTTAGAAATAAGTAGGTTGTGCCTTACTTAATTAACTAACCAAATTAGAGGGGCCAATATTGTTAAAATTGAAACTTATATTATTGATTTTAATTAAAAATAAAAACAAAACACCCCATTTGGGGGTTCTGGTCGATCAAGAATGAGCAGGGGCGACACCCCACTCTCAAACCCTAGAAAAGTTCACTAAAACTCTCAATTGGAGGTGCAAATCTGGTCCAAAACGAAATTCGAGCATAGATTATTGATCCTCATCACAAGAGGATTACAAGGTATGTAAAATTTGATGAAAACTCTCAACTTGAAAATCTCACGAAATTAGGAAATCTGAAAATTGATGATGCATGTTTGTTAATTGCATGGAATAGGAACAATATAGTGTCTGGGAGTAAGCCCTAGACAAGTATATGTCGAAATCATGCTTAGCTCAAGTTTTTGTTGATACTAAATTCATGTATGAGATGTTTTTATGGTTTCGATTGCAAAAAAATAGTGTTATGATGTCAAGAACAAGCTTAAATTGAAAGCTGAATTCAAACGATTCTTGATCAGAATTTACAACCGATTTGTATTAGCTGTAACCTGGACAAAAAGTGATAAAATAATGTGTTTCTTGAGTCTAGAATGTAATTCCAGTAAATATCTTTAAAACCCCACTGGAATCGCATTTTTTCGACGAAAATCGAGCGTTTTATGAATTTTTCCGTATCAAAGGTTCAAGCTGCGTTTTCTGACAGAAATTGCAGCCCATCACGAATGTCATAACTCAATTTAGGAATTGAGTTATGATCTCAAATTCTTACTGTAGAAAGTTTTAAGCGATTAAAAGAATCCCCAATTGAAATTTCGTCAATCGGATAAACGAGGAATTTTTAATGAATTTTTCCATAAGCTGCAGTCAGAAGTGACGAATCTGATTGCAGCTTAGTAAATGAATTTTCACGAATTTTTGGTAAAGATTTAGATCTTGAAATTTTAACTCAAGGGCTAACCCTCCGAGAGGTACGCCACATAAAAAAATCATAATTTTTGAAGACTTGTAAACAGGTTAAACAAGTCACAAAAACAGCCAATATTCGTTGATATGAAATGCCTAAATGAAATCGCGGCTTACTAAGTTAGTATGTAAAAATTTGATTTTTGTTAAGAGTTCGGATGAAATATGTCTAAGTGAGTTCAATGAACCAAATGTGCATATGAATATGTTGGTAAGTCAATTGACTTTTAAAAAGTCAAACTAACCAATGATAAAGTCAAATAGTAGTTTCGACATAGAAAATACGTGAGGTGGAATAGTCGTGAATTGAAATGACTAATCTAACCACCTTGTGAATGATGATAGTTTGACGCGTAACAAGCTAGGCGGAAGCTTGATGAGGGAGCGGATCAAACAAATCAAGAAGGAAAGGAAAAACATAGTTCGGATGCGAGGTAAGTATAGGTTACACTAGTCATATAGTTTAGAATGTCCTTTTGTTGTTTTGATTTCGAACAAGACAGATGGAAAGTTGAGATATGGTGTTTCCGGCGTGTAGTCGTACGGAACAAGATAACCAATAAGGGTAAAATTGAAATTTGGACACTTGTTGACAATAATTATTGGTTTTGAAAGATACATATTTCGTAAGCTTTATTAGGCCAAAAAGCGTTAAGAGGTGAATTATAGTTAAAACGACCGTGCAGTGTAAATCGGAACGAGTCGTGTAGACGAGATGGCAATAAGCTTTATCTCGCCAATATTATCGGTCATTTAGACCAACGGGTCAAAAGGTGAAAATATCACTTTTGACAATATCGACTAATGGTTTGATGAGTTGTTTGATTTCAGAAATAAATATCGAGTGGATATTTACATCGCTATTACTTAGTAGATATTGAGGCAAGGTACTTAAATGGGTCAATGTAATGATCCGAGCCAGATACGCATAATAAGATAACTCTCATTTAAATGTAAGGCTAATGAGAGTTAAACGAAGTCTAAAATAAGTTTTTGGTTACCTTAATAGGTAAACCAAATGTTACGGACGATGGTCATTATATTTGTTATAGGTTTCTAACCATTACCAAGAGTTTAATAAGGGTTTTAGCCATGGAAATGGGTTGCATTTGATGGTTTGGTTCGAATTTAAAATGACCCTAAACATGATTTCCCCAGCTTTTTATACGGATTTCGACTAATCTTTAAAAAAATCATATAAAATCAACCGTTTATCCGATTCGGCTGTTCTATACCTTTTCGGAAAGCTTATGAAGTAAATTTTTACTGTTTTCAATCATAAGAAACAAATGTGGTTGTTAAATAGGCCAAAAGAATGAATTAAACAGCTGTTCAAAACCTTGAAAGCTGTTTGAAAAATGAAAATATAGTTGCTGTGCTGATTTTCTAAAAATCATATAAAATCATAGAAAATTCGTTAGAAGGTGTACCTTATATGCTTGCGAAGGTATTGAAGTTTTCTACGATCCATCTTTGAACATGTTAATCTAGTTCGGACTTTGAATGGGTCATAATGGTCAATTACAGCAGCTGTATAGAAAATCGCTGCACATTAATAATGTCATTATTAATCCAGAAAAAGACATATGATTGCGTATACTTGATTTAGTCATGCCACCGTAAGTTACGGTGGAGCTGATATGATTACGATGGTTACATACTGAGTTACGGTGGACCCAGAAACAAAGTATATTTTATTTAGTTTAAATTCCCGGACACGTTTAGACACGTTTTAAACCCCGTTTGACTAAAGTATTTCATGTTTATGGAATATAGGTACTTTTGGATGCCGGAAGACGATCAAGCTCAGCGAAGAACCGAACACGATAAAGATACACGCTTCCGCACTTTGCCACATTGTAAATTTTAAACAACGAATTCGATCACGTTATGTAGAATAACTTATGATTTGTAAAACTTTTAGTAAACCCGTATTTCCGATGTATATGTAATCGTAATTACATGATTGTTTTCGTAAAAGATTCATTAAACCTTAAATTATAAGAACGGGTGTTACACAAAGTCCGTTGGAACTCTAGACACAGACCCGAGTATACTTGAGAACGTAAGGATCAATTTAAAACCAAGTACCCCCCACCTATTCGAGGAAACTCCTTCACGGGATAACTCAGCTTGATATCCGGGACGAAATTCTTTTAACAGGGGGAGTATGTGATAAACGACACGAATCTGATAACTTCCGTACTATTTTAATTATTATTTCTTGTATGCAATTATGTGTTTTAACGTCAACATTATATGCTTGCATGTCATACATTTAAATCACGCATGTTAAACATTTCATTTATCGCATTGTGAAACAATTTAAGCATTGTGTCAAAACAATTAGTAAACTCACCGGTTAGACAAGGTGTGTCAGCACAGTCTCAGTACTCAGATAAACGATAGATTTAGGAATTAGATGTAGGTCCGACATAAAAAAACATATTAATCCCAAGTGGGAGAACAAGGGTTTATGTTAACACTTTCCGGAAAACAAATAAGCACTAAAAATTGTCCGAAACGGACTATAAATAATAATTTCAGCAAAATTCAGCTTTAAACTAGTTATGTTAAGATGCAGAAATAGTATAAAACATCCAGAATAGCTTGAAAAGTGTTAGGAATGAAACCATGACATAAAAGGTACATTATACCGTATAAATTACACAATTTAGCATTTTAACGAACCGACAACCAAACAATTATCCGAACATTACCAAAACACCAAAAATGAACTAGAAGTATTTTTTTAGTGTTATTTAACTAGTTATGATCATATAAAATCCCAAAACACTTAAAAACACATAAACATAATTAACCTAACATTAAACCCCTAACTTATATCTTTAACCACCCCACATTCACCTCCCATTTTCAATCATCATCCAAACATTCTAAGCACATCCAAAGGTGTCTCAAGCATAGTTAAGAAAGTTTCAAGCACAAGAAGTGGAAGGACCTCTCTAGGAAGCTGTTAACCACCAATTTCTCATCATATTCATCTTCTTTGTTCTCTTGCCACTTCCCTAGTCACAAGAGCTAGTAGTAAGCCTTCTCATATTCATTTTGCTTCTTGTTAGTAGTATGTTACATGTGTACAAGTTAAACCATCAAGAAAAACTGAACTTTAAAAGATGAACGTTTGAAGAAATAACATAATCTAAAGAAAATAAAGTGTTTCTAGTGTTGTTTAAAAGTATGTGATGAAGTTGTTGTTGTTGATCTTGTGATTTTGTTAAGATCCATCATATGTAAGCTTGTTAGAAGCTTAGATCTAACAAGTGTAAGCATGGATCTTGAAAGATCCATGATGAAACATGTTAGTAAACTTGAAGATCTTTAAAATGAAGTTGTAAGTGGTTCTAAAATGAAATATTCATGTTCTTAAACCTACTAATCAAGTGGATGACAAGTTTACAAAATAAAGTTTACAAAAATTAACAAGTGAGCTTTGATTTCAGTAGATGTACATCTTTAAAGTGTAGATCTAAATTACTACAAATTTTTGTGAAACATCAAGTTTATTTCATGAAAAAGTATGGATGAATTTAGTGATTATTACTTGCAAATTGTTGATGATTGAGTTTTGATGTTTAAAAGAAAATAAACACATGTTTGAAAACATGGGAAAACCTTCATTTTTAGGGGAAACTATGTTAAAATTTTTATAAAATTTTGACACTTAGAAAAATATAAAGTTTTGCAAGACTTTTCTACAAAAATTTTCAACAAAGTTAAACATGGTTTTCCCCTAATTTTTATAAAAAAATACAAATTAAGAAATATATTTTTCTTTAAAAAATAAAACAAGTATAAATATGTATATTTTTAGGGAAAACTATATATATTTAGTGGTCACCAAGATCATGTGCTATGTGTATATTATGTGCAAATATATCTTAGTGTACATGTAGGAATTTAAAATACACTAAATGCTCCCAAGGAGTATAAACACTAAATTCACAAGGAAATATTTATAAATAATATACATATAATCTCCCATACATGGGTGTATGGACAAAAATACCAAAAGATATCTCTATATATATATATATATATATATATATATATATATATATATATATATATAGGGAGCCGCTAGAATGAGAACCACCACGAGTTATGAGAACCACGAGAACCGCGCCCCGCGGGTGGCCGTCGGCGACGAAATTTTTTTTACCCCTAGATCCGTATATTTTAGTGGGGGGTTTAAATTTTCGGTTCAAACGGCGCGCCCGAGGGGGTAGTTTTTTACGCCCAAAGTTTGGTAAAAAAAAAAAGAAAAATTAAAAAAATTAAAAACACCCAAACTTTGGGCGTAAAAAACTACCCCCTCGGGCGCGCCGTTTGAACCGAAAATTTAAACCCCCTACTAAAATATACGGATCTAGGTGTAAAAAAAATTTCGTCGCCGACGGCCACCCGCGGGGCGCAGTTCTCGTGGTTCTCATAACTCGTGGTGGTTCTCATTCTAGCGATCCCATATATATATATATATATATATATATATATTCCTCATTGAATTTATGGACTTGGGACACTTAGACAAGTATATGGACAAATATATATATATTTAGAGAAAATATATATAATTACTACAATTAATGGAAATTATACAAAAATCGGACAAGTGATAATATATATATATATATATATATATATATATTTATTTATTTAACAAGCATGACAATATATATAGGGGAAGGATAAATTGAAAACCCCCTTGAGTTGAATAAATCCTAGAAACCCAATAATAGCCATTGATTAATCAGATTGATCGATGAGATCATTTTGGTCTTGCCCCCTTTTTACTTTTTAATATAATATAAATGAGAGGTACAAGAAGGGTATATTTGGAAATTTTACAGTTTCTCTCTCCTGACAGAAAGTGTAACATCTGTCAACTTTCCTCTCTCTCCTGACAGAAGTGTAAATTTGTCTACTTTCCTCTATCCTCTCTCTCTATAATTTTGTTCTTTTTTGTTTACTTTTGTATGCGTACACTACAAAAAAAATGTGTTACAAATATCATCTATTTATGTTTTTTTTAGAATTTTTAAATATGTAACTGACAAAACATATTAGAATTGTTACATTACTAAAACCCAGGTATGTTGTTATATAAAGATGTTACACAAAAAAAGTGTAACATAACCAAAGAACAATTTATTTTTTGTTACATTATTATCACCCAGTTGTTACACTCATAAGAATCATTAAAACCCAGCTATGTTGTTACATAGAGATGTTACACAAAAAAAGTGTAACATAACCAAAGAACAGATTATATTTTGTTACATTATTATCACCCAGTTGTTACACTCACACGAATCCCCCTGACTTTTGTCAACTAGCACATTTGTTTCATCTAACAATCAAAAACATATTAGAACTATTACATTACTAAAGCCCAGTTATGTTGGGTTACATAAAGATGTTACGCAAAAAAAGTGTAACATAACCAAAGAACAATTTATTTTCTACTACATTATTATGACCCAGACCTGAAACAAATTTTACACAAAAAAATGATAAAATCAATAATAAAAAGCCAAAAAAAGTGTTACATATATCATCTATTTATGTTTTTTTCATAATTTTTAAATATGTAACTAACAAAACATATTAGAATTTTTACATTACTAAAACCCAGCTATGTTGGGTTACATAAACATGTTACACAAAAAAAGTGTAACATAACCAAAGAACAATAATCTGGAAAAAAATATAACAACACACTTTATTTTTACAACAATCTAACAAAGTGTAATAATCCACTTTATTTTCAGTAACATACATTATTTATGTAACACGAAAAAATGTAACATACATTTTTTTTCTTTGATTGTTACATTTCGTAACTAAGACGCAAAGAATTGTTACATCCAACAATAATAAATTTTTTAGATTCAACCATAAAATCAGTAATAAAAAAACAACATATCCAAAAAACAAGAACTTAATAACATTAATCTTCTTAAACAAGAAAATAACAAAAAAGTTGCAAATCTACAAAACACAAAAAAATAAAGATCTACAAAACAAAAAAAAATTGCAAATCTGAAAATTGCAAATCTGGATAACCTTTCAGATCTGGAACACAAAAAAATTGCAAAATCTGAAAATTACAAAAAAGTGAAGATCTACAAAACACAAAAAATGAAGATCTACAAAAACACAAACATACTTATGGATCTGGAGGACTTATAGATCTGGAACATCATGTTCAACATCAAACATATTTGTAACACCCCAAAATATAATATTAGACTATTGAATGTTTAAAGGTTTTAAATAAAATTTATTAGGTTATAATAAACAAGGAAGTTTAGAATGTTGGTAAAATTGTACTAGAATTATAACATGATTAATCCCAAGGGGCTGAATGTGTAAAATTAGCAAATAAATAAGTAATTAAAGGATTTTTATGTGGGGGAATGGTGGGGCGACGCAGGGGAACGACCAGGAGGGGAAAACCCTTCTTCTTGCCCTAGCTCCTCAAATCACAAGCAATTGAATGAGTTTCTGGCCCTAATTCGATGCATGTGAGCGAATTCTCAACTATCTAAGAGTTTCCTACATAGGGTAAGTCAGATTTTGTGAATTGATGCTATTTAGTGATTATGGGTTTTGATCAATCTGTGAAATTGTATGAAATTAAGCTTGTATATGCTTTAGAATTATCATTTAGAGGATGTTCTATGCCTGAATTCGTTTGTATTGAAAGTTTGAAGTAAAACCCATTTAACCTAGTAATGTAGTGTTCTTGCAATTCTATAAATTGAGTAGTTGTGATAGATGAAAGTTTGAGTATAAAGATAATGGATGAATTACCAGGTTATAGGGTGATTTTATGATGTGATTTGGATTGATAACAAGAGTTGTGAAGGCTACTAGGGAAGATATGAATAAAACACTTGTACCTTATGCTTTGTTAATGATACGCACACCAAGTGTTTGATGAAATGCTTAGGAGAAAACGATAAGTGAGATTGTATGCTAACAATAAATAAAGGTATATTGAATGTGATGATGATGTATTAGATAATAGATTTGTATAAGGAATGTGTTTTGAATGGATTACAAGTAGGAAATTAGTTTGATAAGATGATATGGCAAGAAACCTTCATTGAAAAGTATGTATGCTAATCATGTTATGATGAATGTGATGACATGTACGGATAGGAGTCATATTAACATGGATACGAGCATGGAAGGGCAACATGCCAAGGATAAACACGGAAGCTATGCTTGGACTCGGGTGCACGAGGTAAGTGAATCACGGACTTACACTTTAGATGTAAAATGTATTGTAGTATAATGTTTATTGTGAATCATGTGAGACAGTATGAAACAATGGAAGTAATAAGGTAAGTTTACGGTAAATGAGTCGAAATGTGGTTTAGAAATAGTTTCTATTAAGTATAGGTGAGGAAGAAGCTTACATGGTGGTATTATGCATAAAGATGAAATAAGTAGTTATACGCGTAAGTATGGGTTAGTTTGTAAGTAAGTAATTGGGACTCATAGGAGAGTATGACTATAAACTATTAAGTATGGAGAATTATGTGTATACGATTTACATGTATAGATGTTTGTGATAAGGACTTGTAAGTAATATTATGTACAATGTAAGTTGTAAGTACATGAACAAATAGAAAGGGTATGTGTGTATGAATTGGAATTTAGTTATATGTGCATATGAATGAGACTTGTTATGTGTATACATGGATATGTTTGTATGAATAGAATTTAATGATGCTAACCGTTTTCCTATTGAGAATGAAATAGGAATGCAGGTATACTAGTGATGGGAGTTGAAGGTAGACACCGAAATCCAATGCAGGTGGTTTGAATGGATGGACGAATGGGCTAACTTAAGCAAAAGCATGATATGTCGACGCCTAGTTATGCATGTTTAAATATTATTTATATGATGAAACCGGTTGCTAATTATGTGATTGAATGTGGTGACTGCAGGGTACAGGCTTATGGATATTTCATAAAGAAGTGTACGCGGTTGAAGATCGAGTCAACGCATGGATTGTACGTGGGTGGGAATGTGGTTACTTAATTTTATATAAGTATGTTAGTTTTTAATTAATTTTTTTTAAAGGGATCAATGTATTTAAGTGAAGGAACGAATATAATGTAAGAAAATTTTTAAAGTTCGTATTTCCGCTGCGACTTTCGATTATAACGTGTTAGGGCGTTACAATATTTTGGATCATCTTCAAAATCAAACCGTCATCTGAAACATCATCTTCAACATCGAACATCTTCAACCGGATCTGGAGCATCTTTTGGATCTGGTAGCATCTTCCCGGAGCATCTTCAACCGGAGCATCTTCAACCGGAACATCTGGAGCATCTTTTTTTATTCAGAGCATCTTTTTGTTCGGAGCATCTGGAGTTTTGGTAGTTGATTATGAAGGATTTTGATCAGATTTTTTTTTTTTTTGTTTCAGATCTTAGATCTGGAACGAGGTAGAGAAGTGTGAGGGTAGAGAAGTGTGAGGGTGATGAAGGTTAAGGGGAGAGATGAATTTCTTTGTTTCAGATCTTAGTTCCGAATTTCTTTGATCTGAACAAAGTGGTGGTGGGTTTTTTGGTAGAGGAGAGAGATGAATGAGGAGAGAGGTAGTGTTAATTGACATGAATGAGGTCTGATGGGTTTTTTTATAAGTGTTGCCCTTATAAATTCTAGAGATAGAATAGGTAAAAAAGTTGTCAGCATTCTCGTAAAGGAATACCTGTTACATTTTCAGGTTATGGGTAAATTGACGTAAATATCCCTCTCTTCATCTTTATGCATATGTGATGTGGCTGAATCCTAGCCACACATGTGAGTTTCTTGGGTTTTCTCAACTGAAGTGGGTTTTCTCATTATAATTAGCCTATATATATATATATATATATATATAGGGTAGGGATATGGTAAAAAGTGTCTAAAATGTAAGAAGGGTAAGAAGTGTTTTAAACCATTGGATATTTGATCTAATGGTTGAGATCAATAGGGTATAAAATGTAAATTGTGTTTTAATTAGAAGGACCTTATGTAAAAATTGAAGGGCAATAGTGACTTTTCCAACATTTCAAATATGGTAACCGTTTCAAAACCACCTATCAAACTCCTAAAGATCAACGAATTATATGGTAACCGCCATCAATCTCCAAAAAAAATCAGCGAATTTCTTCATACTTTAAAACATTCCCAGATTTTTAAAACGTAATCGCAGATTCAAGTCATGGTGTTTTATCTGGAGACATTGTTGATGGCGTGGTGTTTTATCTGGAGACATTGTTCATGGCGTAGTGTTTTATCAATACAAAACATTCCCAGATTTTAAAACACCATGACTAGGATTCAAGTCATGGTGTTTTATCTGGAGACCTTGTTCATAGTGTGGTGTTTTAAACATCTATGATTCAAGTCATGGTGTTTTATCAGGAGACATTATTCATGGCGTGGTGTTTTATCAATACAAAAACATTCCCATATTTTAAAACACCATGACTATGATTCAAGTCATGGTGTTTTATCAGGAGACATTATTCATGGCGTGGTGTTTTATCAATACAAAAACATTCCCATATTTTAAAACACCATGACTATGATTCAAGTCATGGTGTTTTAACATCTGGGCAATCAAATACAAAACATTCCCAGATTTTAAAACACCATGACTATAATTCAAGTCACGATCAGAAATGAGAATGACGAAGATGAAAGACGATGACGGTGAATGATTTGTGGAGACCAAAGAAATTGGTGACGGTGGTCGGAGATGCATACGGTGGTCGGAGAAGATGATCTGAGAATTAATGGCGATTTTATGATGAGAATTTACGATCATCATCCTAAAAAAACTCATCAGCGATTATATTTTTTTTAGCAATTATCTAGGAAATCAATTAATTGATAAGAATGGACAATTACTAATATACCCTTTTGAATTAATTAAGATTATGGACACTTGTCATTCTCACATTATTTCTCACACTTCTTACAAAAGTTGGACTTTGTACATGATCCTTTACCTATATATATATATATATATATATATATATATATATATATATTACAAACAAGTCTTAAAAATATATTATTTTTAGGAAATATAATTCTGGAAAAAAATTATAAGAAATGATTTTTGAAAATTAATACAAAATACAATAGTATTTATACACAAAATACATGTATACTTGCCTAAGTATACATTTGGTAAGATATTAAGTGTATCCATACTAAAATAATATTGAAAATATTATTTAACAACTTACTAATTTTTATTTTGGAAAATAATATATGTATACATATATGCGGACAAGTTAAAAATATATTATTTTTAACACATATCATTTTTAAATTCTATATATGTATATAGAGTTAATAGCCCGGATTGTCCCTGTGGTTTTACGTTTTTCACGTTTAGTCCCCACCTTTTGAAAATAGCAAGTATGCTCCCTATGGTTTGTCATTTTGTTACTCTGATAGTCCCCTGACATATACTATGGGGATTATCCGAGTAACAAAATGACAAACCATAGGGAGCATACCTGCTATTTTCAAAAGGTGTGGACTAAACGTGAAAAAACGTGAAACCACAGGGACCATCCGGGCAATTAACTCTATGTATATATATTTTTGAGAATAAAAAATATATATAATTACAACTAGAAAATACAATTTAAATTAATGATAACGCGACGAACGGGTGAGACCCGACTATAATGGGCACAACCCACATATTTCTCGGACATGCATATCTCACTCGTGCGAGGCACAAAGGCGCAATTAGAACTAAATCCGTTAACACAACAAAATTATATATTTTGTGAAATATATATCTTAACTATTCAAGAACATATACATCTAAAACAAAACAAACACATAAGACAAGATTGATAACTTGTACGTAGTGAATTACAAGTTTAGGCAAGAGAAAAATGCCCAGATAGTCCCTGTGGTTTCACCTTTTTTCACCTATAGTCCCTATCTTTCTAAAATTACTTGAATAGTCCCCAAGTTTTCCATTTTTGTTCTCGGATAGTCCCTGGGTCTAACTTCAGTTACTTTTCTCTGTTAAAATGATGTGAAATGACAAAAATACCCTTTACTTAAAAGACCAAACCACAGGAACTATCCGGGCATTTTTCTAAATAAAAAATAAAAATCTAATTATCAAGTTAAATTTCAAGCGGGCCCCACAACCTACCCCGCCCTCACCCTAACCCCTGTCATCTTGATCTTCTTCCTCTTCTCAATCTCGACATCCATCACCCACCTGCAATGTCAAGAGTGGTAATTCCCTCAAATCACCACCACCGCCGTAAACGGCAGTTTCATCAAATTAGGCTTAAATGTCGGCTTCTTCTGCTTCTCGTACATCAGGTCCTTGGGGGTTTTCTTTTTAGTTTCCTTAATTTTTTTTTGTAGGTAACCGGAGCAGTCACGATGCGTTGACTGTAGACGACGCCGTTGGCTATACCACATTTTTTTTTACCAAAACAGAGCCTTGTCTGCCCCGTTGACTTTGATCCCAGTTCACTATAATTCGCAATAATGATGAACAGTTCATATCGTTCTGATGATTAACTCGTGTTGAACCAATATCGGAATTTTTTTTCTAACCAAAATAGAGCCTTGTCTGCCATTTGAATTTAAATGCAATTCATTACAATTAACAATAAATAATGAATACAAGCTTTAAATATGCATATGTATTCCACTGGACCATTATGGCTTCCGAATAGAATACAAATTTTAGCAATCATGTTGCTCTAGGATGACGAATTTCATATTATATGGAACTGATGTGAACATAAAATGGATATAACGATTAGATTATAGAAGGAAGTGTTGCAGGTGTGGGTTTGGGTGGAGACAGAAGTGGGTGGAGGCAATTGTCCAGGCAATTGTGGCGGTGATGGTGGAGGGTGGAGGAGGGTGATGGTGGGTGGAGGTTGAAGATGAAGTGGTGTTGGGTGTTGGTGGTTTGCACGGCTGTCGGCTCTGTAAAAGGATGACCGGCAGCGGCCGGAGGCACTGGATGACTGGCAGCCGACGATGGTGGAGGGTGGAGGAGGGTGATGGTGGGTGGAGGTTGAAGATGCCCGGATAGTCCCTGTGGTTTGGTCTTTTAAGGAAAGGGTATTTTTTGTCATTTCACATCATTTTAACAGAAAAAAGTAACTAAAGTTAGACCCAGGGACTATCCGAGAACAAAAATGGAAAACTTGGGGACTATTCAAGTAGTTTTAGAAAGATAGGGACTATAGGTGAAAAAATGTGAAACCACAGGGACTATCCGGGCATTTTTCTCTTTAGGCAATTAACATACGTAGAACATTTATAGGTTACGTCGCAAACCAAGAAGAAACCAATGAAGTTTAAGACGCATGAAGACGCAAATATCACTACAAGAAAAAGATTTTATAGGGACAACAATTTTTTGGCCTGTAGGGAGGACATGTCCTCTCTATAAGCCTTTTTCACCTGTAGAGACGACATGTCGTCTCTACAACATATTGTCTCTACAGTCCCGTCCCTATAGGTCACCCAAGTCCTTTCTATAAGTGTCGTTGCTATAGATGAGTTTGTAGAGGCGACATGTCGCCTCTATAAGTCTTTGCTAAAAAATAATAAAAAATAAATTAATATTTACCAAATAAAAAAACATTTTCTTAAAATATTTTTAAGCCCTTTTGAGACGACATGTTGTCTCTTTAGAATTTTCTTTTAAAAAAACATTTTCACCTATAGAGATAACATGTTGTCTCTATAAGTTTTTTTTTTTTTTGAAAAAAAACAAAAAAAAAACATTTAAACCCTATAGAGAAGACCGAATTTTCTTTTAAAAAACATTTTCACCTATAGAGACGACTCGTCTCTATAGGTTTACTTTCAAAAATTAAAAAGAAAACATTTTCTCCTATAGAGACGACATATCGTCTCTATAGGTTTACTTTCAAAAATTAAAAATAAAAAACATTTTCATCTATAGAAACAACATGTCGTCTCTATTGGTCCTATAAAATTAAAAACAAAATTGTTTTAGAGACGATATGTCCTTTCTATAGGTTAGTTTATTTATTTTTTTCAATTTTTATTTCAAACATTTTAGAGACGACATGTCGTCCCTATAGGTTTAAATATATATTTTTAGTTAAAAAACAAGAATAAATTAATAAGCTTAATTCGGTTTATAGGGACGACATGTCGTCTCTATATGCTAATAACTTTTTTGTATTTTTAATTAGAGTTAATTGCCCGGATGGTCCCTGTGGTTTCACGTTTTTTCACGTCTAGTCCCCACCTTTTGAAAATAGCAGGTATCCTCCATATGGTTTGTCATTTTGTTACTTGGATAGTCCCTTGAGTAGATGTCAGTTAGTTTGAAAATAGCAGGTATGCTCCATATGGTTTGTCATTTTGTCACTCGGATAGTCCCCAGAGTATATGTCAGGGGACTATCAGAGTAACAAAATGACAAACCATAGGGAGCATACTTGCTATTTTCAAAAGGTGGAGACTAAACGTAAAAAAAACGTAAAACCACAGGGACCATCCTGGCAATTAAATCTTTTAATTATTTATTAACCAAAACTAAAAAAAAAAACAAAACAAAATTATGTTTCCCTATAGAGACGATATGTCCTTTCTATAGGTTAGTTTATTTATTTTTTAAACTTTTATTTCAAACATTTTAGAGACGATATGTCCTTTCTATAGGTTAGTTTAATTATTATTCAAAATTTTTGTTTCAAACATTTTAGAGATGAAATGTCGTCTCTGTAGGTTTAGATATATATTTTTAGTTAAAAAACAAGAATAAATTAATAAACTTAATTCGATTTATAGGGACGACATGTCGTCTTTATATGCGAATAACTTTTTTGTATTTTTAATTATTTATTAACCAAAACTAAAAAAAACTAAACAAAATTATGTTTCCCTATAGAGACGACATATCATCTCTATATGTTAGACTTTTTTTTCCAGACCAAATTTGGATTGGTGGAAATTTTGCCGCCTAAATTAAAATTATTTTTGACTAGTTAAACTTTTAGAGACGACATGTCGTCTCTATAAGTTAAACTTTATTTTTTTTAATTTTCATACTTATTTGATCATTAATAAAATAAACTAAAAGAAAAATATTTAAAGTTTCCAATTCAACAAACTACAGAATAAAAAAGCAAAAAAAAAAAAAAAAAATTATTTTCACCTTATAGAGAGGATATGTCGTCCCTATAAGTGATCTATAGAGAGGACCCGTGTTGTCCCAATAGGTGTTGTCCCTATAGGGGTTTTTTCTTGTAGTGAAAACAGTGAGTTCATCTCCCCACTTTTAAACATTTTCTTGTTTTCAAAACTTTGGGGAAAATACATGTACAATGGTATGTTAAAACTAAGGAATGATACAATAGATCATGTGCGAATAAGGTATACGTAAGCACCATTAATCTAAGTTTAGACCAAGGAACAAAATGTTAGATCTAGTGGGTTTTGGCAACCTCACTCTTGGTCCACATTGACCCACACGGAAGAGTGCTTTTGGGTCACAATCGAGGGGTAATCGACGTATAAATAGCCTAGGTTTGGATGCTTCATATGTCGTCACACACGTTAATGTCCTCGCGAAACATTAGCGATCTCGATAACCTTACATTTACATTTTACAACTTAATACATTTTTACAATTACATACCATGTTTCATACAAATACAAACTGTATGAATACACACCAACTTTGTTGACGATTTTTTAAACTTACATGTATTTCAGGAAATTAGTAGAAGCTTTGCGGGTTTACGTTTCAAGAAGTCATGTGTCTACACTCCATGCCACTTTTGTAGGATTTATTATCATATCCCGCTTCTTTGCGGTGACATGAAGAATAAATCCTTGAACATTTAGAATTTGAAATGTGATGTAAACTTTTAAAGTTGTTATCTTTTGGAAGTGATGTAAACACTTTACTTAACTTATGTTTGAACACGAATCTACGAATGACATTTGGAGTTTGTTTTATTCATGTAGTATGTTTACTTATTCGTATGCAATGCGAATCAATCACGATCACACCTCGCGCTTTCGCCTCTGAGTGGGTGTGACAACATGTCATTTGTATCTTCTTTATGCTTAGAATCTTAATATGGGCACCAACAAGTACTCCACGTAGTACAGCTGTAAAAAAGTAAACAATTTTATGTGATTTGAAAATAGGAAAATTGGTATTTAATAAACCAACCTTTGCCCAGTTGGTAAATAATAATCCAACCTACAGAATTGGTATATAATAATCCTACCTATCAATATGTTGGTACTCAATGAACCTCCGTTAGTTTTTTTTAACTGAAGTTAGTTTTTAAGTTTTATTTATTACACAAACAGTCCCTGTAGTTGTAATTTACTAGTTTTAACTATGAGTTAATAGCCAAAATGGTCCATGAGGTTAATAGCCACAGCACCGCCACCGCCACCACCACCACCACCGCCGCCGCCACCACCACCACCGCCACAGCACCGCCACCACCACCACCACCGCACCGCCACCACCACCACCACCATCGCCACAGCACCTCCACCACCGTAACCATCGCCACAGCACCACCGCCACCACCACCACAGCACCGCCACCACCATTTTAATGGTGATAATGATATGCCAGATACTTTGAAAAACAAAACACCGGTTGTGGAATTTACTTATTTACCTTCGAATACAGAAGAGCCTCAAAAGAAACATGCTTTTCAGATGAGTGCACCTGAGGATTACTTTGAGATAGATGATGATGATGTTCATGATAACGGGCATGTGTCATTGCCATTGGTAGAAAATAATAAACCTGAGACCTCTGCTGCTGACATCATCAAAACCCCTACACTAGTTGAAGTTTCCAAAACTTCTGAATTAGTCGAGTATAATAAAGTCGTGTTGTTTCCAGCGGCTTCTAAAGTTCCAGAACAGGTTGAGTTAAAAGAAGCTGAAAACGATAATAAACCTATTTCATCTCCGTTGTCTCCACCAGTTACAACGACACAGACAAGTGTGCTTACAAACTCAACCTCACAACTGGAAAACGTTACTTCGGTAAAGGTGTCGCCATTCGCGTTTTCTGCTAATGAACCTTCAGAATTCAAACCAAATGCTGGTTCAGATCCGAAAGAATTTGTCTCCGTCAGGTTAGAACTTAGAACATTCGTTTATTTACCTTTTTTTGTTAGTTGATTGCATCATTTCCGAAATTGAAGTTACTAGTTGTGTATGGATGATGGATCTTCATCTTTATTGTGTTTGTGCAGTGTGTTCAATTCAGTTACAAAGAATGATCATGTAAAAGTTTCAGTTTCCAACAAGGATGAAAATAAAATGTTTGGGAGGTGCTGTGGTGGTGGTGGTGGTGGTGGTGGTGGTGCTGTGGCAATGGTTACGGTGGTGGAGGTGCTGTGGCGATGGTGATGGTGGTGGTGGTGGTGGTGGTGCGGTGGTGGTGGTGGCGGTGCTGTGGCGGCGGTGGTGGTGGTGGCGGTGCTGTGGCGGTGGTGGTGGTGGCGGTGGTGGTGGTGACGGTGTTGTGGCTATTAACCTCAGGGACCATTTTGGCTATTAACTCATAGTTAAAACTAGTAAATTACAACTACAGGGACTGTTTGTGTAATAAATAAAACTTAAAAACTAACTTCAGTTAAAAAAAAACTAACGGAGGTTCATTGAGTACCAACATATTGATAGGTAGGATTATTATATACCAATTCTGTAGGTTAGATTATTATTTACCAACTGGGCAAAGGTTGGTTTATTAAACACCAATTTTCCTTGAAAATATAACAAAGTTGTTTTTTTTAATTCAATTATTTTATTAAATTATATGTGTAAATAACATACTCTAATCATATTAAAGAAGCTATACTTTTGATAAAACATGTATATATTTTTAAATTGTACAAGAAATACCTTCCACATAAACATCATGTATATATTTTAAACTGACAAGTAATACCTTCCACATAAACATGTAGAATGATTCAGTGGCCTCTATACTATTGAGATCTACCAAGTTTGCCTTTCTCCAAACAACAAAACCAAGAATGGTATGAGCAATTACCTATTCACCACCATTAGATGTAATAAGGTTTAATTAGTTTCTTGTGCTCGAAAATATTACTTAAACATGTAAAGATATAATCAAAACTCAAACTGGGGCTAGTTGCATGCGTATTTGCGTGGTGACATGAATATACCACACCTTGATGAACACATTTTTAAAAAATAAATTGGAAAAACATGTCAATATAAAAACAAACCATTTATCTAAGTGGGTTTCGGCCTGATGTGAAGGCATTTAGACTTTGCCAAACACATGAACTTCATTTTAAGTTCGTGTAGTGTCACAAAACCACGTCTTTAATCAATAAATAAAACGGGCTATCTAAGTGGGTTTGACTTGATGTGAACACATTTAGACTTTGTGAAACCCACAAATTTCGTTTTAGGTCTATGTTGTGTCACAAACAACTTTAATCAACCAAATTTTACAAAGGATGTATATTTTATATGTAAAGAGTAAGTGATCATAACTTCTAATACACATGATCTTGAGCTAATATGAGTTCTTTATCAAGAGTCATATAGATAAATCTAATTAATATAGATATATAACCATCTAAACATAATATTACTATATATAGTCATAGAAATAACTCTAATGATGATACCGTAATCTACTCATTGATATATATACTCCACCTAAACTATCATGTCAATTGGGGAATCTAGTTTTGATTTAGACTTGTTGAATGAGATCTAGGATCTTGAATGAGCGGGGACCCATAGGAGACCAAGTGTATGAAAAGAATGGTGTAATTGTGTGTTTTGTGTTGATAACTGCAATTAGGGTTTTACAAGAGAAATGATTATATACTTAGCCCATATTTACATATACTACCTCTAACTATCACCAATTACATTGTTTCTTATATATTCCCCCGCAAGGCCCGGAACGACCTGTAGCGCTTGGAGCGTAAAAAAGTAAATTTATGTGTAGGTAGAAGCTTTGTAAAGATGTCTGTAATTTGATCTTTCTGTCGATATGAATTGCACCTGTAGTTTTCCTTATACAACTTTTCTCGTACGAAGTGAAAATTAACTTCTACATGATTCGTTATAGCATGAAAGATTGGATTTTTGGTGAGATATGTAGCACCGAGATTATTGTAAGTGCAGTATCCGATGACTGAAGATATCAGTGTCACACAGAACTGATGCAACAGTTAAGGGGGAGACTGTAAGTGCAGTTCCTGCCGGGTAGCTGTCGCTTATCAGTTCTGTATCAATCAAAGCAAAAGTCCAAGTTGAAGTCAACGATAATGAAGAATTCAAGACCACATGAAGACCATGCACTGATCAAGGGGGAGTTTGTTAGTGCACTTTGGGTGATAAGTGCATGCTTTCCAATTGTTAGGGTCTTTATTATACATGTCTTGAAACTTAGTCCAAGGTTTATCCTTGGACAATTTGTCCAAGTTTATGTCTAGGACTTTTGTCTGGGGTTTGTGTTAGGGACAAGAGTCAGGGTTTTTGTGTAGATTGTTTTGTCCGAGTTTTAGTCCCTAGTCTATATATATGTGTTGTATAGGATTAGGGCATCCATCGATCAAGAAGCTTTGTGCACCTCTCCAACTTCTTGTTCCTCCTGGTGTGCACATCCTAGAGAGAGAGAGACTATGTGTTAGTGAGAGAAAGCTAGGGTTTAGATCTTTGTGATCTAAACCAGCTTGTAGATGATGTATACTCCTTTGGTTTGTGTAATCTGTGATGACTGATTCATCAATAAAGAGTTCATCTTCTACATCTTTCTATCTTTGGTGTTTATTTTGTTTTTCATGTCTTGAATCAAGTGCAATGTTTGATGTTCGTCATCGATCCGGTGCTTTCACAGTGGTATCAGAGCATGGTTACCGATTCGGAATGGTCTAACCGCCTTCCGAATCACCATTGCTCTTGATTTGATGTTTGTTTCCGCCAAACATCTTGAAGACGTGAAGATTTTGGTCCAGATATGAAGACATTGGAGCTGTGCTGGAGAGAACTGCTGGGTTTTTGGAGATCTAGGGTTTTGATCCAAAAAAAGGCTCTGTCCGGATTTTTGTCAGTGTTTTACTCGTCTGAGTTTCCATTCTGTGTCTGTGTTTCCGGGGTTTTGGTGAACCAGTGTGAAGTCACACTGGGGAGATAGTCCAGAGACTGGTTATTGAAACTTGTCTGAGTTTTACACTCTCATCAACCTATTCCGACTTTTCCTTGATAAGTATAAGAAGTTCGAGTTTCTTATAGTTCCAAAGTCTGAGTTTCAACTTGCTTAAACTTCAAAGCTTGTCCGAGTTTATGCTTTCCAAGCTTTTCAACTGGTCCGAGTTTTACAGCTGTTTCAACTATCAAGTGTTTCGAGTTTTGTCCATATATTAGCAGTTTCTGAGTTATTGTACGAGTTCTAATCTGTCCGAGTTTTTTAAACAAGTATGTTAAGAGTCCGAGTTTTGTAAAACACGTAGTGTAACTCAGTCAGTGTTCTGAGTTTTTGCAACTCATTCAGGTCAGTGTTTTGAATGCTTACAAACTCAAACTGTTCCGAGTTTTCTAACATGTCCCAGTCTCAGTTTGTTTTAAAATAGATCTGAGTTTTCCATTTGGTCAGTTCCGAGGTAGTCCGAGTTTATATTCTGATTAACAGTTCTGTAAGCAGTCCGAGTTTTAAACAATTCTGTTAACTGTTCCGAGGTTTCAACTTTTACAGAACTGAGAGAAAACGTATATCACTTGATTGTTTGATGCTCCGAGGTTTCAGCTTTTGTTCCAAGGTTTTTGTTTGATGTTCCGAGGTTTTAACAACGGATTTGTTCCCCCGTAACCTTGGATTTGTTCCAGGTTTCAACTTTCAAGTTTGTTCCGAGTTTTTAATGATAATGGATTTCGTCCGAGTTTTTAATGATAATGGATTTGTTCCGAGTTTGTAATCTTCGATTTTACACACTGTTTCGAGTTTTGGTCAATCTCAGCTCAGCTCCGAGTTATCCGAGTTTTGGCAAAATTAGTTCCGAGTTTTGGCAAAATTGAACAGTTCTGAGTTCCTGTTTGTTATCAAATCTGTTCAAACTTCATATTCAGTTCTGAGTTTTAAGCCTCTCAATTACTCCGAGTTTATCACTTCATTTGGTCTGAGTTTCCGTTTCAAGCTCCGGGTTTCTATGTGTCTCCGGAGGTTTGAAACAAGTAGTTCGATTGTTCCGAGATTAGTCTTTTGGATAGCAGCCCCCAGGTTTCTTTAGAGCTTCCTTTATTTCTTTGCTTGTTTCGAATTCCTTTGTATTTTACATACTGTTCTGATGATCTGATCCAAGGTTTCAAGAGCTTTCGGGTTTTACGGGTTCTGAATTTGCTAAGAATTCCGGGTTACCTGAGGTACCGGATTTTTAGCTAAATTTAGAAGTTTGTGTTGTTCGGAAGTTTCGAGTTGTGCATGTTTCGAGTTTTTCTAGTTATTCCGGGTTACCTGGGGTACCGGATAACTAACTAAGAGTCAGAATTATGTGTAGTTTGGAAACTTGAAGTCGGTTTCGGATTATCGAAAAGTTTTATGGTACTTATGTTGTCCGGATCAAGTGAGGAGGTGAAGAGAATAAGACTTTCTTGGACTTTTGTATTGTTTACAAAGAAAAAGGGGGAGTAAAAATTTCCTATTTTCTTCGTAAATATAAAGTTTGTGCGTGAAATAGCTCGTGTGTGATGGAGTTTTGTCACGTGTGTTTATGTTATTAATCAAGTGTTGACGTGATGAAGTTGAATTCTCGGTTGACGACTAGTTGAAGATTGAGCCTTATTAAGTTGTTGTTTAGAGTAGAGAAGATTAGTTCTGGTCTCGAAATAATGTGGGGCTTCTTGATTTGAGGGGAAGGTCGGAGATGAAAGCCATGGGGGATTTAGCGGATTTGTGAAGATAGGAGATTGATTCATGAGGATACGTGACGAGATGAGATTATACATGAAGGGTTGAAGACTTTTGATCAAGATGGTGGATGTACTTTTACGGAGTTCAGTTTGTTATTAAGTTATCGAACTAAACTTCATGTCTTAGTGAAGTTTGAAGTGTTCAAGGTTGGACATTGGAAATCCAATGTTTCTTTCTGCTGCCGGATAGGTTAGAAGATTAATGTATCGAGCGATATTCTTACATGTGGTTGTAGGTCGGTTCGCGTTAACTTAATTCGGGAGTAGTTTGAGGGGGAGGATCTACAGTGTTTGATGTTGGATTCTTCGGGTTTCTCAAAGCGGCCTTAAGTGATCGTCAACAAGTCTTTTATTAGAAGAGTTGAAGATCGCTGTGCTCTGCCAGAAAGATCAAGTCTCAGCCAAAGTTGAAAGTAGCCATGATATCATTAGTCAAGGGGGAGTCTGTAAGTGCAGTATCCGATGACTGAAGATATTAGTGTCACACAAAATTGATGCAACAGTTAAGGGGGAGACTGTAAGTGTAGTTCCTGCCGGGTAACTGTCGCTTATCAGTTCTGTATCAATCAAAGCAAAAGTCCAAGTTGAAGTCAACGATAATGAAGAATTCAAGACCACATGAAGACCATGCACTGATCAAGGGGGAGTTTGTTAGTGCACTTTGGGTGATAAGTGCATGCTTTCCAATTGTTAGGGTCTTTATTGTACATGTCTTGAAACTTAGTCCAAGGTTTATCCTTGGACAATTTGTCCAAGTTTATGTCTAGGACTTTTGTCAGGGGTTTGTGTTAGGGACACGAGTCAGGGTTTTTGTGTAGATTGTTTTGTCCGAGTTTTAGTCCCTAGTCTATATATATGTGTTGTATAGGATTAGGGCATCCATCGATCAAGAAGCTTTGTGCACCTCTCCAACTTCTTGTTCCTCCTGGTGTGCACATCCTAGAGAGAGAGAGAGACTATGTGTTAGTGAGAGAAAGCTAGGGTTTAGATCTTTGCCTTGAGGACCCAATTCAATCCCTAGAAAATATTAAAAAGCAGAAAGATCCTTGACAAAAAATGCTCTGTTGAGTAATTAAATAACACGATTAATTGCAGTTGGGTCGTTACTAGTAACTATGATATCGTCCACATAAACTAGGATGTAAAGAAGATTTTTCCATGTTTGTAGGTCAATGGAGAAAGGTCAGTTTGGATCCAAGAGACCCTAAGTTGTGGAAAACATGTGATAGACAAAGAAACCAGGCTTGTGTGGCTTGTTTTAGTCCGTAAAACGTTTTGTGCTACGGGGAGACTTATCTAGATGTTTTGGATTAACAAAGCCTTATGGTTGTTTCAAGTAATCTGTCTCTATGAGATCCTTGTGTAAGTAGGTATTCTGAACATCAAGTTGACGAAGTGGCAATTGCTTTGTGACAAAAAGGGAAAGAACCACCCGAATTGTTGTGGACTTGACTAAAGGACTAAATGCCTCGTTAAAATCAATGCCAGGTTGTTGGGAAAAACCTTTTGCAACAAGGCAAACTTTGTAGCATATACCGACATAGTGTTGATCTTTCTTTATCCTATAAACCAACTCGCAATAATTAACTTTAGTGTTGGGAACAGGAGGTACGATAGACCAACTACCACTTTTGATTCGTTCTTGAAATTCGTCGGCCATGGCTTGGTGCCACTCTGGATGTTTGTTTGTAAAGGATGTGAGTTTGACAAAGGTTTGTGAATGGATGACAACCTGATTCGTAGATCAGCTATATGGAACACGAGGTTTGTAATTTTGGCGAAGGTTTGAGGGATGTTGACGGGGAGGAGGATGGGGAGGAAGAGATTGTGAGTTAGATGTAGAACTAGAAGGAGTAGGAATAGTAAGATTGGTTGGTGATTGAGGAGTGTTTAATGTTAATAGTAACGATGAAGAATAGCCTTGCTTGTGAGGACGATATCAACAACATAAGTAATTTCCAGCGTTTGTGACAAGAAAACGGGCTCTAACAAAAAAATGACCGGTGATTGTGACCGACTTTCAGAGACGTACGCAATGGTAATGATTGTTTTAATGCAAAGTTCTTGGCTTTAATACCAAGTTATACTCTTAAGTGTGTGAAAGTATGGTGTAACTATGTGTTTTATATATTTAACCCAAATTTAGTTACATAATACTAGCTCTAAGTATCACTAATTATATTGTGTCTAATACCCATTATGATTAGAGTATATGTTGGACATCCGGATCATCCCCGTCTCGTGCATAAGAACATGCAAATGCAGCGGAAGTATTTACGAGACTTGCAGCCATGTTTAAATATCAAGATGATTCAGAGAATAAGAGTAAAAGCAATATAATGAAAGTGGACAATTTCGGTGTAATAGAAACTGTCTTGATAACCGAACATATTTGCCGGCAACAAGATTAAATACATATGAGTTTGGCGGTTATCTTTGGCGGGTAACTGTGATGACAGTTATTTGAATTCGTTTTCCCGCTAATTAACCGCTTATTACATATCATAACATATTATCTAACTAATCGTTCACTTATCATACGTTACCTACGAATAAGTATGTTACAAATAATAGATAAAAACATAACTAAGTTTAAATATTTCTAACATAACCCCTCTAAACTTGGTTATGTTTGTGAGCCTGTTTCATTAGGCTTCGGTTGGCTTCTTCAACGGCCCTTCTTGCTTGGTTGAAGTTGAATCTTTTCCGTTTTTTCATTTGATGCCAGTTATCGTCTCTAATTCCTGCAAAAAAACGCAGCTTGTGTTGGTTCAACTTCATGGTGCTCTCCTCCTGCAGCATCGTTGCAGCCGCTCATGTCTTCACTCCTAGTCTTCCTGTGACCTCGCTTTGAGAATTCATCATCTTCATTTATTACTTCCTTATCATGCACCATCTTTTGAACCGTTTTGAATTTGTAGTAGTATTCTAGAATGTCTAGATACATTGCATATATTATCCGTATGAAATCACCATCTTTATATTCCAACCCCAAATCCTTTGCAATAATCGGCCACATATTTTCTGTTGTAACATTTCGATACCCTCCATCCTTATCAACCAACATATATAGATTCAGTAAATCTATTTTCTGTTGATCCATAGTGTAAGGTGGAATTGGTCTATGAGTGATCCCTAAATATTCATTTAGAAACCATTTAACCATCTCTTCGAATTTCTTTTGCAGA
This sequence comes from Helianthus tuberosus, assembly GCA_030545235.1. Classification (NCBI taxonomy): domain Eukaryota; kingdom Viridiplantae; phylum Streptophyta; class Magnoliopsida; order Asterales; family Asteraceae; genus Helianthus; species Helianthus tuberosus. Next base: position 54,260,358 of record CM060388.1, on the reverse strand, counting down.
TCAAATCTATACTTGAACACGTATTCACGATCATCAAGCATATTGATCAGCGCTTTACAGTCATCAAACTCGTGGAATTCTAATGATTTTAAGATCATTAGATTCCAATCAACTTCTGTCTCATCCGAAACATTTAGAGTTTCGAAATACGAATTCAAGTAGTCGTTTTTGAATTCGTCATCTATGCCACACATGTTTTGCAGCCTTTCTTTCTCTTTCATTCCCAGTTCCTCCTCTTTCGTTAACCCCGTCACATCATTCCTTGTGTTCATCACCAGAGATGAGAACATGGGAAAAATCTTGCATGTATCACCGGATCGTCGAACCGTAAAGCCTTGAAGAGTTAATTGTTAAAGACTTAGAACGTTTCGATCAATGTCCGGCGAGTAGAAAACACTAGGAACGCTCAGTGTTTCGTTTCCCATTTTTATTTCAACAACACCCACTCCTCGGATGAATAAGAAGTTATTCATTCCGGATCTAGTTTCTACCCCCATTATATGTTTTACACGCTTAAAAGCATCTATGTTACTCACATAATGATGATTAAATTTCGGGTTGACATACCAGATATCTTTCCATTGCCCACCGTCGGTTCCTGTAACAACCATCCCTTCTCGGCAATGCACTTCCTCATGCTGAGTTCTTGTTCCGGTATTAATCGCTTGCCGAATAAGTTGCGACTCTTCATCATTCTCTTTGGATTTACACGTGTAAATCTGGTGACCAGGCAAATGGCAATAGTAACATAATCGTTCACGTCGAGTTCGTCGTTTTCTTTCGTTCTTCTCATCAATGCAATGTTGACAGGGCATTGATGTGGCAGTTGGTTTAATCTCCGCATCAGATCTTGTAGTGGCTCTGATACCACTATGTTGGACATCCGGATCATCCCCGTCTCGTGCATAAGAACATGCAGATGCAGCGGAAGTATTTACGAGACTTGCAGCCATGTTTAAATATCAAGATGATGCAGAGAATAAGAGTAAAAGCAATAGAATGAAAGTGGACAATTTCGGTGTAACAGAAACTGTCTTGATAACCGAACATATTTGCCGGCAACAAGATTAAATACATATGAGTTTGGCGGTCATCTTTGGCGGGTAACTGTGATGACAGTTATTTGAATTCGTTTTCCCATTATTAACCGCTTATTACATATCATAACATATTATCTAACTAATCGTTCACTTATCATACGTTACCTACGAATAAGTATGTTACAAATAATAGATAAAAACATAACTAAGTTTAAATATTTCTAACAGTATATCTGTACACTACTAGAAAACTACTACTATTCCTACCAAAATTTCCTACACATTTCCTACGAACGAAAATGCCGACACTTTTCCCACGAAATTCCTACGAACAAGAAAGGGTCTTAGTTTTGTGACAAAAAAAGCGACAAAAAAGCCACAAATTGTTATGCGTAGGAAAAGTGTCAGAAATTTCCCACGGATTTTCGACGGAATTCGTTTTCATTTTAACTATTAGTCGGAAATTTGTAGGAATCGGTATGCGTAAGAAATGTGTCGGAAATTTTCGACGGAATTCTGACGGAATTCGTTTTTATTTTAACGATTAGTAGGAAATGCGTAGGAATCCAATTTATGGTAAAAAAAATATTCATAATAAACAAAATTAATGATATTAAAATATAAATTTTATTATTTAATAAAAATATATGTTATTTCTAAATTGATTCCGTAGGATGTGTGTTGGAAATTCCGACAGATTACTCACGGAATGGATAATTTTTTTTTTGTAATACACGTATATGTTATTTTTAAAACACATTTATATATATCCGTAGGAAATGTGTAGGAAAATACTGACACAATTCCTACGAAATTCGTTTTCATTTTAATCATGCGTAGGAATCCAATTTATCATAAAAAAAATATTTATAATAAATAAAATTAACGATATTAAAATATAAAGTTTTATTATTTAATAAAAATATATGTTATTTCTAAATTAATTCCGTAGGAAGTGTGTTGGAAATTCCAACAGATTTCTCACGGAATGGATAATTTTTTTTGTAATACAAATATATGTTATTTTTAAAACAAATTTATATATATCTGTAGGAAATGTTAAGATTTAGCCATATTTTTAAAGTGTAAACACTGTTTAATTTATAAAAATATCAAAATTACATGAAATATTAACAACAACATTATTTCTGTAAAGTTTATCATCTTAAGTAATTATCCTAAACTTTTCAGAAATTAACTCATAAAATCCGATTTATCATAAATTTGTAAAGTTTAAACTGTTTTTAATTAAATAAAAAAGTTTTACAAAAATTTTGGTTAACATAATATTTTTAATAAATACATCAGTATATAAAGTAAAACAGTTTTACATCTGAAATAAGTCATGCAATGGATCAACTTCAGGCTCAAAACTATCAGGCAGTGGAGGTAGTGGATCCAGTTGCATACGAGCAGCTAACATGCTTTCCAACCATTGATTCCTTTCTGTCAGCCATTGTACTTGCCGTAGCAAATCTTGGTTCTGATTGTTTAACCTAGCCATTTCAACTACCATTTGATCTGGATGTAGATCCATTTGAGGCACCGTACTTGGGCCTGCTATATCAGTTGGTGGCAGTTGTTCTACTTCATTCAATAGTGATAGGAAGGATTGTGGCAGTAACGGTGATTGCAAGAATGATTCCGATCCTGATTTATCTTGGATCATCGTGCTTTCATCAAACAATTCATCTTGCGTCATTGGAGCCTCCTCGAAGACTATCGGTGAAAAGCCTTGTGAGACGTTTGGTGTTAATGGTTGGGGTGGGTTAATTGGAATATGTTCGTGTATGTATGGTAGTTGTGGTTACATATCATGACGATAAAAAGACGATGGAGGAAATTGCAACAATGATTGCTGCAAATTTTGTGGGGTGGTACTTTCTAGGACAAATGGAGCTAAGTACCACCCCACGACTGAGATGGTTAAATCGGGGTTAGCCTAATGAGGTTACAATTTACAATCCCAGGTACCTTTGATGGAGATAACCCCTGGATAACCTGGTCACTCAAGACACCAAAAGATTTTGCTAGTCTAGTAATGTAAGACCCCCCCATGAGACTTCTCAGGGGGTTTGTTTGTTGACTAGAAAAATATGCAGCAAGTCCATGGGCAATATTACAAGGAACTTGCTCGAAGATACTATATAGATAGAAGACTTCGGAGGTACTAACCCTTTGTTGGTTAATTTCGCGCCCCGTGATAGTGTTAGCTAAAACACGGTGCATATACCGATAACGAGAGTCTTTGAAGTTTATAGAATTATTGTTGCCGCACCATGCTTTTGATGCATGGTGTTGCCAATATTCTTTCATTCTCGCATAGGTATAGGAGGTTGGTGCCCTCGTGAAAATGGGTTGTGTAACCTCTTCATTGGTATATATACCTAGACGAACTGCGAATTCTGTTAGGGACATGTTATAAAGTTGTCCACAAAGCCGAAAATGAATGGACTCATCAGTAAGACTTCTACTAGATTTGTAATAGAAGGTGGACAAGAATTCATACACCAGTTCATCATACGATGGCTCTAAAATGTCGAAGAAACGACGCCAGGGTGTGTTGTGTGATAGTAATATTGACAGTGAACCACTGGGGTCAACCATCTCTATTCGATGCCAATCAATACCACCAATGGTAAAAACTTCAAGATCCTTGAGGTTCTGATACTTCTCACGAGTGGGTAGCTCAGCAAACCAAAGGAATGGATGAATTCCTGCTGCACTTGAGGATTCAGCATGTGTTATTGGGAAATTTGCCATTAGAATTTTGGGTTTACGTGATGAGTTTCTCCGGCGAGTGTGCGAGTGGTATGAAGTGTTGTGGTGATGTGAGAAACAAAATGTGGGAATTTTACACTTAGGTCCCTGTGGAAAAGAGGGCGGAGCCGGCGCCGAGCTCCGGCGAGCTGCGGCGGCGGCAGACGTTTGAATCCGACCAATCCACTTCGTTGGAACTGTGTAGGAAAAAAAAATTCCGTTGCACTACTAGAAAAAAGGCTTTTAATGACACACGAACGATGACAAACACTAATTTTATGACGTGCAAAAATGTGTGTTATGAAAAAATGTCATCCTTTACATTTTTGTATGTCATCTTTTAATGTCATCATTTTAAAAGTATTAAAATTTTCATGTTTAAGATGACACACATTTTTTGTATGTCATCTTTAAATGTATCTTTTCAAAAATATTAAAAATTTCGTTTCCCTCCCTACCTTCTCAATCCTATTTTTCAAAAATAATAAAAATTTCATTTCCCTCCAATGCTTCTCAATCCTATTAAAAAAAAGAAGCCAAACCAGACCCCATCCTCATCAAACACAGTTGCACCCTTCACCTCCTTCGTCCCTCATCAAACACTTCGTCTCCCAATTTCACTGATACGATCAATCCGACGCTCAAACACACTCACATGTCTGCATTTCATCAACCAAATCTCACTTATACCCCATTCTTTCAATTTAACCCTAAACCCCACTTGACAAAGCTCAGCCGATAACACCCGCTTCCCTTTCCCTCCCGTTCTTGTTTCCGGCGACCAGAGCCATCTTCGGTGATCTCTCTGGCATCCACACCTCCACGCCCCCCCCTCCGATCTTCGTATTCCCGACAACCACACCCACAGCCGACGCCTGCAACCCCTGCAACATCACCCCCAATCCTTCATCTTCATGATACCCACAACCCTCACACCTCAGAGAAATTGGGGAAGAGAAGGAGAGCCGCCGCACACGGTGGCGCGGCGACGGATGAAGAAAGAGAGAGAGAACGAGAACAGAGAGAGAAAGAGACCGATGATGGGAGTTCGGTGGTGGTTCCGGTATGAGTGTTTGTTATGCTTAACTGACTTATTAGATTAGGATGTCCATTTGGTATGAGTGTTTGTTTTCAGTTATTATTTCAAGATGCTAGGACGTTTGGCAAATTGTTTTCAGGTTGCAAATGACGAAATGAAAATATTATATCTGTTTGGTGTTTATGAAAATTGAAAATATGTTGGCTGATGTTTCCCTTTTTGTTTTATGATGATGATAAGGTTTTAATAAGCTTCCCATAAACTTATATATATATACACACATGATTGGTTAATTAAATGTTTAGTTGTAACTGTGAAATATAGATAAATAAAACAATGGATGATTTAGTGGTCATAGCTAAGGTGTGGATGATTTTAATGCTGAATTCTTATTAGTAATTAATAAAATATTGAAAGAGTAAATAGATTCGAAGTGTTGATAATTGGTATCCTTGATATATGTGGGTGTTAGCCGTATCATATATATGTATGATGTGTTCTCTTTTATTTCATACCAAGTGACAGGGTTTTATTAGTACTTGGCTATCGATCTGGTGTAATTGTTAAATGATTGAAAGTTGTTTTAAGGAATAAATTATGTGAATATATGATTATATAGTTGTTATATAGTAAGTTGAGTGAAATAGACGTGCGGCATAATTTTACCAATTCGATTGTGACCGAGGGTTAATGCAGCAATGCACCTGTCACACATCAAGTATAAATATGTACAAAACTATATTGAAGATGTTGATGCCTATATTTATTTGCTATTAGTTTTCGTTGATGATATTTGTAATGACTTCTACTATTTACATATTTTTAGATGTAGAACAACATGAGAAAGGCTACGGACAATGCTATACATATGTTGCTGAAGGAGTTAATGCTGATTCTTTTAAAGAGTTAGGTATTCCAGTTGTTTAGCTTTATATATAGATTTTGGAATTGTATATAGTTTGTAATTTAATGTAGCTTGTTATACATTTAGCAAATAATTGTAATTTGACCGGTTTATTTCTGAATTCAATGTGATTGGGTTGATTTGAAAAGGTTCGAATTGGTGTATATATAGTGGCTTGATTTGTTCAGGTTTGGAATAAGCTCGAAAATGTCAAATTATATATTTTTTCTAATAGACCCCGTCTTAAAAGATGATGAACCCCGTCTTAAAAGATGATGAACCCCGTCTTAAAGCTCAAATCACCCTGTCTAAGGCTCTATTTTTGTAGTAGTGTGTATCCGTAGGAAACATGTAGGAAAAAGAATAAACATGTTTCGTCATATTCCGTTGGAATTGTGTAGGAAACAAAGATAAATTCGTAGGAAATGTGTGGGAAAAAATAATACATTCTGTTGGAATTGTGTAGGAAAAAAACTAATTTTGTAGAAATTGTGTAGGAATCAAGAACACATTTCGTTGGAATTGTGTAGGAAAAAAAATATTTCCGTAGGAACTATGTAGGAAAAACGAATACATTCCGTTGGAATTGTGTAGGAAGAAAAAAAAATTTCCGTAGGAATTGTGTAAGAAAATTAAAATATATATAATAAATATAAATATAATTGATTTAAACACAAATTTTTAAAAAATAAATATTCCGTGGGAAATGCGTCGGAAAGTTAAGAAAATTAATTCCGTGAGAAATAAGTGGGAGAATTCTAACGAAACATTTGTGTGGGAAATGAGTAGGAGAATCCGTAGGAAATGCGTCAGAAAAAAATTACCCACGAGCATAATTCTCACAGCTCATTTTCGTGGGAAATCCGTGGGTAAACGCCGTTACCCACGGATTTCCCACGGAAATTGACGTGGGAATAACAGCAGTTTTCATTACGCTTCGGTTGGCTTCTTCAACGGCCCTTCTTGCTTGGTTGAAGTTGAATCTTTTCCGTTTTTTCATTTGATGCCAGTTATCGTCTCTAATTCCTGCAAAAAACGCAGCTTGTGTTGGTTCAACTTCATGGTGCTCTCCTCCTGCAGCATCGTTGCAGCCGCTCATGTCTTCACTCCTAGTCTTCCTGTGACCTCGCTTTGAGAATTCATCATCTTCATTTATTACTTCCTTATCATGCACCATCTTTTGAACCGTTTTGAATTTGTAGTAGTATTCTAGAATGTCTAGATACATTGCATATATTATCCGTATGAAATCACCATCTTTATATTCCAACCCCAAATCCTTTGCAATAATCGGCCACATATTTTCTGTTGTAACATTTCGATACCCTCCATCCTTATCAACCAACATATATAGATTCAGTAAATCTATTTTCTGTTGATCCATAGTGTAAGGTGGAATTGGTCTATGAGTGATCCCTAAATATTCATTTAGAAACCATTTAACCATCTCTTCGAATTTCTTTTGCAGATCAAATCTATACTTGAACACGTATTCACGATCATCAAGCATATTGATCAGCGCTTTACAGTCATCAAACTCGTGGAATTCTAATGATTTTAAGATCATTAGATTCCAATCAACTTCTGTCTCATCCGAAACATTTAGAGTTTCGAAATACGAATTCAAGTAGTCGTTTTTGAATTCGTCATCTATGCCACACATGTTTTGCAGCCTTTCTTTCTCTTTCATTCCCAGTTCCTCCTCTTTCGTTAACCCCGTCACATCATTCCTTGTGTTCATCACCAGAGATGAGAACATGGGAAAAATCTTGCATGTATCACCGGATCGTCGAACCGTAAAGCCTTGAAGAGTTAATTGTTAAAGACTTAGAACGTTTCGATAAATGTCCGGCGAGTAGAAAACACTAGGAACGCTCAGTGTTTCGTTTCCCATTTTTATTTCAACAACACCCACTCCTCGGATGAATAAGAAGTTATTCATTCCGGATCTAGTTTCTACCCCCATTATATGTTTTACACGCTTAAAAGCATCTATGTTACTCACATAATGATGATTAAATTTCGGGTTGACATACCAGATATCTTTCCATTGCCCACCGTCGGTTCCTGTAACAACCATCCCTTCTCGGCAATGCACTTCCTCATGCTGAGTTCTTGTTCCGGTATTAATCGCTTGCCGAATAAGTTGCGACTCTTCATCATTCTCTTTGGATTTACACGTGTAAATCTGGTGACCAGGCAAATGGCAATAGTAACATAATCGTTCACGTCGAGTTCGTCGTTTTCTTTCGTTCTTCTCATCAATGCAATGTTGACAGGGCATTGATGTGGCAATTGGTTTAATCTCCGCATCAGATCTTGTAGTGGCTCTGATACCACTATGTTGGACATCCGGATCATCCCCGTCTCGTGCATAAGAACATGCAGATGCAGCGGAAGTATTTACGAGACTTGCAGCCATGTTTAAATATCAAGATGATGCAGAGAATAAGAGTAAAAGCAATAGAATGAAAGTGGACAATTTCGGTGTAACAGAAACTGTCTTGATAACCGAACATATTTGCCGGCAACAAGATTAAATACATATGAGTTTGGCGGTCATCTTTGGCGGGTAACTGTGATGACAGTTATTTGAATTCGTTTTCCCGCTAATTAACCGCTTATTACATATCATAACATATTATCTAACTAATCGTTCACTTATCATACGTTACCTACGAATAAGTATGTTACAAATAATAGATAAAAACATAACTAAGTTTAAATATTTCTAACAGTATATCTGTACGTTACCATTGCTGGCCGGATCCAAAAATGGGTTGATGATAATCCTATTAATATAGCTACACCATATATCAGTTCAAGAAGCCATATACAAATCCAAAACACCTGCAAAAAACTCCACAGTATGTTTCAAAATTTTAATAAACTATTGGATGATCATTTCGACTTGATATATATTTGATTTGTTTCTAACCCGTTTTTGGCCGAATTTTGACGCAAAAGAGTGAAATCCATGACGCTTATCACCTTCGACATCAGGAATGTCCTAAAATACAATATTTAATATATAGAAACAATATCTATGCTAGAAAAATATGCTAATTTGCAACATTTGTGTACCTTAAATATTAGCAATGCCATCGAGTGGATACCCATGATTCCAAATACAAAAATGGCATGCTTTGATAGTGAGAGTGGCCTTCCATGTATGTTTGTCTGTAAAGTTCATCTTAGTTAAATAGTTTATTAATTCATTGATGAATCCTGTTTGACTTTGATGATCACATAAAGTATATATACCTGGATAACTTTCAAAAAATATATATGCATTTGGATATATGTATCAAGATTAATTCAAGTTTCAAGAATTTATGTAGATAATAAACCTGAGCATGGAGGTGAAACAACATAGGAAGAGTCACCCCCTGAAATAACCAACTGCATATTGCGACAACTACCGGATACTTTTTCCATCGTAGTAAAGGTAACTAGAAATATACACAGCAAGGGTTGAGACAAATATGCTTTGAAGCTAGAGAACTTGATGTTAGAAACGTGGTTAAAAACATGAATTGGTACTGTAGTACAAATTAATAAAGACTCACATGAACCGAATATGCAGTTCCGACAGTATACCATAAGAAGAGACACAACTTTAAATGCCATGATTTAACACTCCATCCTAGGCAGAAACCCTGATTCACATAAAAACATGGATATCATGTTAATATTGTAACCTTTTTTTTAACGGCAGGGAACGCCGTGCCAACCATCGTGACACCGGACGTTGTGGCCAAGGTCGACTAGCCCATTGGCTCTCCCAGATGCGCGGAAACCCGATCCTCCACCCGTCCGAAGGCACGACAATGGAATAATCGGTAAAACCACGCCTCCCATTAAGACGAACCGGCACCACCCGTATTCGCCCTTCACCTAGATTTAATATTGTAACCTGATTCCTGAATATAAATTATGCATTTGTTTATTACAAGAAAACAAATGTACTTGGTGAAATCTTAATTAAAAAAAGTAGGGTTTGGAGAGGAGAGATGAGATGAGATGACCCTTGGTGAAATCTTAATTAAAAAAAGTAGGGTTTGGAGAGGAGAGATGAGATGAGATGAGATGAGGGCAAACATTTTCTCTATCCTATGAGATTGAGAGGTTGCTCGGGATAAGAAATGAGTAGCCAAGATTTATTAGGGGACACCGTGTTCCGGATCAACCAATCGCGACGATGTTTGTCTTGTAGCCGCTATTGGTGGGTAATTCTTGTAGTGTATATAGGATAGTGGTGCACAAAAAACCCGAACCCGGACCCGGAAAAAAAAAACACGGAACCAGGTATTATAAAAACCGGGTTTTCTATACCCGAACCCGACCCTACCCATAGGGTAGGGACCGGGTATTCATATTTGATCTAAAACCCGAACCCGGAACCGGGTTTTTTATACCGGGTTTTTTTATACCTGGTTTATACCCGAAACCCGGATTTTATAAATACCGGGAACCGGTTTTTATAAATACCCGGAACTGGGTTTTTTTATACCCGGTTATATAGCTACCTCTAGTTTTAAGTATATGCATCTTTGAAAATATGATTACACACACCTAATTATGGACATTCCACTTCTGTTTAAGCTTATGGGCTTCGTGAGGGCTTTTAAAACTTTGGGGGAATATCACTCACAAAGTTGATTGTTGTTTATGTAATTCAAAATGATTCAAATCAGGACTATTCCTTCGATCTAGCACTATCGAATTTAGATTTAGAAATGTCATTAAAATTTCAATAGGCACCATCCACTAAAACGTATAAAGAAGCATTAATACCCGGTCGGATTTTTTTAATACCCGGTGCAGGTTTTTTCCCAACCCGATGCATACCCGAACCCTACCCGATGAATACCCGAACCGGACCCGAACCCAGAAATATGGTATTATAATACCCGGGTTTTATAAAACCCGACCCTACCCGAACCCGGCTATATAGGGTATACATTTTTTGTAGAAAACCCGGACCCGACCCGGTTTTAAAAAAAACCTAATTTTGTAAAACCCGATCCTACCCGAACCCGATTCCATACTCAGAACTGGTTTTAAAAAAAAACCCGATTTATGCACCACTAATATAGGATATACCACACATGGCCCATTATTTTCGGGCCCAAAATTTTAATTTGTTTAATATATTTATATATAAAAAGTTAAGAAAAAAATTATAAATATTTAAAACCCAATAACATTACCACTAAGCTTTTTTAGAAACTAACCCACCAAACTTTTTTGTTTAAGCCCACCTAAACTCATTTTATTTAATTAAATTATCTAAACCCAGTTAACATAATTATTAAAATTAAAAATTTAAACATAATTAAAATACTAACTAGCCTCACGATTCTAATCTTGGACAAGGTGTCATTTATGGGAAGAGAATATCGGTTGACGGAATTTTTTGGGAACTACAATCCTTGGCATTCACATGGATCAAACATAGATCAAAGGATGCGTTCATGGATTAGGAGAGTTGGGTGAATTTTAGGTTCTAATCTGTAATTTAAAGTATTTGTGTTTTGTATGCTCAAACTTTGATGATTATCAAAGGGGATGGCTATATCTAACATCCGCCTGTAAAGTTTGTGGTGATGAATAAAAGTATTTTGCCGTTAAAAAAAGGTGTGTTCTTAGCTTTTCAAAAAAGTTGGCCTCACGATTCATTTAAATATGTGAAATATATCATTTTGTTATCGTAATTTAATAATTTTGTTTTGTTTATTGTTTTCATAATTGTCGTCACATTAATGGATAATATATATATATATAGGGAAAGGTTAACGTACAAAACTGCTTAATGTACATTACGTATGCTACGAAATTACAACATGCGTGATTAACTTTACAACGTGCGTGATTATATTTTGAACAATTTTGCCATGCGTGATTATGCACACTTATGCGTGATTATATACAAAGCGTGATTAGGGTTTTAACTTCATAACTTGCGTGATTTTCAAATGAACTAGCGTAATTTCGTCGCGTACGTTATGTACGTTAAGCCGTTTTGTACATTATACTCTCTCTCTCTCTCTCTCTCTCTATATATATATATATATATATACACACACTCACATTTTCAGTTTTAGGGACTCGTTTTTTCCTAGTCACATAGGACACCAGAATTCTGAGAGACGACCCTGATTGGTCCAATAAGACCCCTAGTTCATAAACCTTTTACAATGTAAAAAACAAATAATATGATTAAGGTATACACAAAGAAAAAAAAGAAAAGCTAAAATAACAATAGTAACCATACTACACTACCAATAACAAAAGATAGCAATAAAACTAGAAGTAATAGCAATAGTAGTAGAAGAGAAAAGAAGAAAAAAAGACAGAAGCTTGGCATACCAATATCGCATACAAAGAGGTGATTCGGATGCCTTCTTTAACTGAAAGTTCGCCGGATGCCAATGGCAAGTATGGCTTGTTAATCTTGTCGATCTCGATGTCTGAGAGTTGATTAAAGCCCACAACATACAAATTGGCCAAACAGCCACCGATAACCGCCTAAACTTTCATGTTGAATTAATCTCATTTGAAGTTTAATGTAAAGTGCAAAAAGGTTTGTAATAAGTGAAAAAAACAAACCTGCAAAACTCCAAGAAAAAAGGATGGGGTTAATTCTGAAAGACTCTGCACGGCTAGCAAAGAAATTGAAATAATGGACAATACCTGCTCAACAAATTAGAAAAAGGTTTAATCATCTATTTAGCCTTCCCAAAACATTTTATTGTAATAAATTTTCATAACTAGTTTAACTTCTACTTATGAATGATGAACGATTAGCAGATCTGTTCTGATTGAATCTTCTAAACTTATGGCTACTGTCAGTTTTAACCCAGAACTTATGACTATTTGCAGTTTTTTACCCTCACAAAGATGAGTAATTTTTTGCTTTCTCAATTTTTTCTTGTATCTGCGACTGCTTTAAACGGTCGCAACTTTTTTTTTATATATTTCTCGTATTTGCGACCGTTTTATATGGTCGCGACTTTTTTTTGTTTTTTTTTCTTGTATTTGCGACTGCTTTAAACGATCACAACTTTTGCTGTTTTCTCTTATTTGCTACTGTTTTCCGACACTATTCAACTAATTTGCGACTGCAAATATGCGATTACAAAATGTGCGACCGTTTTGTGACCGAATCTAGGTTAGTCTATAATTGTGCGATTGTTTTGAATTTGGTGACAGACTGGTTGCTAATTTTGCGACCATCTTATGTTGGTCGCAAATTTTGGTCGCAATTGCTTAGTTTTCTAGTAGTGTAATTTATTAACTTAGTCATAATAATGAATAAAAAAAGTTGCAGCAACTAAGTTTAAATGAATTCAATGAATAAGTAATGAAAATTGGATAATATAGTTACATTACTATCAGAAATGTCTTTTTTCTGGTCACTAGATGTTGTAGGAATAGAAGTTATACCGTCCCTTTAAGAACATAAACTCTTGAATATTTGTAAATAGCATTCAACATAGCTCCAATGGATTTTCCTTTGCTTTGTGTACCAGTAGCTATCAAATTGGCTTGTGCATCACAAGAGGATTCAGAGGAAGTGTTTGCCAGAAATTTTGATTTTCGGTTTCGTAGTTGATCATCTCCATTCATTTTCTTGTTTGCGCTTTCAGGGCGGTCCATGTTGGCGACAATCTGATTATCACCAACCTTTGATAACCTACTTTGTTATATGACTCGTAGCTAACTATGGATTTTGCCTGTTGTATAAGTGATATTGAAGAAAACACGTTTAGAAGACTATAAATACTGGAAACAATAAGCTAGTTTTTGTTACAAGGCGTACACTTATCAGTTATTTTAAAATATTGTGCGACATGTACAATTACCAAAATGATTAGACCAACATTTCCAACTAATATTTTATAATATCCTGTGTACAATGAGACGACTCTGGTGAGTTATTTATATAATAACATGGCGACGATACCTTAGTCTCTCGATAATTTATTGATGGATTACGACGAGACCTATGACTATAAGTGTTAATTTTTATATTTTATAAGTTCTTTAGTCACTCATCGGATCCATCGGTGGTTACCAGAGATCACCGAAAATTATGTAAAAACTAAAAGTTACATATTTTTTTTGGGGTACACAGCCTGCTCTAATTGGTTATCCTCAACAACTGACTTTATAGTGGATTATAGTCACAATTTTGTAATGAATTGGTGCAAGTGGGTGGACGTGTAATATTTTTTCTTGGAGAGCGGAGTTACATAAAATACCTAGCTACAAAGACGGCGTTATCAAGGAGGAATATCTCGGCCCCATTGGATACATGTGTTTTAATTATGTGATGAGTACAAGAAGACAATAGATCATTTTGTCTCGGCTTGCTCGGCGACTTCGATGGTGTGTAAATTACCCCCTATCTTTGAGTTTTCGTTCAAGGATTTAATAGAGATACATAAGCATGTCAATCTCGGTAAGAATCAGAAGGTTATTGTTCATGGGGTGACCATCTTCTCGTATTGAAAATTTTTTGGATCCACAAATGTGAGAGTTTCACAATAAACTAAACCATGTCCAACGGAGTAAAAATGAATTGAGATAGTGATGCTCAAAGTTTTTGTATGGTGGAAAACTTTCGTGAACATCTAAGACTGTAGGTCCCGATTCTCAGAGGATCGACACGAAACCAAATCCTTGTTTATAACAAACACGGTCACAGGTGCGGAATCCCCGTAACGATGCCAAATCAAACACAGATGTAGATGACGAACACAAAGTAACCATTGAAACACACTCAATTGATTAGATGAGAACCGGTATCAAACAAATACAAACAATGTTTGAAGTAAGCTTTCACAGTGGATTCTGTTCTCATGGTTTCTTTGTGAAACTATGTGTGGTTTATATAGGCAGCTTGTCAGTAGTCTTGACGATACTCTTAAAGGGCTTTGATGAAACTTCAAAGTTGGTGAAACTCCTTAGAGTTTCATCACAAAGGGAGTTTCGTTATGGTGAAACTTAGAGTTTCATCATGATGAAACTTGGAGTTTCGTCGAGGGCTGCCAAACATGGATATGCTGCAAACTGTTAACAGTTTGCTGCTGACCGATATAAACACACAAACAGACATAAACCAAGTATGCAACATGCATTGTTCATCTATACATTACATTACAAACGAGACAAACTTGTCGGACCCAAGTAGGATAGGAGGATATCCGACTTGGTCTTCATTCTGTAAAAGTGTCGAACCGAACGTGCCGCGTCCACACAAAAATGTATCAACAAACTTCCCCTTGGACGCTGCTGTGATGGTTCGTCTTCCATGTCTTTCATGTCGGAGGATCTTCAAAGTCTTCACGCGTCGTAACTAGAAAGTGTATCAACAAACTCCCCATTTCATTTAGGAAGTGCGTTAATAAATTCCCCCTTAAAATAAACTCTCCATTGAGTTATGCTCGTGAATCTTTCGATCGTCAATTCTTCAGATCCTTGTGGTGTTGATGAAGGGTCATCGGCAACTCGATCATCTTTATCCTTTGAGTGCCTTCACGTCGTGTCTTCATTCCAAATTTCGTTTTCTAACAGGTTCTC
The DNA here is from genome assembly GCA_030545235.1 of Helianthus tuberosus. Classification (NCBI taxonomy): domain Eukaryota; kingdom Viridiplantae; phylum Streptophyta; class Magnoliopsida; order Asterales; family Asteraceae; genus Helianthus; species Helianthus tuberosus. Next base: position 54,245,027 of record CM060388.1, on the reverse strand, counting down.
TTCGCCTTTAGCTGGTTTGATTGTAACAACTGCACATGCAAGAAAGCTAAACGCGTAATGAGAACAAACGCTTGGAATATAGTTAACATAAACCAACGACACACATGTGACCTATCCTCAATCAACTACCGACCGACAACAGTTTGAAAGTTTAAAAATTGTTCAATTTTAGTCCTTTAACTTTCAAAATCAATCAACTTCGACCGTTTATGAAGATGCAATTGTTTTCCGGCTTACAATCAGGATTTTGGGTAGGATAGACTCGAGTTCCAACATCGGTCAATCAAAAATAAACTAGAAGCAAAATCTTTTTGGCTTTTATAAAATTTAGATTAAAACACACCTAAAATCTTTTTGGAATTTTTCATTTTTCAAACGTAAAGACGGAAAAAAATAAATAAATATATACAAAGATGCAGAAACTGAAAGCAGTAAATAAATATTTACAGAAACTCTTTTTGCGAGTTTCGAGGGTAAGAGAATCATATCAGTGTACGGTCATGTCAAAAACGCTCTTGTTGTTCAATTAGTTAACATTTAGATAAGCATCCTATAATGATTATCGGTATTGTTGTCCACATAAGCTCAACTGATCAGACGTAATCATAATTAGGAGATACAATTTACGGTAAGGGTTATACTTACAAGTCGGTGTTCATCAACTCACGACACATTCCCGTATCAAGGTATGCACGAGAGTTCATCTTACCGGTGAGTATACCGTTTATCATCTGTTTTGACGTATATAAAAATGTGAGAAACTCACTTATTTGATGAATACAAGCCCTATGTGATTAAATCACTTATTAATGAGGAACTTGATATTCGAATGCATGAGGGCATAGGAGCAAGTCCGTGAACAGGTCAGTACATCGTACAGCAAAGAGACGAACTTGACTCCCGGATAAATGTGATATTTTATCACTTATTTTGTTTGGACATGTGATTGTTGATCACTTATTGAGGTCGTATGCAATATGTACACGTATGTATAGTATCATCGAAGATCTAACCTTGCGTCCCCGTTTTTTTTCCGGTAAAAGATACAACCATGATACCCAGATGATAAGACAACATAAAGACCGAATATCTCAGAACCTCGGCAATCTCTCAAACGAAATTTCGGTACTAAGACCATATGCCAATGAATGGTTCCCACCTGACTTGAAGTCTGTTAGGTTTGTATCATCCTGCACATTTTAGTCTGATTGTGAGCCTACCGATACATCGTATATAAAGCTGCTTATCGTTTTTCATTTTAAGTTCAGTTCGAAGAGGTTTCGACAGACCACTGATTTACTATCATTTTCTCGCCAGGAAACTCATTTTCGTTTTTCTATTGTTTTTGTGTTTTTGAAATTTTTCGATGTTTTTTAATTTTCAAATTTTGGATTTACTCCCCCTAAAATAAACAAACTATGATAAATTTTAAAAACACAAAGGTATTTACAAAAAGGATTCCCGATGTCGGTTAACTCATGTTTTACCTCAATGCCGTTACCAAAATTAATTTAATCAGAAATGATTTATCGAATTTTGGAAAAAAATGAGTTGGCACGTCGGTAAGCGGTGTGGACCATGAAAACATTGACGAGTTTCATAGTGAAACAATCACGTGTGAGGTGATATTCGAGTTCAACGTGTCAGGCCAAAGAGTGTTGTACGAGATAATAATTCAAAAAGCAGCTTAAATATCGACAAGTATAGGAGAGATTAGAAATTCAAAACCGTATCCTACAACTGCTTCGTGCATTGCCAGGAAGCTGAGCGCTCTCCTAAACTGGATATCCACCCGGTGTGGATTTCAAGGTTGATATATCAGCTACTTCAATTAACCGAGAAATCTCTTCACAGCAACAATATCATAAACCTCTGGGTCCGGCTGGTCTTCCACATTGCACCAGCGAAGGTCTTTGTCTTTCTCTTTCAGAAGTAGTGTGCGGTTGTTCAATCCATGCTAAGGCATCCGCACACCCGGTTGGTTTGTTCAACAAACACATTTTCTTCAATCACACCGCGAAGAAATGTACACTGCACGTTCATCTTGTTGATTTTGAACTTCAGACGTGCTGCAGGTGCGTACATTTTGATTGAATCTATCCTGGGGACCCGATTAATGCCTTTAACAATCAAACTTTGAATTGATTTCCATTTTGTCGAAGCTATCAATTTCTTTCATCAGACATTCTTCTTTTACTTCTTTTCCTTTTCTTCTCTCCATCAAAGGCAACAACTCCTAGATATGATGATGTTTCGGAGACTTAAGTCGCCTATCTTGTGCATTGACACCCCACTATGTAGGTCCACCCGGAGGATCGAGTAACCTCTATTCCCTGTTTTCCGACAAACCTGAAAGTGCGGAATCTAAACGGGTAAGTTAAACCAAGTGACGAACACGTAAAACACAAGATTCACCGATTAACACTCCATTGTATTAATCTAGAAAACGGTTACAATACAATGTTTACAAGATGCTCTCATAAACTCTCAGTGTGTGTGTGTTTACAGTGTTCGCTCCGAAATCTATTCAGACTTCCCTAAGTGTTTCTGTCTGTTGTCTGGGTATCTTGACGAAAACCCATCGACGAAAACCCATCGACGAACACCAATATCTCGACGAAATCCCTTGGATTTCATCACATGTGTGTTTTTGCCATAATATCTTGACGAAATCAAAGTGATTTCGTCACTTTGATGTGCCTGGGCTTGGTCTTCGTCCAAGTGAGCTGGCCCAATGCAAACAAATGGGGGTTCAGCCCAGTTGAGTTGTTATCGGACCATGTGAGGGTTATTTGCCCAAAAACAAATTACATGCACGTATAAGAATTCAACAAATATACAGATTGTAAGGTTAGTCCAACTTGTGACATCATCATGACATCATCATGATGATGTGTCAGCGGGAAACGCTCACGGCTCTCCGTGCTTCGTGTGTCGAACTCTGGGGCGCACGACGGAGGAATGTCGTGACGTCGGGCTTGAGCCGAACCTAACCGAGCCAAACCGAACCAAGTCGAACTGAACCGAGTCGCGTCGCGTCCACTTAATATGTATCAACAAACTCCCCCTTGGACGCTACTCGTGATGGTTCGTCTTCCATGTCTTTCATGTCGGAGGATCTTCAAAGACTTCTCGTGTTGTAAGTAGAAAGTGTATTAACAAACTCCCGCTTTTATCTAGGAAGTGTATCAATGAACTCCGCCTTTGATTATGCTCGTGAATCTTTTGATCTTCAATACTTGAGATCCTTGTGGTGTTGATGATTGATCAGCGGCAACTCGATCATCTTTATCATTTGAGTGCATTCACGTCGTATCTTCATTCCGAAGCTTATCATCGAACATGTTCTCCTTGCCTTTAGTATCTGCACATGCAAGAAAGCTAAACGCTTAATGAGAACAACTGCTTGGAATATAGTTAACATTAAAACAAATGACACATATGAGACCAAATCTCATTCAACTACCGTCCGACAGTTAGTTAGAAAAGTTAACAGATTTTTTTTTTTAATTTTTATTATTAACTTTCAAAACTTGCAAACTCTGACCGTTTATGAAGATTCAGTCGTTTTGGTTTTCAATCAGATTTCAGTTAACGAAGACTTGAGTTCCAACATCGGTTAATCAAAACTAAAGCAGAAATAAAATCTTTTTGGCTTTTATAAAGTTTAAATTAAAACACACCTAAAATCTTTTTGGCATTTTGAATATTTCAAACTTAAAGACTGAAAGCAGTAAATAAATATATACAGAGTTGCAGAAACTAAGAAAAGTAAATGTATACAAACATTCTTTTTGTGAGTTTCGAGGGTAAGAGAATCATATCAGTGTACGGTCATGCCAAAACGCTCTTGTTGTTCAGTTAGTTAACATTTATATAAGCATCCTATAACAATTATCGATATTGTTGTCCACATAAGCTCGACTTATCAGATGTAATCATGGCGAGGGGATACGTTAAGGTATGATTTATACTTACCGACCGGTGTTCATCCACATCACGACACATTCCCGTATCAAGGTATGCACAAGAGTTCATCTTACTGGTGAGTATACCATTTATCATCTGTTTTGACGTATATGAAAATGTGAGAAACTCACTTATTTTGATTGAAAACAAGCCCTATGTGATAGAATCACTTATTGATGAGGAACTTGATTTTCAGATGCATGAGGGCACAGGAGCAAGTCCATGAACAGGTCAGTACTTTCGTACAGCAAAGAGACGAACTTCACTCCCGGATAAATGTGATATATTATCACTTATTTTGGGGACATGTGATTGTTGATCACTTATTGAGGTCGTATGCAGTATGTACACGTATGTATGATATCATGGAAGATCTAGACTTCGTCTCCGTTTGTTTCGGTAAAAGAAACAACCATGATACCCAGATGATAAACAGCATAAAGACCACATATCTCAGAACCTCGGCAATCTCTCAAACGAAATTTCGGTACTAAGACCATATTCCAATGAGTGGTTCCCACCTGGTCTTCAGTCGATTTAAGTTTATATCACCCTGCACACTTTAAGATGATTGTGAGCCTACCGATACATCTTATATTGAGCTGCTTAACATTTTTCATTTTGCATTTTGCATTTCAGTTTAAAGAGGTTTCAACAGACCACTGATGTACTATCATTTTCTCTTTTGCTCGCCAGGAAACTCATTTTTGTTTTTCTATTGTTTTTGGGTTTTGAAAATTTTTCGATGTTTTTTAATTTTCAAATTTTGGAATTACTCCCCCTAAAATCAACAAACTTACAATAATTTAAAAAACACAAAGATATTTACAAAAACGATTTTTCGATGTGGATTACTCTTGCTTGACCTTAATGCCGTTTACCAATAATAAAAAGTCAAATCTTGATTTATTAAATGCTTTGGTAAAAAGGTCGGCATGTCCGTAATCGGTGCGGACCATGACAATGTTGACGAGTTTCATAGTGAAACAATCACGTGTGAAGTGATATTCGAGTTCAACATGTCAAGTCAAAGAGTGATGTCCGAGATGACAATAATTCATAAAGCAGCTTAAATATCGACAAGTATAGGAGAGATTAGAAATTTAAAACCGTATCATGCAACTGCATCGTGCATTGCCAGGAATCTGAGCGCTCTCCCAAGCTGGATATCCACCAGGTGTGGATTTCAAATTCGATTTTGTAGCTACTGAGAAATCTCTTCACAGCAACAAGATCATAAACCTCTGGGTCCGGCTGGTCTTCCACATTCTACCAGCGAAGGTCTTTCTCTTTCTCTTTGAGAAGTAGTGTGTGGTTATTCAATCCACGCCATGGCATCCGCACACCCGGTTGGTTTGTTCAACAAACACATTTTCTTCAATCACACCGTAGAGAAAAGTACCCTACACGTTCATCTTGTGGACTTTGAACTTCTTCTGGAAGAAAAATCCATGAATCTTCAAAAAGTTTCAGACGTGCTACAGGTGCGTACTTTTCATTGGAATCTTTCATGTTGACCCGATCAAAAACCATAACAACCAAATTTTGGAACATATTTCATCTGGTTGAATTTTTCAACTTCATTCCTTTTTCCTCTCCATCAATGGCAACAATATTCTCCTAGATGTAACAATATTTCGGAGCCTTATGTCGCCGATCTTGTGCATGGACGCTCCACTATCAACAATCCTAAGACTATCAATAGTTCCTCCTGGAACATCCTGCACTCTCACTCAGATATTAGTTGGAGAGGGGGACCCAAGCCTTCACAGACTTGGGTCGTCCGTCATCATCAAGAATTGTAACATCCATTTCCCGATGATTCAGAATTGATGTAGCTCCCGCTGAAACAATCTCCGATTTTGGTTTCCAAACCTGTTTTTGTTTTTCAATTTTAACATCTGATTTAACAGACTGCGTTTGGAAAACCTTTGGTTTTAAAAGCTTTTCAACTTCTTTTCTTTGTTGCTTTTTCTGTTTATTTTCTCGTTGTTTAACAAGACGAGGGTCCTGTCTTGGTGAAACAAATCTTTTATGGTAACTGTTACCATGGGGGGGGGGTTCAACCTTTGACTTTCCCTTGGTGAGATATGGACAATTCTTAACAATGTGTCCATACTCACAGCATTCAAAGCATGATCTCCGCTCAACAAACCTCGGAGTATCATAACTGTAGGAGCTTGATGATGAACTTCGTGATCTTGAGGTACTTGGTCCTACATCACAACCGTTTGTGTGTTGTGTGTAGTTGTTTTGACTGTTTCTTTTCAAAATTTTGCTTTGTTTAACAAAATCCGTGTTGGATTTGTTTTCGAAAGTTTCAATTTTATCAGTCCCTCTGGATTTCACAAAGTTTATCTTCTTGTCCTTTTTCTGAGTATGTTTCTTTTGACCTTGAGTCGGTGATTTACCCTTTGGTTTGGTGCGATTTTGCTGAACTTTCTCAGTTGGTAATCTTTGATTTCCATTTTGTTTGCGAATTTCAGCTCTTGGAATAGGAGGACACTGTGTTACCACAACGTGTGATCCTGTCTTTCCCAAGAACTTACTTGTTGAATCTTCAAAAATTTTACTAATTAAAGATTGATTAACATTCTTAATAGGAAAATCTTTGTCAGAGTAGATTTTATCATCACCAATAAGAGTGTACAGCAAATTCACACTCTCAGATTCTTGTGAGGAAGTAGACGTGGACTCGATCAGAACAGTCGTAGCAGGTTTTGCGGGAGGATCACATAGAATATGATTCTTGAGAGGTATGTCCTCTTCTTTGATTACCGCATCTGACTGTGTTGAGTCAGTATCATTAAATTCATCATCTGAAGAATCAGTATCCTCAACAATGATTGGAGGATCCTGATTTTGTTCAGCAGTTACAAAAGTATCTGCTGACACATCCGAATCTGATGATACTTCCTGTTTGTATCCAAGTCCCGTTGCAAATTCCTCAATGTCTAAAGGAACAGATTCTTCATAATGAGTTCTATACTCCTCATCAGGCATTGCATCATAATTTTGTCTAACAGGTGGTGGACATTTCTTATATCCAATGCACGTGACATCCTTTTTCTCTTTTTATGTGTCTATGATGTGATCCAGCACGTATCTAGAGTTTGAATAACTGTCTAGCTTAAGCCGGATCGCCTCACTTTCACACTTTGTACAGGCTAACTCTTTTTGCATGCTTTCAAGACGATTGATATAAATGTTTATGTCAGTTTGTTTTCTTGAAACCATTTTTGTCAGTTCGGTTTTAACTTTTCATAAAGTTGCAACCACCGTTTTAAATTCCTTTTCATGGTTTTCATAAAACATGTTAGCCTCTTTGCATTTCGAAAGATCCACTATCAACTTTTGATTGTGCATATTTGTCACTTCAAATTTGTTTTGCAAATCCTCATGTTTGTTTTGCAAATCACACCACTTAGCACCAAAAGAAACATGTTTGTTTTGCAAGACAGACAATTCAGCATTTAAAGCATCATGTTTGCTTTGCAACTCAGACATATTAGCATCTAAATCAGCACATTTAACACTTAAGCTAGCACAATTATCACAATTAACAACAGTTGGTTCATCGACACATACCTGACTGGAATCACTCTCAGATGTTAACCTATCTGCATTAGAATCAACAACCTCCCTTGATGATTCACATTCAGATCCATCCTCGCTTGAACTTGAACTTGAAGTTGTAACATCTTCAACTGAAGTTGAAACGTCTTCAACTGAACTACTGTCATGTTCAGAACTGTCATTGTTTCGTGATGATTCACCATTGCTGGTATCTTTGACAATTTTAGCATAAAATGTCGTTTTTGTTTGACTACAGTTCCTTGGATCAAGAGATGATGGTGCTACCGTAGAACGACGGCATTGTGAAGCAACTGGTGGTAATGGATTTCCATACAAGTCTGTGCTTGTGACAAACGCCGTTTGAAGTGGAACGTGTGAAGCAGGTCTTGCAGAAGTGCTAGGAGTTCCATAATACATATCAGTATTTTGTCGCACTGGTATTGCAGAAGTGGGTGCGGGATATTCGGCCCATGAGGGAGATAAACTCGTGCTTCTATACTTGCTTTCCGCATTAGACGGAGTACCCAACCAAGCCGGATTCATTTTGAATGTATAATGACGAATACCTGATTAAATCACACAAATTAAACAGTTAAAAATGTTTTACAAGTCTTCTGTTTAAAAATAACACAAGTATGTGATGAAAATAGGGGTTTTCGTCGCCGATATGTTTGATTTCGTCGCTGAAATGGTGATTTCGTTGCTGAAAGGGTGATTTCGTCGCTGAAAGGGCGATTTCGTCGCGAAAGGTGATTTCGTTGCTGAAAGGTGATTTCGTCACTGAAAGGTGATTTCGTCGCGAAAAGGTGATTTCGTCGCGAAAAGTGATTTCGTCGCGAAAAGTGATTTCGTCCAGAAACTTCTGATTTCGTCGCTGAAATGCCTTTTATGACGAAATCAGGGTCTGTTTTCGTCGCTGATGTGTTTTGATGACGAAATCAGGTGCTGTTTTCGTCCAGAATATGTAAGATGAAGACCTGGTGATTTCGTCAAACAAGACCGGGAGATTTCGTCAAACACATGTGGTGATTTCGTCAAACAATATGTATGATGAAGACCTGGTTGATTTCGTCAAACCAGAAAGTGATTTCGTTGACTAGATGATACCAACTTGCAAGTTATTTTTAAAAACAAAATCTAATCTTATCCATATCCTTATCTTCTAACACAAGGACTTCCTTTTCAAACACACATGCTTTTAGAACCTGTTATTCAACATTTCATTATTTGTATGACACAATATTCAAACACTTGTATATTTTTATAATCAATAACACCTAAAAATTTACCAAACCAAGATCAAACTCAGTTATATAATAGGAACAACTCAAGAACACTTTGAATGTCTGATGAACTCCGATGAATATATGAGTTTTCCGGCAACCGATAAATTTTCCGAACTCAAATTTTGCGCAAATGTTCAATAAAAATCCTTTCTTAACATGTATAAATGAAAACTAACAAGATTTTTATAAGAACAATCAACAAAAACACAAGATTTTCAAAGATTTAAACCTGATTTTTCTGAAAATATAAACTTTTTGTATAAAAAATCAAGAACAAATCTGGAAACACATGAAAATCTACTTGGTTTTAACAAGGAATCGAGCCAATGCTCTGATACCAATTGTATGTCCACCCGGAGGATCGAGTAACCTCTATTCCCTGTTTTCCGACAAACCCGAAAGTGCGGAATCCAAACGGGTAAGTTAAACCAAGTGACGAACACGTAAAACACAACATTCACCGATTAACACTCCATTGTATTAATCTAGAAAACGGTTACAATACAATGTTTACAAGATGCTCTCATAAACTCTCAGTGTGTGTGTGTGTTTACAGTGTTCACTCTGAAATCTATTCAGACTTCCCTAAGTGTTTCTGTCTGTTGTCTGGGTATTTATAATAACAACATGACGAAATCCAGTCCCAGACGAAAACCCATCAACGAACACCAATATCTTGACGAAATCCCTTGGATTTCGTCACATGTGTGTTTTTGCCATAATATCTTGACGAAATCAAAGTGATTTCGTCACTTTGATGTGCCTGGGCTTGGTCTTCGTCCAAGTGAGCTGGCCCAATGCAAACAAATGGGGGTTCAGCCCAGTTTAGTTGTTATCGGCCCATGTGAGGGTTATTTGCCCAAAAACAAATTACATGCACGTATAAGAATTCAACAAATATGCAGATTGTAAGGTTAGTCCAACTTGTGACATCATCATGATGATGTCATGATGATGTGTCAGCGGGAAACGCTCACGGCTCTCCGTGCTTCGCGTGTCGAACTCTGGGGCGCACGACGGAGGAATGTCGTGATGTCGGGCATGAGCCGAATCTAACCGAGCCAAACCGAACCGAGTCGAACTGAACCGAGTCGCGTCCACTTAATATGTATCAACACACTATCAACAATCCTAAGACTATCAATAGTTCCTCCGGGAACATTCTGCACACTCATTTAGAGATTAGTTGGAGAGGGGGACCCAAGCCTTAGTGGTCTTGGGTCGTCCCTGAGCATCACGAAAAGTGATCTCGACTTCCTGATGATTTTCAAACACAGCACCTCCCCCTGAACTTTCACCCGTTTTAGGTTTCCAAGTTTGTTTTTGCTTACCAGATTGATTCTTATAAAAAGATTTTTAAATTTCTGGTTTTAAAGATTGTGATGAACTTGGTTCCCTATTAACAGATTTGACTTCAGATTTTAAAGCCTTATCAACTGCCTTGACGTTTTGACGTCGTTGTTTTGTTTCTTGCTCTTTAACAGTTCGTTTATCATGTTTTGGTGAAACAGGACGACGTTGGGGGTGAACCTTTTCAGGTGGTGCTCTTTCAACAAATTTCTCTTTGGGAGTATTTGTACAATTTTTAATGATATGTCCAAACTCCCCACACTTAAAACATGTTCTCCTTTCAACAAACTTAGGAGAATCTGATCAACTAACAGATGTCGAACCTGTAGAACCTGGGGTACTTGCTCTTTCATCACACCCGTTTATATGTTGAGTGTAATTGTTTTGACTGTTACGTTTTAAAATTTTGTCTTGTTGCACAAAATCGATGTTTGATTTGTTTTCAAAAGTCTCAATTTTATCAGTACCCTTTGATGCTACAAATTTGGCATCACTGTTTTTCTTCTGGTAACAAGCTCCTTTTGTTTCAGACTTTGATTCAGAAACTTTGGGATTTTGAGCTCGCCTTTTTGGTTGTTTACCCTTAGAAGCAATAGGTTGTTGCTTTGTCGGTTGTTTTTGATTTCCAAACTGTTTTCTAATCTCAGTTTGGAATAGGATCACATTGAGTTACAACAACTCCTGGGATCGTCTTTCCCAAAAACTTGCTTGTGTTATCTTCAAAAACTTTATCAATCAAAGATGGATTGACATTTTTAATTGGAAAATCGTTGTCTGAATAAATTTTAGCATCACCGACCAAGGTATACAACACATTACTGCTCTTAACGGCAGACACAGATTCCTTGACATCCTTGACATTCTTGACAGGATCTATCACTTGCTTGGCAACAGGTTGCACAGTAGGAGTAGGAGGATCACACAGAATATGATTCTCAATTGGAATTTCTACTCACTTCATCTTATCAAGTGATGTATCCTGATCACTCACATCTGATTCATCATCAGACGAATCATAGTCCTCAACAATTGGAGGACTTTCATTTATCGATGCTGAATTTCCTGTTTCTACAGATGAGTCACTCGAGGAATTGTCCGGTTTGAACCCTAATCCTGTAGTAACTTCCTCATAATCAAGAGGCACACTAGGTTCAAATCGAGGCATATCCTCTTCAACGGGCATTTTGGTATAGTTGTTTCTCAAAGGGAGTGGACACGCCTTATACCCAACGCCTTTCTTGTTCCCATTCAGCTGTTGAGCTTCTATGATGTGATCAAGCACATATCGGGAGTTAGAATAACTTTCCAATTTGAGCTTGATTGGATCATGCTCGCATTTTGCCATGGCTAGCTCTTTCTTTGTTTCCTTAATGATATTAATGTAGTTGTTAATACCAATTTGTTTGTTAAAAACAGTTTTTGTCAATTCAGAAACACTTTTCTTTAAAGTTTCGATTACTTCTTTGAAATCCTTTTCATTTCGAGCTAAAGCCATGTTTGCCTCTTTGCACTTAGACAGCTCAATAACTAAACTTTGATTGTGACTATGGACTTTTTCGGATTCCACTTTCAAATATGCACACATATTACATGCACTAGGAGTAGGAGTGTCGGAATTTACCTGACTTGACGAGGCTGAGACATTTGCCATAAAGGCAGTCTGATAAGAAAAAGATCCATCTTCAGAAAAGAACTTCTCCATTTCCTTTGATGCTACAGCAGCCTTCTTGATCAGAATAGATTTCTGACACTTTAACTCCTCAGCTTCCTTCAATAAATCATCAACATCAGAATTATAACCACCCGAATTTGAGCTTTCTTCATCCGAACTCCCGCTATAACCCGAGCTATCGTCACTTCCAGAAAACTCTTCTTTGTGGACATGTTTGATGTGATTGATGATTTTTGCATAGCATGCGGTTCCACCTTCTCCTTGATCACCATTCCCAAATTGTACAGACCAATTACATCCTTCATCTGCTTGAACGACTAGAGCCCGATTGGTGTTTGATGGCCCAGACTGGTCTTGGTTGGTTATGTTGTTCACATCTACTATCCCTCTTTCACGGTTACCTTGATTTGCGTTGGAAGTACTTGTATGACTTCGGAAGGGATTTTGGTTACCTTGTTTGCTCGGTCGAGTGCACTCCCGCTTGAAGTAACCCTTTTCGCCGCAATTAAAACATGTAACCGCATTATTGTCAAAACCGTACTTCGTATCAATTTTGCCTTCCAAAGAAGTTCTTCCAGTTCGTTTCATAAAATCCTTGGCCCTTCGAACAGCACTCGCAAATGCCCATTTGATGTCCATTAACTCCATTTCATCACGGTTTATCTGTTGATAATCTTCATTTGTCAAATTGATGTTTCCAATTTGACCTGCAACCAATCCACAGTAGGCACTGAACATTGTGTTGAGAAGTTCCAGATGTTCCTTTGCAACTTCTACACTGACTTTTGAAAGATTGGAAGTATCAACTCTGACGGTGTTGGGGTTTTGGGAATGAAAGGTGTCACTGTAATTTGCTTGCTGAGGTTGTGGTTGGGCTTGCGGTTGGGTTGGAATATAGGCACTTGGATTATATTGAGGTTTTGAAAAAGCGTGAGCTTGAGCAACAACATGCGCTGGTGGAAGATATGCACTTGGATCGAAAACCAGAGGAGGAGCTGATTGGGGAAAGGGAAATGAACTTGTATTGGACATAAACGCCGTCTGTAGTTTTGGTTGCTGAACTGGAACTGGAACTAGCTAAAGAGTTAAAACCTGCAAGGTACATTTCAGTATTTTGAGGAACATGAATTCGTTTAGCTTTCCGGATTTCTTCATCATTCTTGTGCTCCAACTTCTGAATGAATTCATAGATATTGATAGTATCTAGACTACCCGTATGCTTTAGCAATTCGATGAAAGAACTCCATTTCGGGGGTAGAGCATCAACAAACTTTGCAACCATTTCCTGTTGAGTTGCAAGAACACCATAAGAATACATTTCACTAATTAAATGATAAAAACGAGTTGTCATGTCATTTAGTGTTTCATTGTCCATGAATTGAAATGATTCAAATTCCTTCTTCAACAGATCATGCCGTGTCTTTCTTGTAGCCGCATTTCCTTCACCTCTTGCTACCAAGGCATCCCATAAAGCTTTCGTGCTTGTACAATAGCCGAATTGATGATAGATGTCTTTGTGAAGTGCTTGTGTGAGAATAGCAAACGCCTTCTTCTCCAGATCATATGCCTTTTTGTCGGCTTCTTGCATATTATTGAAAGTTGTAGCATTTGATCCTGCTTCTTCAAGAGCTTATTATAAGGAGAAATGAAACATGTCCATAACTCGGTGTTTTGCCCTAGAACGTACGTGTGAAAACGTCCTTTCCATGTCGGATACTCGTTCATGTGATTCAACTTTGGCGGGCGATTGTTGCTACCCGTTTCGCTTTCACTTATCAATAGATTTTGAATGCTTTGATTCTGGTTCGTCACCAATGCCCATTGATTTGCACTAATAGATTGTTGAGGCATAACGTTCCTTAACCAAACGGCTGCGGATGTCTGATCTTCACCTGGTCTTGGGTCCGTACTCCAATCCCAAGGACTAGTATAACTCATGATCGATGTATGAAAGTGATAAACTGATCACACACTCGAAAATAGACACTTAAATTAGTTTTGCAACACTTCTGTTAAAAATTTAACAGGTTTCGATGAAACCTCAGGTCTTGGCGAAACTCTGTAAAGAAACACTTGTTTGACAAAACAATCTATGGACGAAACAAAGATAACGACGAAACTTATAATGATCTCAATGTGACGAAACTCTAGGCTCGACGAATCCTTATGAAAAACAATGTTACGACGAAACTCAAGGATCTTTGGCGAAACTTGTATGATGAACCTCTTGATGACATATCCTCTGATCAACGAAACTATGTTTGACCTTTTACGAAACTCTGGTGAAGAAACTCTTGACTATGACGAAACTCTATTTGTGACGACGAAACCTTTTAACAAAAATCTATGCGACGAATCTCTATGGAGAAACTATATATATGTCACGAAACTCCAGTGGTTATTGGCGAAACTCTCCTTTGTTTCGTTGGGAGTCCTCTTGACGAAACTCCAGTGGGGTTTCGTTGCTAGGAATTTTGTCAAGGCAATGTCAAAGTGAGTTGGTAAAGTTGGTGATATTTTTCAAAGAAACCTTATCCTTTTGTCTGACAAGGACACATAAATTCAACTCACACCATGTTTATCTTACCAACCCAACAACCACCATGCTTTTGAAAACACGGTTTTCAAACAAGATATAATTTTTAATTCACCAACAACTTGAACAGTTACTTCACAAAGGATCAAAAAGTGGATGACATGAAGAACACACAAGAACTCTATGAAGGTTTGATAAATGTATGAAGTTTCCGGTCACTGACGAAATTTCTGAAACCCGAATTTTGCTTAAACTTTCAATTAAAACCTAGTTTTACCATGTAAACATGCAACTTAACAAGGTTTTTGTTAAAACTTTAGCAAATACAAACAAGATCTAACACCTTTTATGAACCGTTTTCCAGAAAATATGAATATCAAGAACAATTTTCAGAAAATCAAATAACAACACTTGATAAAAACCCAACTATGTTTGGTTTGAAACAAGGATAAGAGCCTAGAGCCAAGGCTCTGATACCACTTGTAGGTCCCGATTCTCGGAGGATCGATACGAAACCAAATCCTTGTTTATAACAAACACGGTCACGGGTGCGGAATCCCCGTAACGATGCCAAACCAAACACAGATGTAGATGACGAACACAAAGTAACCAATGAAACACACTCAATTGATTAGATGAGAACCGGTATCAAACAAATACAAACAATGTTTGAAGTAAGCTTTCACAGTGGGTTCTGTTCTCATGGTTTCTTTGTGAAACTATGTGTGGTTTATATAGGCAGCATGTCAGTAGTCTTGACGAAACTCTTAAAGGGCTTTGATGAAACTTCAAAGTTGGTGAAACTCCTTAGAGTTTCATCACAAAGGGAGTTTCGTCATGGTGAAACTTAGAGTTTTATCATGATGAAACTTGGAGTTTCGTCGAGGGCTGCCAAACGTGGATATGCTGCAAACTGTTAACAGTTTGCTGCAGACCGATATAAACACACAAAAAGACATAAACCAAGTATGCAACATGCATTGTTCATCCATACATTACATTACAAACGAGACAAACTTGTCGGACCCAAGTAGGATAGGAGGATATCCGACTTGGTCTTCATTCTGTAAAAGTGTCGAACCGAACGTGCCGCGTCCACATAAAAATGTATCAACAAAGACTGCTACCTTTTGAAAGAGATTTTTGTGGTTTTTTTTTTTTTTGGGGGGGGGGGGGGGTTGGAAATAATTTGCAACGATAGTAATATATTATGAGTGTTTTATTTCCATTGCAAGTACCTTTTAAACACATTAGTGAATTTCACTTTTTTATTGGTGTAATACGAAGAAAAAAATGTGAGTAATTTCGTGTGTGAAGCTCTAATTAACATATATATCAATGGTATAATATGTATTTGGAAAACTGGAAATATATAGTAGTATAACTAGAAACTAGAAACAGCAATAAAGGGATTTTTTTAACTGGTTTTTTGACTTTTAACGGCTAAAAATGTCGTCACTAAAGGTCAAAATGTTGTCGCTAAAAGTAAACAACCTTTAGCGACAACATCTTTAGCGGCGACCAAGGGCTTTAGCGACGGATCTATAGCAGCGACGTTTTAGCGGCGACTTGTCGCCGCTAAAGCCTTTAGCAACGACAAATGGGACGTTAGCGACGACAAAAGTCGCCGCTAATGTTTTGTTTTCTTGTAGTGTAAATTAAGGCTTTGATTATCGAATAACTAATATTAGTGTGTTTATTGTGGATTATTATGTTATGTTTTATATTCATAGTTCTACGATAGTGTGTGTGATGTTTTTATGGAATGTTACGGTTTTGAGTGTGTTTTATGACTGAAATTATGGTGTTTCATGACTTTGTACACTTTGTAGGAAAATGGACTTTGTAGCCGAACCCCACCCTATATATATATACACACACACACATACATATATATAGTGAGAGTGTAAAATACAGTATTTATTAACATACGAGTGTACGATATGATATACGCACGTTATAAAACTCAAAACCCTAATCACGTATGTTGAAAAACCATAATCACACATGTTGAAATAACATAACCATTATATACTTCAACTCAATTACTCCATGAGATTTCCTACGTAACTTATGATGATTATCAAAGTTCTTTGACTACTGAGCGAGTCATTACTTAGTTTTTAATTTGTTTCAAATTTTCGTTTGTTGTTACTTTAAGAGTCTGTAGATTTTCGTTTATTGTAATCTTACTTTCTTAATATTTGAGACATATATTCATAACTGCATATTGTTTTATATTAAAAACTACATTATATCATATCCACCAGAACACACATCTTAACACAAAACACACTAGTTATTACTTAATACAATATTATATATGAAACACCGAAAAACAGAATACCAAATTGGAAAGATAAACAGAAAAATGAAGGGCTCGTATCAATTGTAGCTTCTTCATGCTTAGAATCTTAAAATGGGCACCAACAAATACTCCAAGTAGTACAACTGTATAAAAGGAAAAAAAATGTGATGTGAAAATATAACAAAGTGAATCTTTATAATTCGGTTAAAATTGTATATGTAAATAACATACTCTAATTAATTATGTTAAAAGAAGTCGTACTTTTGATAACATATGTATATATTTTTGTATTGTACAAGTAATATATACCTTCCAAATAAACAAGTAGAATGATTCAGTGGCCTCAATACTTTTGAGATCTACCAAGTTTGCCTTCCTCCAAACAATAAAGCCAAGTATGCTATGAGCTATTACCTATTCACCACAGTAAGATGGAATAAGGCTTAATTAGTTTCTTGTGCTTGAAAATTTTATTTAAATCTGTAAAGATATAATCAAAACTCAAAGTGGACTAGTTGCTTGTGTGTTCACGGTTTGACACGAATATACCACCCATTAACAAACACATTATTATATAGTTAAATTGAACATAACAATCCGAGACCAAACCGTTTATCTAAGTGGATTTTGACCTGACGAGAAGGCATTTAGACTTTGTCAAAGTCATGAAATATTGTAGGTTCGTGGTATCTCACAAAAACACACCTTTAATCAACAAAGGTTAAAATTGATTATCTAGGTGGGTTCAACTTGACGTGGACGCATTTAAACTTTACCAAACCCACAAGTTTCGTTTTTGGTTTATGCTGTGTCAAGGCTTTAATCAATCAAAGTTTACAAAAGATGTATATTATAGGCGTAAAGTGTAAGAAATCATAACTTATAATATGCATGATCTTGAGCTAATACTAGTTCTTTAACGAAAATCAAAGATAAATATAATATAAATATATAACCAAATCTAATATATACTCGAGGGAGGGGCGATCCCTTATGATTAAAATATATATGTATGTTACCATTGTTGGCCGGATCCACAAATGGGTTGATGACAATCCTATAAATATAGCTGTACCGTATATCAGTTCAAGAAGCCAAATACAAATCCAAAACACCTGCAAAAAAACACATCGACTTGTTTTAAAATCTCAATAAACCATTAGATGGCTATTTCGATTTGACAAAGAAAGCTTATGTTAGATATATAGTTTGGAGCTAACCTGTTGTGGCCCGAATTTTGTCGCAAAGGAGTAAAATCCATTTCTCTTATCTCCTTCTACATCAGGAATGTCCTACAATACAGTATATGATATATAAAAGTAGGCAAAAGATCAAATACAAATAATCTTAACATACTAAACATACAAATTGAAGGAAAGCTCAAAAAGACAAGGTGGCATTTTTGTAATTACCACCAACTATCAAAGTTACTATACAAATGTGAACTCAACCAAAAATACCTAAAAAACACAAATTTTTTTTTTAATATTTTTTATAAAAAA
>CM060388.1:54114182-54226628 GCA_030545235.1 Helianthus tuberosus | reverse complement strand
TTCGTGCTTGTACAATAGCCGAATTGATGATAGATGTCTTTGTGAAGTGCTTGTGTGAGAATAGCAAACGCCTTCTTCTCCAGATCATATGCCTTTTTGTCGGCTTCTTGCATATTATTGAAAGTTGTAGCATTTGATCCTGCTTCTTCAAGAGCTTATTATAAGGAGAAATGAAACATGTCCATAACTCGGTGTTTTGCCCTAGAACGTACGTGTGAAAACGTCCTTTCCATGTCGGATACTCGTTCATGTGATTCAACTTTGGCGGGCGATTGTTGCTACCCGTTTCGCTTTCACTTATCAATAGATTTTGAATGCTTTGATTCTGGTTCGTCACCAATGCCCATTGATTTGCACTAATAGATTGTTGAGGCATAACGTTCCTTAACCAAACGGCTGCGGATGTCTGATCTTCACCTGGTCTTGGGTCCGTACTCCAATCCCAAGGACTAGTATAACTCATGATCGATGTATGAAAGTGATAAACTGATCACACACTCGAAAATAGACACTTAAATTAGTTTTGCAACACTTCTGTTAAAAATTTAACAGGTTTCGATGAAACCTCAGGTCTTGGCGAAACTCTGTAAAGAAACACTTGTTTGACAAAACAATCTATGGACGAAACAAAGATAACGACGAAACTTATAATGATCTCAATGTGACGAAACTCTAGGCTCGACGAATCCTTATGAAAAACAATGTTACGACGAAACTCAAGGATCTTTGGCGAAACTTGTATGATGAACCTCTTGATGACATATCCTCTGATCAACGAAACTATGTTTGACCTTTTACGAAACTCTGGTGAAGAAACTCTTGACTATGACGAAACTCTATTTGTGACGACGAAACCTTTTAACAAAAATCTATGCGACGAATCTCTATGGAGAAACTATATATATGTCACGAAACTCCAGTGGTTATTGGCGAAACTCTCCTTTGTTTCGTTGGGAGTCCTCTTGACGAAACTCCAGTGGGGTTTCGTTGCTAGGAATTTTGTCAAGGCAATGTCAAAGTGAGTTGGTAAAGTTGGTGATATTTTTCAAAGAAACCTTATCCTTTTGTCTGACAAGGACACATAAATTCAACTCACACCATGTTTATCTTACCAACCCAACAACCACCATGCTTTTGAAAACACGGTTTTCAAACAAGATATAATTTTTAATTCACCAACAACTTGAACAGTTACTTCACAAAGGATCAAAAAGTGGATGACATGAAGAACACACAAGAACTCTATGAAGGTTTGATAAATGTATGAAGTTTCCGGTCACTGACGAAATTTCTGAAACCCGAATTTTGCTTAAACTTTCAATTAAAACCTAGTTTTACCATGTAAACATGCAACTTAACAAGGTTTTTGTTAAAACTTTAGCAAATACAAACAAGATCTAACACCTTTTATGAACCGTTTTCCAGAAAATATGAATATCAAGAACAATTTTCAGAAAATCAAATAACAACACTTGATAAAAACCCAACTATGTTTGGTTTGAAACAAGGATAAGAGCCTAGAGCCAAGGCTCTGATACCACTTGTAGGTCCCGATTCTCGGAGGATCGATACGAAACCAAATCCTTGTTTATAACAAACACGGTCACGGGTGCGGAATCCCCGTAACGATGCCAAACCAAACACAGATGTAGATGACGAACACAAAGTAACCAATGAAACACACTCAATTGATTAGATGAGAACCGGTATCAAACAAATACAAACAATGTTTGAAGTAAGCTTTCACAGTGGGTTCTGTTCTCATGGTTTCTTTGTGAAACTATGTGTGGTTTATATAGGCAGCATGTCAGTAGTCTTGACGAAACTCTTAAAGGGCTTTGATGAAACTTCAAAGTTGGTGAAACTCCTTAGAGTTTCATCACAAAGGGAGTTTCGTCATGGTGAAACTTAGAGTTTTATCATGATGAAACTTGGAGTTTCGTCGAGGGCTGCCAAACGTGGATATGCTGCAAACTGTTAACAGTTTGCTGCAGACCGATATAAACACACAAAAAGACATAAACCAAGTATGCAACATGCATTGTTCATCCATACATTACATTACAAACGAGACAAACTTGTCGGACCCAAGTAGGATAGGAGGATATCCGACTTGGTCTTCATTCTGTAAAAGTGTCGAACCGAACGTGCCGCGTCCACATAAAAATGTATCAACAAAGACTGCTACCTTTTGAAAGAGATTTTTGTGGTTTTTTTTTTTTTTGGGGGGGGGGGGGGGTTGGAAATAATTTGCAACGATAGTAATATATTATGAGTGTTTTATTTCCATTGCAAGTACCTTTTAAACACATTAGTGAATTTCACTTTTTTATTGGTGTAATACGAAGAAAAAAATGTGAGTAATTTCGTGTGTGAAGCTCTAATTAACATATATATCAATGGTATAATATGTATTTGGAAAACTGGAAATATATAGTAGTATAACTAGAAACTAGAAACAGCAATAAAGGGATTTTTTTAACTGGTTTTTTGACTTTTAACGGCTAAAAATGTCGTCACTAAAGGTCAAAATGTTGTCGCTAAAAGTAAACAACCTTTAGCGACAACATCTTTAGCGGCGACCAAGGGCTTTAGCGACGGATCTATAGCAGCGACGTTTTAGCGGCGACTTGTCGCCGCTAAAGCCTTTAGCAACGACAAATGGGACGTTAGCGACGACAAAAGTCGCCGCTAATGTTTTGTTTTCTTGTAGTGTAAATTAAGGCTTTGATTATCGAATAACTAATATTAGTGTGTTTATTGTGGATTATTATGTTATGTTTTATATTCATAGTTCTACGATAGTGTGTGTGATGTTTTTATGGAATGTTACGGTTTTGAGTGTGTTTTATGACTGAAATTATGGTGTTTCATGACTTTGTACACTTTGTAGGAAAATGGACTTTGTAGCCGAACCCCACCCTATATATATATACACACACACACATACATATATATAGTGAGAGTGTAAAATACAGTATTTATTAACATACGAGTGTACGATATGATATACGCACGTTATAAAACTCAAAACCCTAATCACGTATGTTGAAAAACCATAATCACACATGTTGAAATAACATAACCATTATATACTTCAACTCAATTACTCCATGAGATTTCCTACGTAACTTATGATGATTATCAAAGTTCTTTGACTACTGAGCGAGTCATTACTTAGTTTTTAATTTGTTTCAAATTTTCGTTTGTTGTTACTTTAAGAGTCTGTAGATTTTCGTTTATTGTAATCTTACTTTCTTAATATTTGAGACATATATTCATAACTGCATATTGTTTTATATTAAAAACTACATTATATCATATCCACCAGAACACACATCTTAACACAAAACACACTAGTTATTACTTAATACAATATTATATATGAAACACCGAAAAACAGAATACCAAATTGGAAAGATAAACAGAAAAATGAAGGGCTCGTATCAATTGTAGCTTCTTCATGCTTAGAATCTTAAAATGGGCACCAACAAATACTCCAAGTAGTACAACTGTATAAAAGGAAAAAAAATGTGATGTGAAAATATAACAAAGTGAATCTTTATAATTCGGTTAAAATTGTATATGTAAATAACATACTCTAATTAATTATGTTAAAAGAAGTCGTACTTTTGATAACATATGTATATATTTTTGTATTGTACAAGTAATATATACCTTCCAAATAAACAAGTAGAATGATTCAGTGGCCTCAATACTTTTGAGATCTACCAAGTTTGCCTTCCTCCAAACAATAAAGCCAAGTATGCTATGAGCTATTACCTATTCACCACAGTAAGATGGAATAAGGCTTAATTAGTTTCTTGTGCTTGAAAATTTTATTTAAATCTGTAAAGATATAATCAAAACTCAAAGTGGACTAGTTGCTTGTGTGTTCACGGTTTGACACGAATATACCACCCATTAACAAACACATTATTATATAGTTAAATTGAACATAACAATCCGAGACCAAACCGTTTATCTAAGTGGATTTTGACCTGACGAGAAGGCATTTAGACTTTGTCAAAGTCATGAAATATTGTAGGTTCGTGGTATCTCACAAAAACACACCTTTAATCAACAAAGGTTAAAATTGATTATCTAGGTGGGTTCAACTTGACGTGGACGCATTTAAACTTTACCAAACCCACAAGTTTCGTTTTTGGTTTATGCTGTGTCAAGGCTTTAATCAATCAAAGTTTACAAAAGATGTATATTATAGGCGTAAAGTGTAAGAAATCATAACTTATAATATGCATGATCTTGAGCTAATACTAGTTCTTTAACGAAAATCAAAGATAAATATAATATAAATATATAACCAAATCTAATATATACTCGAGGGAGGGGCGATCCCTTATGATTAAAATATATATGTATGTTACCATTGTTGGCCGGATCCACAAATGGGTTGATGACAATCCTATAAATATAGCTGTACCGTATATCAGTTCAAGAAGCCAAATACAAATCCAAAACACCTGCAAAAAAACACATCGACTTGTTTTAAAATCTCAATAAACCATTAGATGGCTATTTCGATTTGACAAAGAAAGCTTATGTTAGATATATAGTTTGGAGCTAACCTGTTGTGGCCCGAATTTTGTCGCAAAGGAGTAAAATCCATTTCTCTTATCTCCTTCTACATCAGGAATGTCCTACAATACAGTATATGATATATAAAAGTAGGCAAAAGATCAAATACAAATAATCTTAACATACTAAACATACAAATTGAAGGAAAGCTCAAAAAGACAAGGTGGCATTTTTGTAATTACCACCAACTATCAAAGTTACTATACAAATGTGAACTCAACCAAAAATACCTAAAAAACACAAATTTTTTTTTTAATATTTTTTATAAAAAAATCGCTACATTTTGTTAGAATTTTTTTTTGCTGCTACTAAAAGTAGCGATTTTTTAATAAAAAATGTTAAAAAAAATAAATTTTTTTGTGTGTGTGTGTGTGTGTGTGTTTTTTTAGGTTTTTTTGGGGTTTAGTTTTTAGCATTTTAGCTTGGGTGGGGCGGTAGGTTTTTGGGGGGTGGGGGTTAAGTTTTTTTTTAGGTTTTCGGGGGTGGGGGGGGGGGGGGGGGGAGGGGGGTTAGGTTTTTTTTAGGTTTTTTAGGTATATTTATAGAGTAACTTTGATAGTTATTGATAATTACAAAATGTCACCTTGTCTTTTTTAGTTTTCCTTTAATTTGTATGTTTAGTATGTTAAGATTATTTGTACAAGAACTTTCCCCTATAAAAGTAATACTAACGTAAGGAAACCAAACTAAACAAATGACCCCGATGACATTTTCGTCGGAAAACCGTTGGTGAAGTGTTTACCAACCGAAAACTTTAGCGACAAATTACTGATAAGGCTTTTTCGGTGGAACTTAGAGTTTACACCGACATATTAGAGACGACTTACAACGCCGGATTACAGTCGTTAGCTTTGAAACTTTACTGACAATTGCTCTCCTTGGTAACAGACCCCACTCCAACAAACATCTGAAAACCCCACTCCAACAAACATCTGAAAAGCCTGAGTGGTAATTGGAGCGGAAATCTTATCCATAATACCCGATAGATTACCAATGGATTCAGCGACGGAAATGAGTTCCCACCAAAACTGATGATATCTCAACTGTTGGCAAACACTTTTTAAAAATTTAACAAGGCTGACAGGCGGATTATGTCTGTCGCTAATAGCCGGATACTCATTTGTTTAGTGGTAAAGTTATACTGATTTGCAACATTTGTGTACCTTAAATATTACCAACACTGTGCAATGGATACCCATGATTCCAAATACAAAAATGGCATGCTTTGAAAGTGAGAGTGGCATTCCAGGTATGTTTGTCTGCAAAGTTAATCTTTGTTTAATAGCTTATATTCATTAATAAATGCTCTTTGACTCTGATGATATAATCAAATATACTCCTCTTGTCCCATTAAAAGTGTCATATTTTGAATTTTTAAAGTCTTTATTTATAAACTTTGACTTTAATTATATATTTTTTTATTTATATAAAACTTGATGAAAATTAACCCGATAAAAACACTTGTAAAACACGTTCAAATCATATAACTTTCATCAAGTATTATCTAACACAAACAAAATTATTTAAACTCAAAGTTTATAAATAAAGACTTTGAAAATTCAAAATAAGACACTTTTAATGGGACGGAGGGAGTATATATTTGGATATATGTAGTAAGATTAATTCAGATTTTCAAATATATCTATAGATAACTAACCTGGGCATGGAGGTGGAACAACATAGGAAGGGTCACCCCTTGAAATAACCAACTACACAAGGCCACAAGCATAGGATACTCTTTCCATCGTAGCAACGGTAACTAGATATATACACAGCCAAAGTTGAGATAGACAAATGTAAATATATAGCTTGAAGTTGACGTTAGATATAACTAGAAAACTGAGCAACTGCGACCATAGAGATCCGGTTGTAAAATAGGATAACCATTTTGCAACTGAAAAGGCGGTCACAAATGCACAATTTCTAGTAGTGAGAAATGTGGTTGAAAATATGAATTACAAATATAGACTCACATGCACGGAATACGCAGTTCCAACAGCATACCATAAGAAGAGGCACAACTTCAGATGCCAGGATCTAATACTCCATCCCATGCAGAAACCCTGATTCACATAAAAATGGATATCCTGAATATGAATTATGTATTTGTATTTGTTAATTTAACAAATAATCATACAATTATACTCAATAAAATCTCATTCATAGAGTCTCGGGGGATGAGATGAGGGGCATTTAATATTTATCATCATCATCATCATAGTCAGTAAATCTCATCAATAGCAAAGCTAAGGTAGGGTCTGAGAAGGGTAAGATATAGACAGCTTTACTTCTACCCCGTAGGAATAAAGAGGCTGCTTCCAGTGAGACCCCCGGCTCGATAGTAGTTTTGCCTCAAGTCTTGGACATAAGGCACATGACACTCAGCAATTGAGACAACTGTCGATTAGTGCATGTATCCTCTTGTCTTTCGGCTATCAACGCCACCACATGATGCATGATTAACCATCCCCCTCTTTTAACATTATTTTCACGAAATTAGTAAAATAACCTTAAAATTAGTTCACTTTCGCTTTTGCCCCCCCCCCCCCCCCGAGTGACCATATATATATATTATATGCGCATACCGCAATCGAGACGTATACAAGACAAAGAAAAAAAATACTAATAATAGTACTAAAACACTAGTAACAAAAGGTAGCCATAAAAATACAACTAATAGTAGTAGTAGAAAAGAAAAGAAAAAAACAAAGGAGGGAAACTTGCATACCAAAATTGCATACAAAGAGGTTATTCGGATGCCTGCATTAACCGAAAGTTCGCCTGATGCCAATGGTAAGTATGGCTTGTTAACCTTGTCGATCTCAATATCTGAGAGTTGATTGAGGCCCACAACATACAAATTGGCCAAACAGCCACCGATAACCGCCTAAATATTCATATTGAATCAATCTATTTTGAAGTATAATTTAAAGTGCAAAAAGGTTTCAGATGAATTTTTCATAATTTATTGTAAAAAGTTAAACAAACAACAACAACAGCAACAAACAAACCTGCAAAACTCCAAGAAAAAAAGATGGAGTAATGTCTGAAAGTCTCTGGACGGCAAGCAAAGAAATTGAAATAATGGACAATACCTGTTCAACAAAACAGTTTAATCATCAGTTAAGCTTTACAAAACATTTGATTGTAACAAACTTTCATAGCTAATCTATCTTCTACTTATTCACTAATTTATTATCATTTATAAAAAAAATGACAGCAATGAAACTATGTCAAATTTGAGTGATTCTTTTAAGAACGAAAAAAAATAGTTTAAACGAATTAATGAATATCATCATCATCATCATACTCAGTAAATCCCACCAATAGCAAAGCTAAGGTAGGGTTTGAGGAGGATAGATGTAGACAGCCTTACCTCTACCCTGTAGGAATAGAGAGGCTGCTTTCAGTGAGACCCACGGCTCGATTGTATTTTTGTATCAAGCCTTGGACCTAATACACATAACACTCAAACAATCGGGACAGAGACTGATTGGTGCATATACCCCCGTGTCATTCAGCTATCAATGTCACCACATGATACATGATTAACCATCGCCGCTTTTAACGTTATTTTCACGAGATTAGTAAATAACGTTAAAGTTAGTACCATTTCACTCCCCCCCCCCCCCGAGCGCCCACACATATATACATTATATGTGCACACCGCAAGCGGGGCAAAACGAATTAATGAATAAGTAATTAAAACTTTGTTTTCTTTTAATAACATTTTCTACGCCTAAATACCACATAACCTTCTACTTGCATTGATTTAACTAACATGACTTTTGTGGGGTGTAATGAAACTTGGTTAGTTACATTTTTCTGGAAAAAAATAATATTAATGATAAATGTTATGTTAATATTGATTTAACTAAATGGTGTAAGAATATGAGTATATACCGTCCCTTTAAGAACATAAACCCTTGAATATTTGTAAATAACATTCAGCATAGCGCCAACAGATTTGCCATTGATTTGTGTACCAACAGCTACCGAATCTGCTTGTGCGTCACGAGTGTTCACCAGAACATTTGATTTTTGGTTTCGTAGTGGATGATCTACTGTCATGTTCTTGTTCGCGCTTTCTTCAACCCCTCAAATTTGATATTATCACCAACCTCTGAAAACTTACTTCGATGTGACTTGTAGCTAACTGTGGATTTTGCCTGTTGTATAAGTAATATAGAAGAAGACACGTTTAGAAGACTATAAATAATGGAACAATCATAAGCTAAATTATGTTAGAAGGCATACGGTTATAATTGCCACCATTATAATACTTCATATGTTATATAATATTGTGCGACACAATTATAATATATTTCAACGAACATTTCATATAAATATTTTTTATTATATCCTGTATCATCATCTTAAATGACTCCAAGGGCTAACTTTAAGCATTGTATAATAACATGACGAACGATACCTTACAAAAGTTTGCGTCAATTTATTGGTTCAGTAATTAAGTGCATCCATGAATTTGGAAGTTAGATGTACAAAAAAAATTATTTAATCGAAACAAGATTTTAAAGGACATTTAGCGTGTGAAATGATAATGAAGAATTGATTACGTCGATTTTGTGAATACCGATGATAATCTTCCTCAAACCCCAAATTTAACCCAAAAAGCAGAGAATTTGAATTGATAAAATGATTAGTGCAAAATTGATGAATGACCATCCAAATTACATGTGAGGAATATAATAAGAACAGAAATTCAAAACAGGCCATAGAAAGACCATGGGCCAAACACAAGCCTAAAAACAAAATGTATAAAACAGGAAAAAACATAAAGGAATAACATGCTTGTATTATGAGAAGTTTTTGAAAATTATGAAGATTTTTAAAAAAGTTTATAGTAAACTTAAAATAGGGCTTGAGCTTTTAGAACAATTGATTTGTAATATGCTTATAAGACCACCCGTAGTGGGGCGGAATTTAAAAAAAAAAATTAAAAAAAAACGCCCCAAAACGCCTTCCCTCCATTACACCCGGCGTTGTCCGGCGTTTTTTTTGAAAAAAATTGTTGCTGGCGTTTTATTTAAAACACTGAAATTGCATAGGGGGCGAGAATGGACCGTTGCCAATGGTCAAATGTGTTTATTTATTTTTTTTTAATTCAAAAATTTACCCACTATATATATATCACCCACTTTCTCCTATTTTTTATAAAAAACTCTTACTTTCTCTCCTACTTCTTTTATATTTTATACAACCATGCATCCATTCCGATCCCCGACGAAGGATGAGGAATTCACGTTGACTCGGGCGTACAAAAACTCACCTTAAATGGACGAAGGATGAGGAATTCACGTTGACTCGGGCGTGGCTTGACATTTCGGAGGACCACGAAACCGGTAACTTTTATATTTTTTTAACTTATTTTTTTACTTATATTTTTACTTTTATTTTTAACATACAACTTATATTTTTACTTTTATTTTTTAAATTTGTAGCAAACTTTCAAACGAGCCCCGTTTTTTGGGATAGGGTTCGTGCACTCTTTTATAGCACGTGGGGTCAAGGCGAACATCGGGACAAAGATTCCATTTCTAGCAAATGGACCGACATCAACAACAAGTGTCATGCATTCCAAGAAGTGTACCAACGTAACTTCGATAATCGCCCGAGCGATGAAGGTGACGTCGGGGTTTTAACGAGGACTTTGGACGAGTTCGAGAAAACGAAATGCCCTTTCGCGTACTATAAGTGTTGGGATCTACTACGAAAAAGTCCAAAGTGGGCGCGAGTAAATACCATGACGTCTAGTAGTAGACGTCGAGCTAAACGGTCAAAAACATCATCCTCCGTTGACCCTGAAACACCGACATCGGATGCCCGCAATGTCGATCTAAATAGGGTGGTGGACGTTGACGAGGAACTTCAAGAAGAGTTGACCCGACCGCCCGGTAGAAGAAAGGATAAGCGAACCGGGAAAAAAAACGGTCGAGTCGTATTCCGATCTCGAGTTAAAGGAAGATTTCGAGGAGATGAACCGTCGTCTTCAAGACATTCGCGACCTCGGCCACCAACGTTATGAGATTATGAAAGAACGAGTGGCCGAAACCAAAAAGTTTAACGAGATGCAAGAGGCGAGACAAATGGAAAAGGACATTGAGTTTTTGTCCAAACCGATTGACCACCTCCAAGGCGGCGCGTTAATCCTTGCGCAAATGCGTCGCCAAAAAATTCGAGAAAACTATGGACTCTAGATCATCTTCTTTTTTTTAACTTTATTTTTTTCGGTTTTTTTATTTTCAGTTTTTTTCGGTTTTTTTTTTTTATTTCAAGTAGTGTAATTTTTATTTTAAATTAATGAAGATTTTTATGTTTTAAATTAAAAAAAAATAATTGTGAAATGATTGCTTGGGCGTTATTGGAATAATGCCCCACTACGCCACTTTTGGAATAATGCCCCATGCTGACTAGGATGACACGTGTTTAATAATGCCCCATAGTGGGGCATTATTTTGTTTCACCACTACACATGGTCTAAGAATGGACCAATTGTTGGAGCTAGTCTTGTCAATACTTAAAAGTTGAAGAATATTAAATGGTTTAGTTTATTTTAGTAGGAAAGATTTAGGATTTATATTAGTTTTATTTTATTATTATTTAGTTTCTAGTTCTAGTCTAGTATGTTTCTTGGGCATCAAGGTTTGTTTAATATATAGAAGATATAGTTCAAGTTTTATATACCTTCAATTTCAAAAAAAAAATATTTTTTCGTTAAATTCTTTGTTTGATTATATTGAAGAAAGTTTGATTTCCAACACCAATAAATTTTACTATATAATATACGAACTTCGTCAAAATAATAATATAGTGTTGTTGAACGACAATATATCGCAGAATGTTATTGTCACTATTCTCTTAACACTAATTATTTTTTGTGGTACTCATTACCAGAAAACTATAACTGGTGTAGATTATTATATAACTTTACTTCAAAGAAATTCAAATAATTTTAATGTATTTAATTATTGATTAATTTCCAAGGGAAAATCCGCCGATGAATGTCCAAATAAGCCAGTGGTAGTTCGTCGGTGATTAAAACACACATCTTCTCTATTGCCCATAACTTGTCGGCGGTCCGTTAGTAGATAGGTCGCTAGTGATTGAAGTAGGCGAGTTGTCGCTGATCTGTCAATGAATTACGTCGGTAACCAGCCAGTAAAATTTTTACCCACGCCATGCTTATGTACAAAGTATCACCAACAGATTACCGACATAGTCCGACTTTCACCGAGTGACTTCTGACAAATGTCTCTATCTTTAAAAGCTTAATGTGTTCAAGTGATTGTAATTTACTATCTTGTGCCGGACTAACGATATCTTACAAAACTTGGCCTGCCTTTTACGAGTTCCATACGTTGATGCATTTAATATCTAGATTTTTGTTTGTGTATTCATGGTTTTATTGTTTTGCTTTTAGTAATTGAACAGATTACATAAAAAAGTATAAATCAATTTTTCACCGTTAAAAAAAGTTTAAAGTTTTAATCAAAGATATTCGAGAGTTGAAGTTTTTCGGTTTAGATAACTAACTTCAAGTTTGTTCACAATTCAAGCTCGCAATATTTGTCTTTCTTATTTTGGGATTGTAGGTTTCAAAGAATATATATATATATTTTAAGGG
This sequence comes from Helianthus tuberosus, assembly GCA_030545235.1. Lineage (NCBI taxonomy): Eukaryota > Viridiplantae > Streptophyta > Magnoliopsida > Asterales > Asteraceae > Helianthus > Helianthus tuberosus. Next base: position 54,214,384 of record CM060388.1, on the reverse strand, counting down.
ACCGGGGGTGCACCTCCCCCCCGAATGTTTTTGTTAAAAGTGTAATATTTTCGTCCGAAAATTTTAAAATTATATAGGTCTGCTCCCGCCAATTGTTTTGCCTAATATTCCCCTGCCCCTACCAAGTTTATTGTCAAATATATTTATACATATTTTCGTATTGAGTTAAAAAGATTGTGAACGAGCTAAACATTAAGTAAAGTTTGTAACTACTTTATATATAAATCAAAGTTGAGTGTTCTTTTTTTCTTAAAGGTACTTAGCATTTATCTTAAATATTGTTGGGCTGAGTTGTAATTTTTCGTCTAAATACTTAACATTTATCTCGCATTATTATAAATACTTGGTCTTCATTTTTGTTAAACAATATATAGCATTTGAAGTTATTATTGTTTGATTGCGGCTCTCAGTATCCACACATCCTCCATTTTTATTTGCACATCCCTAACCCTACAAGAAGCGTATTGGGCTATATGGTTCCTCTGAGCCCAAGCGTATTGATCTATACGCTTCCTATTGGACAACTTTTCAGATGCTTTTCAGCCACTTTTCACATGCTTTTTCAGCCAATGATTAGAGAGCAGAGGAAGTGTATTGACCTATACGACCCTTGAAGAAATTTTCTTTTCCCACGACACCATATTGCTCTTAGCAAACTTTATTTTTTTTTTTAATTTGAGTTAGGTTTTTTTGTTATAAAATAATGATAGTTTTTTTGTTATAATTTTTTGTAAACAACGTAGTTAAATTAAGCAATCCAATCCAAACAAACTAAACATATACATACATTATAACTTACCAAAACAAACATATCCTAATTAAACGGAAAATTAAATCGTTCATACATCAAAACATAAAAACTAAATTGTTCGTACTGTTGGTGCATGTTTTGTGACAACAGCTTAATAGTTTGTTTATTTAGTCTTTGGATATTTTGTATTGGGCTTAGCATTATTGGTTAGGGAGTTATTTAGTGTAATGGGCTTGGAGAATGGCCTGGCCCAGACCAAAGCCCATGTGCAAACCCTTGTCCTATATAAACAAGGCTTGGCATAAGGGTTTAGGTTAGACACTTAGAGGACATTTGAGATATTGTTAGAAATCTATAGAGAGTGGCTAGGAGATTTCTTGTGAGTCTTGAATTGATTGTAAACTTCGTGTTGGATAATCAATAGAAGACCGGATTGAAAGTGTATCGTGTTCTTGATTCTGTTCCTACTCGTTTTCTGTGAAATCTAATCTAGAGGATTCCGCACTCTAGGTTGGATAGACGATTCTGTTACGATCCGCACGGCTCACGGGACCTACAATTGGTATCAGAGCTTTTTGCTCTCGATTGGCTTGGTTCAGAATCGTTTATGCAGAAAATCGAAGTTTTAGACGTGTTTTTGAAGGCTATTCTAGGGTTTGCTGCTGATTTCGGACATAATTCAAGGATTTCGGATAGGAATATTGCATTTCGGATTGATTTCGGACAGGAAATCAGTCATTTCGGATTAAACAGCAACCATTTCGGACCAGAAACAAGCATTACGGATCATCAGACCTGTATTGCGGATCATAAAGCTGCATTCCGGATCTCCTAACTTGCATTTCGGATCAATTGACTTGATTTCGGAATAGATTGAGTTGATTTCGGACAAAGAACAAGCATTCCGGACTCGATTTCGGATCAGTCTGTTTCATTACGGATCAAAGGATCTCATTTCGGATAAGAGTAGTTCATTTCGGACCAGTTTAAGTTGCATTTCGGATCATCGAAAAGGATTACGGATCAGTTTGGTTTCAGAGGTGCTCATTTTGGATTATTAAGTCCATTTCGGACCAAAAGGTGCTGATTTCGGATCTGAGCAGCTCATTTCGGACCAACTTATCCATTCCGGAAAACCATTACGAACTTGGAACCATTTCGGGAAGAGTGGATTTTTTCTTGGATTGTGTGAGAAAAATTTCACAGTTTCGCGTTTAGAAAATTATCTGTAACTCATCTCAGGGAACCGTTTGCACCGTTAGGATCCTTGAATAGGTTTTTGACATTATATATCATTGGAATCGTAATTTCGAGACGAATGTAACGGTATAATTTGATAAAAACAGTTTTCAGAAAGATTTTTGTACGGTTTTATCAGTTCGCTTACGGTAAAAGCTCAAGCTCAACAAGGACCAGTAGAGAAGTTAGAAGAATTGGATTTTGACACAGGTTACCAAAATTCATTTGAACTTTTACGTTGCGTGATGGCTAAGATGGATAATGGAAGTGAGGTTGTTAAGAACTGGCCAAAGCTTATAAACGTAAATGAATATGATGATTGGAAAAAGAAGGTTGAGGCACATGTTCAAAGTAAGGATACGAGAATGTGGAGCTGTATGATGGATGGATACGTTGCTCCCACACGTCGTGTTGAAGGAAGAGTAAAAGTAATTTCTTATGAGAAGATGGATGAATCTGAGAAACAGTTGGTTGATGCTGAGAAGAAAGCTTTATCAGCAATAAAGATGTCCTTGTCTGAGAGTGTTAAACATACTTTCAAGACGTATGGGACTTCTAGAGAGCTGTGGGAAGCTTTGGAAAAACGTTATCAGATCTCTTCACAAGTAAATTCTTGTGATCAAGTATTGGTAGCTGAGCTTGCAGCTGTGAAGATTGGAGAGGAAGCTGCTGAGATAGAAGAGAAGAAGGTAGCAGATGAGGAGAAAGCTGAAAAGGTTGAGGCAGAAGTTTCAAAGGGCATGAGTGATTTGAATGGACTTACAACAGAGGTAAAGGTATCATCAGATTTTGTACGTCATACATGTCTTAATTGCACTGAACTACAGGTTAAAGTTGACAGACTATCGGAGCAAAACAAAATTCAGTCAGCTGAATTAGAAAAGTTAAAAGAGTCAAATGTTCTTTTGATTAAACGAGAGTCAGATTGTTTAGAAAAACTCAAATCAAATGAACTAGAAATCAGTAGTTTAACAAGCAAAGTCAATGAACAGTTACAGATCATTGATTTGGCTCGTGAAACTGTGAAAGAAAAGACTAACGAGCTTTCAGAAAAATGCACAGAATTGGCTGATGCACAAGCCAAAATTGTTGAACTTCAGGGGAAGTTAAACAATTTTGGGAATTCTTCGTTAGTCAGGACTCAAATTCAAAAAGGTTTAAAAAGGAGTAATGATAAAACAGGGGTGGGGTTTACTAAAGCTTCATCTTCTGGAAATCAAGACTACTCTTTTCTACCAAAAGAAGATGAGCTAATTGATTTTGTAACCACTGCACAAGAAGTAGTGGATCCGATAGCTGTGGACTTGCCAAATAGTCCAGTTTCTTTGAAAGAATCAGTTGGGTCTAACAGTACACCTCATAAAGTGGATGAGGATACTGAAGACAAAAAGGCCAACACATTTAAAAAGGGATCTAACAGAAAGAAAAGTTATAAGAAGAGATCCTGTTTTAAATGTCACAATAAAGGGCATGTGGCAAGTTGTTGTCCTTTGAAGAAAGGTAAACAACAAGTTGATGAGGTTAAGGATGGGAATCAGGTCGGGTCAAACAATAGTGTAAAATCAAGTTGTCAAACTAAGAAACCTGAATCGCAATCAAAACCCTCAACTTCGAAAATATTTGATAGACCAAGAAGTATTTCTCCACAATTTAGTCAATATAGTGGTAAATCAAATCGTTTTCAAAGGCAAAATAAAAATTTTGGATATCAAAAACGATACCAAACTGCTGGTAATCGAAATTTTCAACAAAGAAATGGACATAGGGGTTTTCGTAACTCGAATGTTCAACAACATCCAAAAATTTTTCAAAATTCATGGTATGATTATGGGAGAAGAAGGTATCAAGATAAAAAGTTACCCAAGGATCCACTGAAGTGTGATGGATATTGGATGGGTGTACCTGTAATGGATGAATTTGGAAAACCCAAGACTATCAGGGCTTGGGTTCTCAAGACTAACTGAGTTGTTGAGTGAATGCAGGATGAACAAGAAGGACTGTTGATGTGTTCGACAGTGGTTATTCCTGTAAAGCATCTGAGGTGAATAGTAGGTTAACATGGGTAACGAACTATTTACTTCTGTGATCGTTTTGATTGTTTTTAAACTGAAAACGTGAAAAACTGTAGTCAGGTTAAGGTGGTAGTTTGTTTGTGTTTTTAAAATTTATGTTTTTGAAACTTACTCCATAAAAACAAAAATTTAGGGGGAGAAATTCCTCTAAGCCAAAAAGAGTTTAGATAGTGCGTGTGTTTAGGGGGAGTAAGTTATAAAATTTTAAAAATCCAAAAACATTGAAAAATTGGAAAAAATGAGTTTTCACTGTGTGAAAAAGAAGAAATGATAGTACATCAGCAAGTTAGACTGTCACACTCAAACTGAATTAATATTGCTTAAGTGTGATTGTAGCTTCATCATATGATATACCAGTAGGCAAAAGCATGAAATAATCAACTTACCAATGTGATATAAACTTAAATGCACTAAGTATGAGTGGGGAACACATCAGTGGTGTATGGTTTAATGACCTTAAATCTTGCGTTGATAGATTGCCAAAATCTGAAGTTTTGGGTCTTTATACTGTTATTTCTTCTGGGGATATCAGGGGTGTCCTTCTGTTGCATCCAGATACATGCTGACCTAGACACACCCAGGATATCTTAAAAGAGCTAAAAATGCCAAAACCCTGCAAAATGAAGAAGCTCTCAAAAAGAGTCATTCAATAAGTGCAAAATGCACAAATCGTACCAAAAATGGTATTTGTCTTAGCCCTCGTTAGATATTTTGGTCTCTCTGCTGTACGGAAGTACTGACCTGTTCACCAATTATCTAAACGTTGAAAAACAAAACGGATGAATTCAGTATACTCACCTACTACGATGAATCTTTGTGCATACCTTGATCGCGGGGGTATATCCTGAAGTGGTACACACTAGTATTTCAGAATTAATATTACCTTAACGTATCATATGGTAATGGTACTTGAAATGTTCATGCATTTTGTTTAAGTGGACAAACATACTGGTAATCGTCTTGAACTGCTTTTCACGAAAATTAAATAAAGAATTATCTAATGGTGTGAAACAGTTTAATTTTGCTGATATGATCTTCTTGCACATGATGCTCACAAAAAGATGTATTGTAAATATTTTTCAATTTAGTTTTGTTAGTTTAGTTTGTGTTGAAAAATATCAAAAATACCAAAAAGATTTCTTTTTAAAAGATCTCCCATTTTGAACTGACAGGTAGTTGTTTTTGCAAACTAAGATAAAATATTGGTTTATCTTTAAATGTGAAAAAGGCTAATGGTTTTTCGAGATACTTGCTTGTGTTGCTAAACAGATTGATGCAGTTATCAAAATGAAGTGCAGAATACAAGTAAAGTGCAGATTGAAAGTGAAGTGAAGTACGTGTGAAGATGCATGGTAGGATCCTTCTACTACATTGCAGAAAGAGAAAGAGATTTGGAAGATTTGAAGATTCTTGCTTAACCAAAGATTGCTAGTTCACAGATCTACAACGAATGAAAGTTTTGGAGATTGGAAGCATCAGCTAAGGGGGAGTTTGTTGATGTCAGAAACTGTGTAGCTGATGCTATCCAAAGACCAAAAGACTGCAAGATGTTTGAAGACAAAGTTACACTATGAAGCTATTGTCAAGGGGGAGTTTGTTGGTGCATGTTTTGTGACAACAGCTTAATAGTTTGTTTATTTAGTCTTTGGATATTTTGTATTGGGCTTAGCATTATTGGTTAGGGAGTTATTTAGTGTAATGGGCTTGGAGAATGGCCTGGCCCAGACCAAAGCCCATGTGCAAACCCTTGTCCTATATAAACAAGGCTTGGCATAAGGGTTTAGGTTAGACACTTAGAGGACATTTGAGATATTGTTAGAAATCTATAGAGAGTGGCTAGGAGATTTCTTGTGAGTCTTGAATTGATTGTAAACTTCGTGTTGGATAATCAATAGAAGACCGGATTGAAAGTGTATCGTGTTCTTGATTCTGTTCCTACTCGTTTTCTGTGAAATCTAATCTAGAGGATTCCGCACTCTAGGTTGGATAGACGATTCTGTTAAGATCCGCACGGCTCACGGGACCTACACGTACAATATTGCATCATATAAAAACATCACAAACCACTATCTTCATCAATCCTCGTCAGACTCCTCATCAGAAACCACTATCTTCATCAATCCTCGTTAGACTCCGCGAGCTCATCCTCCGTAAATATCGGGCCACGCCTAATAGAGGGCGACGGGTTGTGCCGCGTACAGGACGTGCCCGGAGCCTATAAAAAATTTAAACAAAATAATCATTACATAATATTAAAATTGTTCATAAAAAATGAATTGAAATAAAAAACAAAATAACATACATGCATGGAAGTGTCGAACAAAGGAAAGAGCGGCATCGTCTGGCCAGATTGAGGAAAACGCGGCATCCAAAGGTCGGGCTGAGAATAGGACGGGCCTGAAGCCTATAAGAATTTAAACAAATTATCCATTACATTTCATAACATTAAATTGATCATAGATAATGAAATAAAAATAAGATAACATACCTGCATGGACGGAATGGGTTGAGTAAAGGATGGCATGGACGGGTCGGGCTGCTGCGCATAGAACGGGCCCTGGCCCTGATAAACTCGTGGTGGTGGACGGGGTGGAACCGACATACCCATATGCTTATACATTTCACCCATGCCAGTCATCATCCACCCCATGTCATCATGCAACAGGTCCATCTGGCGACCGTGAGATGTTAGAAGCCGCATCTGCTCATCCTGGTTACGCAAAATCCTATCGAGAAGACGGTTGGTTGACCGAGGCAACCTAACCGCACGATAAGCTCTCTGTGGATGCTGATGACCGGCCTGTTCATGCCGAGGCGGGACCTCAACATCATCATGACCGCCCTCCTGCTCAGCCATCTGAGGCATCTGAACCTCCTCAGCCTCCAAAAATTTTATAAAATTTACACAACATTTATAAAAAAAACCTACAACTTCATTATAGGGTGTGTTGGGAGACCCGGACGGCGGTTTGGTTTTCCCCCAAACCGTTTGAATTTAAAATTTAAAATTTGAAAAGTCCGTTATGACATGGCGGGGTGAGCGAATGGGAGGCAGCCAGCTAGCATGTCCATACCGCCTCACGCCCGGCTTGAAAGCCAAGCCCCAAGGGCCACGCCCCAACCCAAGCCCACCCGGGGTGGTGGCTTGGGCGTTTTCTCCCAACCCACGCCCCATACCCCACGGTCTAAGCGGCAACTCATGACATGTACTCTGATTAAACATTATTAAACATTATGGAATATTCCGAAGAAACAAAAAGTTACGGCCTAAAAACACAAATCTGTGTGATCCGTGTGAAATCCTTTTACCCAATCTTAACCCTCCACGTACACAGTGGTGGCCAATGAAAACAAAGCATCAGGATCGTTGACTCTTGCAAACCCGATGGGAAGCGTATTGCTGAATACACTTCCTGGTAACTGTAAAGGAATCGTATTGGCCAATACGCCTCCTGTTGCACTTAGTTTTCAAAACTTTTCAGTACTTTTCAGGTCTGAACTATCTGCACTTCCTGCATGGCAGAGAGCATCAGGTTTCAGTAAGCGAATGAGAAGCGTATTGGCCTATACGGTTCCTATTGGTTTAGCATTTATTGCTTTTAAACCTATAGGAAGTGTATTGTGCTATACACTTCATATTAAGGGATGTACACTAATCTTTGGGGGGTGTGTAGATACCATGACCCTTGATTGCATAACATATTGATTTCTGACACAAACCTTCCTACCTAATGTATCTCATGCAATTATGAGATAATCATGAGAAATCGATATTCAGTAATTGCGGTTTCTTTACAATATTGGTCCAGATTTTGAATCAAATATTTCAATTTCAATATGAAATCTTTCAAACTACCCGAAAATTATATGGAATTTAATTTTAGTCTCAGAAAATATTGTTGGAAAATTTGTAAAAATAGCATTTTTCACAAATATATGAAAATGATTTTTTCCTATTTTGGACTACAAATAAATATAAGAAAATGAGCGAGTTTTATATATTTAATTGTGGGTTTGTCTTCTAAGTTGGAAGAGCTTCGCAACGTACTAAGCCACGTCCAAAACGGAGCTAAGATGAATGAGATATCGATGCTCAAAGTTTGGTGTTTGAAACTTGAATGATGAAAAGAGTGGGAAAGTGGCACCTTATCCCACATAGGATGAGAGATGAAACTTAAAGGGGTATTTAAGTGGGAACTCTCCATCCTTATTGTTTCATGGAAGCACTCACTAAGTGTACTCGCGAAGGGTCCCTAACTCGGGCTCGCACACGCGCGCGCGCGTGGCGTGGGCGATGAGGCGCAATGTGGAGCTTTAATGGCGCACTTTGCACTTCGCACGCTCGCATCGCCGAGAGCCGCCTTTGTATTTTTGACCGCGTGCGCGTGGTGGAGCACAAGGGTTGCAAGGACCAAGTGGTTGGTGATGTGGCATGCGGGTGCATGACCCTGGTGGGTCCGCGCGCAGTGGCAAATGACGTGGCAGTCATGCGCGTGCGCGCGCGAGTACACATGGCATAGAGGCACGCGGTGGCGCGCATGGAGCATGGGCACTGATATGACGTGTGCGGCGAACCAGAGTCAGCCAATACGGCGTGACTGTGTGGCGTGCTCGTGAAGGCTCACAGGTGACGTGGCGCACGCGCGCAGATGCGCATGGACCTGAGTCAGTATGGCGCACGCGCGCATGGCAGTAAGCCAAAATGGCGCACGCGCGCAAGAGCGTGCAGACTTGCGCACGCACAGAAGCTTCCAGCAGTTAATTCCATTGCAGTTACACTTCAGCATTTGAAACTAACAAATCAATGCGTTTGACTAAGGATTTAATGACGAATTAAAGTGCATTGAAAACGTTTAATGCAGTTTAATTCTCCTATTAAATTCGTTTTTCAGTTTCAACTTGGACTTGCAGTATAAATAAGAGGTTCCGGCTGCAGAATCATACTCACCGAAAAACACACATCTCTACAATCAATCTCTACAGCAATCCTTCTTCTATCATGCTTCATGGTACACCTTTGGGTTGGAGTCAAGACCGGCAGTACGACTGCTTCGGGCTGTTGTATCCTGGAAACAATCGTGTTCTCCTGGGAGACACGAAATTTGTTTTAAGGGACCCATGTCTAACACGATCCTCAGCCAAGAACACCAGTTATGTTTGAATTTTCTGTTCTTGTTTTTTTCCATTTTTCAGTTGTAATTGTATTATAATTTTTAGTTTCATTCTGTATTGTTCTGTAATTCAAGTTAATAATAGTTTTATTTAATTTTGCATGAACAGATTCCTACAATCTTAAAACAAACTTTTAAAACACCGTTCGTGTAAGACACGACAATTCTTCTGTGATTTAATTTTTTTTCTCACAACAAGTTGTGTTTTAAAAAGGTTTTTTCCTGTTTTGGTTCAAAGTAGCGACTTTGTCAAAACAGTTTCTCTGCTTCTACTCCTTTCTTTATTGTGTTCTAAAAACCTACTATTGTAGTCTTCAAAGTTGGACTTAGAAGCTGCGCAGTGGTTTCAAAACTCTTTGGTTTTGTTTAGTTGAAAAATAATAAATTAGCACATTTATTATCTTCTAAACAATTTTATTAACTTGGTTTTGTGGATTTTTCAGAATGTCGACTGAAAATACCAACGTCAACGTTGTTGTCGGTAACCCTGCCAACACTATGGGAGCGTCCACCGTGGTAAATCATGCTGAACGACCCGAGAACTTCTCGGGTCTCCACTTCAAAAGGTGGCAACAGAAGATGTTCTTCCACTTGACCACCATGAACATTGCGCGGTTCTTGACTGAAACCGATCCCCAACCTGCGAAAGGGGAGACCGACGCTCAGGCTCTGAGCGCGGTAGAGGCTTGGAAGCACTCGGATTTCATATGTCGAGGCTATGTACTCAACGGTCTCTCTGATGCATTGTATAATGTGTACTATAATATAAAGACTTCCAAAGAATTATGGGAGTCTTTGGATAAAAAGTACAAAACGGAGGATGCGGGAACAAAGAAATTTGTTGCCACCCGTTTCTTGGACTACAAAATGGTTGATAACAAGACTGTTATGAACCAAGTCCAAGAGTTGCAGATTATACTTCATGACATCCATGCTGAGGGAATGGTAGCGAGACTTTTCAAGTGGTAGCCATGATCGAAAAATTACCCCCTGCTTGGTTGGATTTTAAGAATTATCTTAAACACAATGTCACACCCCGATTTCCACGTGTAATCCGGTGGGCCCGGTGGGGAGTATCGTGACGTGGTTGGTAACATAATAGTCAAACAACACAACATTTAAATGCACAGCGGAAGCAAATGAAAAGATATATTTCAACTTTAATAATATTGTAATATCATGTATCACAACAGTTGAAAGTTTGTCCACAGAAGGATCAAAAATAAATAGTAGTTCAACAGACTTTAGGCATCTTAAGCTTGCGAGACTTCTATTGATGCTAAGGAGAAATCCCAACCAATTACGCTTAGTACCTGCATTTAAGCTTTTTGGAAAATACGTCAGTTTACACTGGTAAATACGATCAACTGACTCATTTTAAAAATGATTAAAAATTGATTTGGATGCACGTGGCATAAACATTTTATAACTTGGGAGAATTATTTAAATATATAATCTTGTAAACGAATTACATGTTCCTTATGCGTTCAGTAGCCCGGATGTACCGGGTTAAAGATCAATAGACACACCACATCAACTATTTATGCACTGACGAGCGTACGCCTACACTCCGCGCTTAAGTCGTGGCCATTTTGTAAAATGATGCCAAGGATATCCGGGACATGGTCATTAACCCCCCAAAGGCTTTTAAGTAAACAAAATTGTTTAAACGGGCCGATCAAATTATTCAATTAACCACCAAATGATGGAAGATTTGATGCCCGACCAAGCGGTATTTTATATACCGTAACCCAAGCTCGTATAGGGAAAATAAGTTAAAAGTATTTACCTGAGCAAAGTAATAATCACAATAAGCAAATGCAAGTAGCTTTTACTGGTCCTCCTAATCTGGAACGGAGGTTTATAATAACCTATTAGAATCCTAACGGGTCTTTAATTAAGCTTAAGCTTAGACCGGTTAGTTTCGAAGATACGGTTCGTACTCACGATTAAGCGAAGACCGGATAGATTGTGATTTAGACCCGACAAGTTCGGAGACTTGCTTAATATGGGTATTTCATACACATTCTGGATTTTGAGATAAAACCGATAAGGTTTGACCCGTTTCGGCTAATTTATGTAAACTAGTTACATAAACCGAACCGAACGCGTAATAAGCGTAACGGGTATCTGTAAGAGCCATATACAGGTTTGCTAAGTTAATATGCTTAAAATATGTTGTGACATCAGTAAGATGTCTTTTATTATGCCCGAAACGAATTTAAACACAAACTATGCCCCGTAGGGGTAGTTTGGTCATTTACAAGGTTATAAAAGAGTTTAAGTATTAACCTGAGTTACAGGTCTGCTATAATCAGCAAAAATACTTATTTTACTAAGTTATAACAGTAGGGTAAAGTATATATGTGAAATTTATCAATTATAACCAAACTATGCACCGTAGGGGCATTTTGGTAATTTCACATAAGCCAAAAAGCTCAAAACTGAAGTCTGAGTTAAACAACTTTTGCTTACTGTTAAAATATTATAATTTACCTTAAATATCAGTAGGTATCACCCTTGTATGTTTAAAAATAGTCTTAGTACATACTATGCGCTAAAAACGCTTAATAAGGCGATTAGAAGCCGTTTCTGGGTTCTATATATAAAGCTGATATTTTTATCATTCCATAAGGCTTAAAATAATTTATTTATAATTTAAAATCAGTAGCAAAAGGTTTGGAGTCAATTAGATATGTAAAACTCATTTTATAGCCCGTGAGGGCAAAACCGACAATTACCGGATTAAGCCTACGACTATAAGTTATGCTCAGCCTAAAATAAATCAAAAATCTTAAAAAATCCCAAAATAATATATTACATCAGTGGGTAAAGATTTTGATATCGAAAAGTAGGCTTAACTAGGCTATACGCTAATTACGCCGTTTATTCGCTAAAGAAGCTTTATAATTACGCTAATGAGCATAACTCTCAATCTACACCTCAAACTGATGTCAAACTTTGGGTACAAGTTTATATATCAGTAATTAAGGTTTCTACACTTTTACATTTTCAAAATCACGTTTTAAGGTGAAAAGGGCATAATGGTCAACATATGAGCAATTAACGGAATCATGCATATTAATTGGTTAACTAATGAACCATGGTGTATAATCACAGAGGGTTATACTAGCATGTAACCTGGTCCAATCAAAGCTCTAAGGCATTTCTAAAACATGCCTAAACGGGTCAGAACTGAAAGTCAAAGCAAAAGTCAAACTATGCGACTTTCGGTTCCGAACCGGGTCTCTACTGAAAATTGTCGGGTTGAACATGTTTAGACATGTTCTTACACTAATTACCAAGTTATAATAATGATCAAACAGGTAGTATGTGTTCTACATTGCTAATTATGCATAAATTTGAAATTAAGCATGCTGTTGACTTTTTAATAACAAGTTTGACCCGACATTAGACCTAGTTAGAATGGGAATTAGGGGGAACCCTTTTAAGGGTTTATTACCCACATAATTACCAACTTATAACTACTTTCAATTCGACTAATCACTGGACCATTAGTGATTAATCGTTAAGTCAACCGTTAATTACGACGGTTTGACTTTTAAGCTAAAACTAAGCAAAACCTTAACTAGGGAAGGTTAAGCAAACTTACCAAGGTCCTAAGCACAATTAGTGATCACTTGAGAGAAGTCTTGAGCTCCAGAAATGATCAGGAATGCAAGAGAAAGGTGTGAAGAACTTGTTGCAACTTAGTGGCTTTATATAGTGATCAAGAACCCACTAGATTGTTGACATGCAAGTCTACAACTGACCACAATTCATCCACAAGTGTCCCTAAGTGTCTAGGGGTTGTTTAGGGGTCGTCCAATATGAGGAAACTCGGATAAAAGTCGATTACAATGGCAAAGGCAGACAAGAACCCAAGAAAATCGGATCAGATGGGCCTAGGCGTGACGCGAAGGACCCCCCCCCCCCTTGGGCCTCGCGTTCGCGCGAAGCCTTCCTGCATCAAATCAACTTTTTAGATTTTTATGTTTTGATCATTGGCTCTTCAAACTTTGCTTAGACTTCATTTCTTGCATTATGAACCCTCCTATTTGACATATAAGGGCTCCAAGACATATACCCATTTTGTTTAGTCCTCGGTTAACTTTATTGTCACCTGAAAAGTTCTAAACTTCATCGTTGACGCTTTTAAACCCTCGCACACGAATTTGATCATAACTTTCTCATACGATAACGAAAATTCTTGAAATTTATGTCATGCATTCTAGTGAGCATAATTAACCGTTACAAAGCTTCGGGTTTGTCAAAAGGTCACTCAGAGGTATAACTTAAACATGTTGACACATTTAACCCCTGTAGTTTGTAATCTCTCACTTTTATCTTTGTATGATCCATGATTTATTCGTTTGAAGGTATAAGCATCATGTAGGGTTAATGTGCAATACATTTATTCACTGTTGACATTTAGAACTCGTATATTCACATACTTTTCATGATTATCAACTTTAATCCTTCTATAACATTCTTTCACACGTTCAAACATATGACACGTGTCAACACATTATAGGACGTGAATTTTCGAGGTGTTACATCCTCACCCCCTTGAAAGAAATCTCGACCTCGAGATTTACTGAAATAAATAAGGGTATTTTCCTTTCATCGTGGATTCAACCTCCCACGTATATTCGGGACCTCTACGGGCATCCCATTTTACCTTTACAATAGGCACATGCTTTCTTCGAAGCTTCTTAACCTGTCGATCTTCAATCGACAATGGTTTTTCCACAAATTTTAAGCTCTCATCTATATGCACATCTGTATGTGGTATTACCAATGATTTGTCAGTGAAACACTTCTTCAGATTGCAGATGTGGAATACATTATGAATACCACTGAGCTCTTCAGGTAAGTTTAGCTTATAGGCAACTGACCCGACACGTTCGATGACTTCGAAAGGTCCTATGTATCTCGGGCTTAGCTTGCCTTTCTTACCAAATCGCATCACCCCCTTCCAGGGTGATACTTTAAGCAACACTTTGTCACCTACTTCGAAGTGAAAAGATTTACGCTTTGGATCTGCGTAGGTCTTCTGCCTATCTCGGGCAGCTTTGAGACGGTCACGAATCTGGACAATCTTGTCCGTCGTTTCAAAGACTATCTCTGGTCCTGATAATTGGACATCTCCAACTTTCGCCCAACAAACGGGCGTTCTACACTTTCTACCGTATAAGGCCTCGAATCAATCAAAGGTAGGTGGTTATCCAACTTATGCTGGTATGGTAGCTATTGTTGTAGGAGAATTCAATCAAAGGTAGGTGGTTATCCCAACTACCACCCAAATCAATCACGCATGCTCGAAGCATGTCTTCCAAAGTTTGAATAGTACGCTCACTCTGACCGTCCATCTGAGGATGGTAAGCCGTACTAAAATTTAAACGCGTGCCCAAAGATTGCTGGAAACTTTTCCAAAAATGTGACGTGTATCTAGTATCTCTGTCAGAGATAATAGACACAGGTATGCCATGTAAGGCTACAATCTTATCTACATACAGTTGGGCTAACATGTCGGAGCTATAAGTCTCCTTGATGGGTAAGAAATGTGCTGACTTAGTCAGTCTATCAACTATAACCCATATTGTATCATTTCCTTTCCTTTTCTTAGGTAACTTGGTGATAAAATCCATAGTTACCATTTCCCACTTCCACGTAGGAAGTTCAGGCTGTTGTAGCAAGCCTGACGGCTTTTGATGTTCTGCCTTGACTTGCGCACAAGTCAAGCACTTAGCTACATAGGCAGCTACAGACTTTTTCAAGCCTATCCACCAATAGTTTGCCCTTAGATCCTGGTACATCTTATCAGCTCCAGGATGAACGGAATATTTAGAACTATGGGCTTCCTGAAGGATAACATCTCGAAGTCCTCCATAAATTGGAACCCATATTCGTCCATTTAATCTCAGAATCCCGTCCTTGCCAAGAGATAACTGCTCCTCAGTTACCCCTAGCTTCTCGTTAGGATAGTTAGCTTCCAACACAGCTTCCCTCTGTGCAGCTAACAACCTTTCAGTCAAACTGTTCTTTATCTCAATGCACTTGGCATTGATTCGGATGGGTTTCACCCTTTCCTTTCGACTCAAGGCATCGGCGACTACATTCGCCTTGCCGGGATGGTATCTGATTTCACAATCATAATCATTTAAAGTCTCCATCCAACGGCGTTGCCTCATGTTTAAATCCTTCTGATTAAGCAGATGTTGAAGGCTATTGTGATCAGAATAGATCACACACTTGATCCCATATAAATAATGCCTCCACAGTTTTAGTGCAAATACAACGGCACCCAATTCCAAGTCGTGAGTGGTGTAATTCTTTTCATGCACCTTTAACTGTCTTGAAGCATAGGCAATAACTTTGCCTTTCTGCATAAGCACACACCCCATGCCAGTGTGCGATGCATCGCAGTAAACCACAAATTCTTCGGTGCCTTCAGGCAATGTCAGTACAGGAGCGTTGCTCAACTTCTGCTTAAGGATATCAAAGGACTCTTGCTGCTTAGGGCCCCAAACGAACTTTACTTTCTTCTTGGTCAAGGAAGTTAGGGGTGCAACAATCCTTGAAATTTTTTTGATAAAACGCCTGTAATATCCTGCCAATCCCAGGAAGCTACGAATCTCTGTAGGCGTCTTTGGCTCTTGCCAGTTCATAATTGCTTCAACCTTAGTGGGATCAACTTGGATTCCACGCTCGCTAACCACATGTCCAAGAAATTGGACTTCTCGTAGCCAGAATTCACACTTAGAGAATTTGGCATAGAGCTTCTCATGATGCAGGAGTTTGAGAATACAGCGAAGGTGTTTCTCATGGTCAGCTTGGTTCTTCGAGTAGATAAGAATGTCGTCGATGAAAACAATGACGAATTTATCTAAGTAAGGCTTGCAAACGCGATTCATGAGATCCATGAACGCGGCTGGTGCATTAGTGAGATCAAAAGGCATCACTAGGAACTCGTAATGACCATAACGAGTCCTAAATGCAGTTTTGTGTACGTCTTCATCTCTAACCTTCAGTTGATGGTAGCCTGACCTCAAGTCAATCTTCGAGAAATAACTTGCCCCTTGCAATTGATCGAACAAATCGTCGATCTTGGGCAAAGGATACCTATTCTTTATTGTGACCTTATTAAGTTCACGGTAGTCGATGCACAGACGCATCGATCCATCCTTCTTTTTCACAAATAGGACTGGCGCTCCCCAAGGAGACGAACTAGGTTTAATGAAACCTTTGGCTAGCAATTCGTCTAGCTGTGTCCTCAATTCCTTCATCTCTGTTGGCGCCAACCTATAAGGTGCTCTAGCAACAGGTGCTGCTCCAGGGATGATGTCAATTCTGAATTCCACTTGCCTATCTGGTGGCAAACCAGGTAGTTCTTCAGGAAAAACTTCGGGGTATTCAGAAATGACGGGGATGTCTTCAATCTTGGGTTTCGGTTCATCAATGATCACTTGTGCCATGTAGATGACACAACCCTTCTTTAAGCACTTAGAAGCCTTGAGCATAGTCACTTGCTCAGGCAGT
Source organism: Helianthus tuberosus (assembly GCA_030545235.1). Classification (NCBI taxonomy): domain Eukaryota; kingdom Viridiplantae; phylum Streptophyta; class Magnoliopsida; order Asterales; family Asteraceae; genus Helianthus; species Helianthus tuberosus. The sequence continues at coordinate 54,197,609 of CM060388.1, read as the reverse complement.
CCATATTGGTTATCTCCCCGAATGGTAAGTGACTCACCAGACGGAGTCTTAATCACCACTTGTTTCTTGTTACAGACAATTTGGGCCTGGTTAAGAGATAACCAGTCCATGCCTAAAACGATGTCAAAACCGGCTAACTTAAAGGGAAGTAGGGACAGAGGAAAAGAATGGTTCTTAATGGATATAACACATCCATCTAACACGGTTGAGACGGTTTCTATGGTGCCATCTGCTAACTCCGCCTCATGCTTCACACTTAAAGTTTTAACAGGCAATTTCAACAATTCACAAAACTTATTATCTACGAAAGACTTATCAGCGCAAAAAGTACTCTTGCATAGACATCATTTACAAGGAAAGTACCTGTAATCACATTATCGTCTAGTATCGCTTCCTTCGCATCCATCCTGAAGACCCTAGCATTGGTCTTCTTAGCCTCTTCAGGCTTCTTGGCGTATTTAGGGCAGTTGGTTTTAATGTACCCCTTTTCATTGCAACTGTAACAAGTTGCATCTTTCAGCTTTTTGCAATCCAAGGTTTTGTGCTCCTTGGACTTGCATATCCCGCAAGCATAAGTTCTTGTCTGAGTCTGCGAGTTCGAGTCGAGTCTGCACTTTCCAAAGTGTTGTTTCTTGCAAATCTTGCACTTGGGCTTCTCACCAGACTGATGCCCATCTTTCCTTGACTCAGACCCCTTCTTGTTGTCACCGTTTCCGCGGTGCTTCTTGTTTGACCTCCGTGAATTATCATCTTCACGTTTTCTCTTCTCAACATCTTTGTTCCTCAGCGATCTTTACCTGACCGTATCCAGAGTAAGGGACAAAGATATGTCAGCTACAGACCTGAAAGTAGCTGGCCGAGAGGCCTTCACGCTTGCCTTTATCTCGGGGGCTAAACCACCGATAAAACGAGCTATTCTTTTTGGTTCCGGGGTTACCAGATACGGAACCAACCGGGACATTGTGTTGAAGCTCGTGAGGTAAGCTTGACAGTCAAGGTTTGTCATTACCAATGATAGAAAATCAGACTCTATCTTCTCCACCTCATGCTGAGGGTAGTAATTTTCCCTGATAAGGGAAACAAATTGCTCTCATGACATGTTGTACAATGGGATTTTCCCGGTGGCTTGAATTAGTGATCTCCACCAGGCTAAAGCTTCCCCCTTAAATGATTGCGACACAAACCTGACCACATCCCTCTCAGCGCATCCGCTGATATCCACAACCGTATCCATCTCATCTAACCACGTCATGTAGTCAATGGCTCCCTTTTCCCCAGTAAAATCCATGGGTTTGCATGAAACGAAGTATTTATTGGAGCAACCCTTGTCCTGGGTCCCCTGTTTCGGTACCATCTTCAGAGATGGAGCACTGTTGTGGTTGGAGGAGAGTCTATCATCATCTTTCTTGGGTTCATCCTTCTTGGAAGGTGGCTTTGAATGCGGGGTAGATAGGGTCCTACTTCGAGTCCCACTATACTCTTCGTACTGCCGCTCCAATGCCTTTGTAACTGCGTCGTCTACCAACGCTTTTAATTCGGCACCCGTTAAATTAATTCGGGCGTTATCGTTATTCTCCACTGGATGGCTATTAATTTCGTCCGAATTAGTCATTTTAATTGAACTGTTACATAAAACAAGGACAATAGTTTATTTGGGAGTTTATTATGGAATTGTCTTTTATGGCAATTCATTAACCATGGTATACATAAACCATATTGGGTTAATTTATTAATCATATTTATTTAGGATTTCTATTATAATTTATCCTAATTATAAAACAATAATAGTTTTATTAGTAGCACAAAAGGCCTAGTCACATGGACATTTTAAATCATAAGCCATGATTTCAGAGAATCACGGCTTTAAGGTTTGAATCATAGTTCATTACCTTCTCTGACAGGGAGTCATAGCTACCACTGTCTTTAGTCTCAGAGGTCATTAACTATAGCTCGTAGGCACTTCCCTTCTAAGGGATGTTTATAATATGATCATCTTATAGGATGATATCAGCCATGATTTCAGAGAATCGAGACATTAAGGTTTGAATCAAAGTCCATTACCTTTTTCTGACAGGGAGTCATAGCTACCACTGTCTTTTGGCTCATGTAGAAATGAGCAAGGCCCGTAGGCATTATATTTCCAATGTATGGTCAAAATATGATCATCTTAATTGATGATCTAACCCATGATTCAGAGATCGTTAAGTTGGGTTAGGAATCTTCTAAAGAATCCTTTTACAAAGATGACGTGTGTGATTTTAACGAATCACGTCTGCCAGGAGCGTTAACATGTTTACAGATGTTAACAGGGATTCGAATCTTTTAAACAGGTCTTACCATCATGGCCAGGTCTTTATAATGACACTCAGGCTAGGTTTCACTCTTAAGATTCTTATTCAATATTTAATAGGCAGATTATTATTTAAAAGGAATGATTTTGATTTATTTATTTCATATATAATATATTTATGCACATAGTGACAAAAATGAAATTTATAAATTAAACATTCCATTAATTATTAATAGGTTACACGTCGCCCTAAACGGGACGTTTTTTTAATAAAACAACATACCCACGCAGGGGTCAAACAACATACTAGTCCACGCAGGGACTTTAACAAACATCATACCCTCGTAGGGGTTAACAGAAAGATAGACCCACGCATGGGTCAAACAAACAAACATACAAACATACCCGCGCAGGGGCTAATACAGCAAGACAGGCCCACGCAAGGGCTCAAATGATACAAGGAAATTACAACAACAGTGGAAGGATTCAATGGTCCTTCTTGCTCTTCCCTTTTATTAGGCTTGTCAATCCTTGGAAGAAAGTCTGTCGCTCCCTGCGATCGCGGTGAAAGTCTCTCTCAACCTGGTCCAGTCTCTGAAGAATTTCCTCCCGTTCTTGGGGAGAAAACCGCGGCGGCTGCAATTGCGTCCGTATAATAGGTCTGGCAGGTATCTGGTACCCTTGAGTGGGGTACCCTGCTCCCCAAGGAGCTCCATACGGTCCTTCCGGGTTAAAGGCATTGTAATTGGCCGCTACCGAGTATGGGTCGGCTTCAGCGTAACCGTAGTTGGTGTGAGTCGGCGGCCCAAACGGGTTGTACATAATAGAACCCGTGTATGCTGGAATCGGGTTGTCAAAACCCATCGGCGGTGGTTGCTGTGCAACGGGGTTTGAAGGTCCACCCATTTGTGGATCTTCTTGAAGTGGCGGATAGTGACTGCCACTTGATTGTCGAGGAGAGCAAAAATGGAAATCTCCTCCTCGCGTGGACATCCGCGCTCTGGTTCTCCTACGCCTCGGCGGTTACGGAGGTGCCGGCTGAACTGGTGGCGGTGGAGGCGGTGGCGTGACTGCCACAAATCGGGAATCCTCAGAGGGATCCTGCTGATGCTGCTGCTGCTGATGTGGCGACGAATGGTGCGAGGGTGTGAAGTACCACTCGTGCTGAGTAAACCTCGCTTGAAAGCTATCTGGACCACCGTAGGGTAATCCGTGAAAAGAAGAGCCATCCGAAATCTCAATGGGATGGTTCGGTGTACCACTGGCAGGTTCGACGGGATCCGTGTCCTCGTCCATATCTTTCGCGTGATCGCCAGAGAAATGATCCTCTGGCCCTAATGGGTTAAAACCCACTGGCTCTTGTATGTAATTGGCCGGGTAAAACCGGCCTCTGAAGACAGGTGTAGGGTCACCAAAAGAATTGTGCGATAAGGATCGCTGTAGAGGTATGTAGGAAGGTTGAGGGTTATTGGGCTCATTTTCCGAATGTGGCCCATAAGAGTTCTGCACGGGAGGCGTCGAACTATGCGAAACAGATCTCCTCACAGGTTCAAATAGGTTCCTCCGATTCTGTCGAGGATCGTCACTCTTGGTGGTAGAAGGAGCTCGCATATGCGAAGGTCCTGCCTCGTCGTCATTGGGGGCGGTGATTGGCCCCTTGCCTCGTCCTCTACGTCTAAAGAATCTTGGCTGCATTTTTTTTAATTCTGTCAATATAGCATGAGATAACCACAAACATATATAAAAATAAAATAAAGGACAAGAAAACCAAACAAAGTGGAATTTGTCGTATGTTATTTGTCTAGACTCGAAAATTTAGATATGTGCAATTGTGTAACTGAGATTAAACACAAAAGGCTAGTGTTTAATTCACTCAGCGTTGGCTCTGATACCAACCTGTCACACCCCGATTTCCACGTGTAATCCGGTGGGCCCGGTGGGGAGTATCGTGACGTGGTTGGCAACATAATAGTCAAACAACACAACATTTAAATGCACAGCGGAAGCAAATGAATAGATATATTTCAACTTTAATAATATTGTAATATCGTGTATCACAACAGTTGAAAGTTTGTCCACAGAAGGATAAAAAATAAATAGTAGTTCAACAGACTTTAGGCATCTTAAGCTTGCGAGACTTCTATTGATGCTAAGGAGAAATCCCAGCCAATTACGCATAGTACCTGCATTTAATCTTTTTGGAAAAATACGTCAGTTTAAACTGTTAAATACGATCAACTGACTCATTTTAAAAATGATTAAAAATTGATTTGGATGAACGTGGCATAAACATTTTATAACTTGGGAGAATTATTTAAATATATAATCTTGTGAACGAATTACATGTTCCTTATGCGTTCAGTAGCCCGGATGTACCGGGTTAAAGATCAATAGACACACCACATCAACTATTTATGCACTGACGAGTGTACGCCTACACTCCGCGCTTAGGTCGTGGCCATTTCATAAAATGATGCCAAGGATATCCGGGACATGGTCATTAACCCCCCAAAGGCTTTTAAGTAAACAAAACTGTTTAAACGGGCCGATCAAATTACTCAATTAACCACCAAATGATGGAAGATTTGATGCCCGACCAAGCAGTATTTTATATACCGTAACCCAAGCCCATATAGGGAAAATAAGTTAAAAATATTTACCTGAGCAAAGTAATAATCACAATAAGCAAATGCAAGTAGCTTTTACTGGTCCTCCTAATCTGGAACGGAGGTTTATAATAACCTATTAGAATCCTAACGGGTCTTTAATTAAGCTTAAGCTTAGACCGGTTAGTTTCGAAGATACGGTTCGTACGCACGATTAAGCGAAGACCGGATAGAATGTGATTTAGACCCGACAAGTTCGGAGACTTTCTTAATATGGGTATTTCATACACATTCTGGATTTAGAGATAAAACCGATAAGGTTGACCCGTTTCGGCTAATTTATGTAAACTAGTTACATAAACCGAACCGAACGCGTAATAAGCGTAACGGGTATTCGTAAGAGCCATATACTGGTTTCCTAAGTTAATATGCTTCAAATATGTTGTGACATCAGTAAGATGTCTTTTATTATGCCTGAAACGAATTTAAACACAAACTATGCCCCGTAGGGATAGTTTGGTCATTTACAAGGTTATAAAAGAGTTTAAGTATTAACCTGAGTTACAGGTCTGCTATAATCAGCAAAAATACTTATTTTACTAAGTTATAACAGTAGGGTAAAGTATATATGTGAAATTTATCAATTATAACCAAACTATGCACCGTAGGGGCATTTTGCTAATTTCACATAAGCCAAAAAGCTCAAAACTGAAGTCTGAGTTTAACAACTTTTGCTTACTGTTAAAATATTATAATTTACCTTAAATATCAGTAGGTATCACCCTTGTATGTTTAAAAATAGTCTTAGTACATACTATGCGCTAAAAACGCTTAATAAGGCGATTAGAAGCCGTTTCCGGGTTCTATATATAAAGCTGATATTTTTATCATTCCAGAAGGCTTAAAATAATTTATTTATCATTTAAAATCAGTAGCAAAAGGTTTGGAGTCAATTAGATATGTAAAACTCATTTTATAGCCCGTAAGGGCAAAACCGACAATTATCGGATTAAGCCTACGACTATAAGTTATGCTCAGCCTAAAATTAATTAAAAATCTTCAAAAATCCCAAAATAATATATTACATCAGTGGGTACAGATTTTGATATCGAAAAGTAGGCTTAACTAGGCTATACGCTAATTACGCTGTTTATTCGCTAAAGAAGCTTTATAATTACGCTAATAAGCATAACTCTCAATCTACACCTCAAACTGATGTCAAACTTTGGGTACAAGTTTATATATCAGTAATTAAGGTTTCTACTCTTTTACATTTTCAAAAATCACGTTTTAAGGTGAAAAGGGCATAATGGTCAACATATGAGCAATTAACAGAATCATGCATATTAATTGGTTAACTAATGAACCATGGTGTATAATCACATAGGGTTATACTAGCATGTAACCTGGCCCAATCAAAGCTCTAAGGCATTTCTAAAGCATGCCTAAACGGGCCAGAACTGAAAGTCAAAGCAAAAGTCAAACTATGCGACTTTCGGTTCCGAACTGGGTCTCTACTGAAAATTGTCGGGTTGAACATGTTTAGACATGTAATTACACTAATTACTAAGTTATAATAATGATCAAACAGGTTGTATGTGTTCTACATTGCTAATTATGCATGAATTTGAAATTAAGCATGCTGTTGACTTTTTAATAACAAGTTTGACCCGACATTAGACCTAGTTAGAGTGGGAATCAGGGGGAACCCTTTTAAGGGTTTATTACCCACATAATTACCAACTTATAACTACTTTCAATTCGACTAATCACTGGACCATTAGTGATTAATTGTTAAGTCAACCGTTAATTACGACGGTTTGACTTTTAAGCTAAAACTAAGCAAAAACTTAACTAGGAAAGGTTAAGCAAACTTACCAAGGTCCTAAGCACGATTAGTGATCACTTGAGGGAAGTCTTGAGCTCCAGAAATGATCAGGAATGCAAGAGAAAGGTGTGAAGAACTTGTTGCAACTTAGTGGCTTTATATAGTGATCAAGAACCCACTAGATTGTTGACATGCAAGTCTACAACTGACCACGGTTCATCCACAAGTGTCCCTAAGTGTCTAGGGGTCGTCCAATATGAGGAAACTCGGATAAAAGTCGATTACAATGGCAAAGGCAGACAAGAACCCATGAAAATCGGATCAGATGGGCCTAGGCGTGACGCGAAGGACCCCCCTTGGGCCTCGCGTTGCGCGAAGCCTTCCTGCATCAAATCAACTTTTTAGATTTTTATGTTTTGATCCTTGGCTCTTCAAACTTTGCTTAGACTTCATTTCTTGCATTATGAACCCTCCTATTTGACATATAAGGGCTCCAAGACATATACCCATTTTGTTTAGTCCTCGGTTAACTTTATTGTCACCTGAAAAGTTCTAAACTTCATCGTTGACGCTTTTAACCCCTCGCACACGAATTTGATCATAACTTTCTCATACGAAAACAAAACTTCGTGAAATTTATGTCGTGCATTCTAGTGAGCATAATTAACCGTTACAAAGCTTCGGGTTTGTCAAAAGGTCACTCAGAGGTATAACTTAAACATGTTGACACATTTAACCCCTGTAGTTTGTAATCTCTCACTTTTAGCTTTGTATGATCCATGATTTATTCGTTTGAAGGTATAAGCATCATGTAGGGTTAATGTGCAACACATTTATTCACTGTTGACATTTAGAACTCGTATATTCACATACTTTTCATGATTGTCAACTTTAATCCTTCTATAACATTCTTTCACACGTTCAAACATATGACACGTGTCAACACATTATAGGACGTGAATTTTCGAGGTGGCACATGACGTGGCAATCATGCGCGTGCGCGTGCGAGTCCACATGACATAGAGGCGCGCGGTGGCGTGCATGGAGCATGGGCGCTGATGTGACGTGCGCGGCGCACCAGAGTGAGCCAATACGGCGCGACTGCGTGGCGTGCTCGTGTACGCTCACAGGTGACGTGGCGCACACGCGCAAGTACGCATGGACCTGAGCCAGTATGGCGCACGCGTGCAAGAGCGTGCAGACTTGCGCGCGCGCGCACAGAAGCTTCCAGCAGTTAATGTCATTGCAGTTACACTTCAGCATTTGAAACTGACAATTAAATGCGTTTGACTGAGGATTTAATGACGAATTAAAGTGCATTGAAGACATTTAATGCAGTTTAATTCTCCTGTTAAATTCGTTTTTTAGTTTCAACTTGGACTTGCAGTATAAATAGGAGGTTCCAGCTGCAGAATCATACACATCGCAAAACACACATCTCTACAATCTCTCTCTACAGCAATCTTTCTTCTATCCTGTTTCAAGGTACACTTTGGGTTGGAGTCAAGACCAACAGTACGACTGCTTCGGGATGTTGTATCCTGGAAACAATCGTGTTCTCCTGGGAGACATGAAATTTGTTTTAAGGGACCCGTGTCTAACACGATCCTCAGCCAAGAACACCAGTTCTGTTTGAATTTTCTGTTCTTGTTTTTTTCCATCTTTCAGTTGTAATTGTATTATAATTTTTAGTTTCATTCTGTATTGTTCTGTAATTCAAGTTAATAAAAGTTTTATTTAATTTTGCACGAACGGATTCCTACAAACTTAAAACAAACTTTTAAAACACCATTCGTGTAAGACACGACAATTCTGCTGTGACTTAAATTTTTTTTTCTCACAGCAAGTTGTGTTTTAAAAAGGTTTTTTTTCCTGTTTTGGTTCAAAGTAGCGACTTTGTCAAAACAGTTTCTCTGCTTCTACTCCTTTCTTTATTGTGCTCTAAAAACCTACTATTGTAGTCTTCAAAGTTGTACTTAGAAGCTGCGCAGCGGTTTCAAAACTCTTTGGTTTTGTTTAGTTGAAAAATAATAAATTAGCACATTTATTATCTTCTAAACAATTTTATTAACTTGGTTTTGTGGATTTTTAAGAATGTCGACTGAAAATACCAACGTCAACGTTGTTGTCGGTACCCCTGCCAACACTATGGGAGCATCCACAGTGGCAAATCATGTTGAACGACCCGAGAAGTTCTCGGGTCTCCACTTCAAAAGGTGGAAACAGAAGATATTCTTCCACTTGACCACCATGAACCTTGCGAGGTTCTTGACTGAAGCCGCTCCCCAACCTGCGGAAGGGGAGAACGATGCTCAGACTCTGAGCGCGGTAGAGGCTTGAAAGCACTCGGATTTCATATATCGAGGTTATGTACTCAACGGTCTCTCTGATGCATTGTATAATGTGTACTATAATATAAAGACTTCCAAAGAATTATGGGAGTCTTTGGATAAAAAGTACAAAACGGAGGATGCGGGAACAAAGAAATTTGTTGTCGCCCGTTCTTGGACTACAAAATGGTTGATAACAAGACTGTTATGAACCAAGTCCAAGAGTTGCAGATTATACTTCATGACATCCATGCTGAGGGAATGGTACTTAGCGAGACTTTTCAAGTGGCAGCCATGATCGAAAAATTACCCCCTGCTTGGTTAGATTTTAAGAATTATCTTAAACACAAGCGAAAGGAAATGACGATTGAGGAACTTGTCGTCCGTCTTCATATAGAAGAGGACAACAGGGTGGCCCAAAATGGCACCATTTTGCAAGGTTCGGCTAAGGCAAACATGGTGGAAATTGGGGAATCCTCAAAGGGTAATAAAGGAAAGGGTAAAAACAACAACAAGGGGAAAGCAAAGGTTAACAATCTTGGACCGAAAAAGGGGGCTGTGAAAAAGAAGTTTGCACCTTTCCATGGTACTTGTTACAACTGTAACGAGACGGGGCGCCGTGCTAACCAATGCAAGAAACCTAAGCGTGAGCGTGCGCACATGGTTGATGAGGATGGTATGCCTCTGATTGCAATGATAACCAAGGAAGCGGCTATGATTGAAGAAGTCAACGCGATGGGTGAAAACCCAAAAGGATGGTTCGTTGACACGGGTGCAACCCACCGTGTTTGTGGAGATAAGGCTCTTTTCTCTACATTCAAAGAACCGTCGGGTGAAGAAAAGCTTTATATGGGAAATATAGCTACCGCAAGCATCAAGGGGGAAGGCACTGTCATCATGAAGATGACATCTGCCAAGGAGCTTACTTTGACCAATGTGCTTTATGTCCCAGAGATAAGGAAGAATCTCGTGTCGGGATGGATGCTCAACAAGTTTTGATTTTGTCTAGTGTTTGAATCGGACAACTTTGTTCTTTCTAGACGAGGAATGTTTGTTGGAAAGGGCTATGCCCTTAATGGAATGTTTAAAATGTCTGTAGGATCGTGTATTAACCCGAACGAGTCGTTCAGAGGAGTTTAACTTCCTTTCAGAGGCGGAAACTAAGAAACAAAGGTAGAAACAACTTTATCTTCACCTTAAAACACTGATTGTATTGAATAAACGTTGTGTACAATCGATCTTCACACCGGCAGCACTTCGGTATGGAATACAAGGGACTTACTTCTGTTTTCGCTCATAGAACCCCTATATATACTAACCAGATTTCGTTCATATGTACACATGACCATAAGAGCGAAATCAGTCATGGTCAAATAAGCGAAATCATTAGCTATTTGTCCTTATGAGCGAAATCAGATTCTATTCTCAAATACAATTCTATCTCAAAACATGTAAACTAATTTTGTCTTCTTATAATATTCACGTGCATATGTTGTTGATGATGCAAGCATTTAGTCACTTGGATGATGTCATCATCAAGAATGATGACATCATTCTTGTTCCGAACTGCAACGAACCCAAGACTCGATGTAAGACGAAGACGACAGATGTGTGCACCAACAGACTCCCCCTCAGATGTTGACGAGTCTCACATGTCGAGTCTTTGCATCTTCAGTCTTGATCAGTCTTTGAGCTTCATTCTTTCTCTCAAAATTAATAGACTTCCCCTTGCAATGTGTTGGCATTCCGTTAGTTCTTCAGCATCATCTGCTTCAGGATCGTAATCTGGCTGGCTCTTTCTGAGGTTGTTCCAAGATCATAACCTTGCTCTCAACCAGCTCAGGATCATCAATCCAGCTCATTCTTAAACCTGCACAAACTCACTCTACCTAAAAGTAAATTTCACACATTTAACAATTTAATGTATGCACTAACACTGACTCTCCCTCAAAAATAACTCAATAATCTTGATGAATCATTTTAAAATTTGATCATTTTTCTTTTCAAAACACATTTTCCCAAACCATTTGTTCATCATGTCTAGCACTTGAAATTTTGACAATCAGCTCTCCAACATCAGTTGTCGAAAATCTTTTTGGATTTTTCAAAAATTTATACTAAAACACACTGAAAATCTTTTTGGATTTTTCTGAAAGAAAGAAATGCAATGCAGTAAAGAAATATTTACAGATAATATTTTTTGTGAGTTTTGTGTAAGAGGATCATATCAGATTATGACAAATCACGAGTACCGTTGAGCTTAGATACACATTAAGAATTAAACAATTCACTTAGATTGCCAATGTACTGATCCATTTAAATTCTCACACAAATTTCAACTGATTCAGGATATGAGTTAGGTGTGTTAAGGACTTAAACTTATTCATGTGTCCCACCTCTTGAATATACTCCCGTATCCAGATCCCAATATTCAGTCTTACAGGTGAGTATACCACAGATGATATCTGTATGGGGTTGAATTGCGAGGGCTGTGAGAGCTCAGGTCAATCTTTCGATACGCAGAGAGATAACGGCTTCGACTTTTGGTGGGTCCCCTTTAGAGGATCTTTTGAATTACAACAGCAATGACTATCAATTTTATTGTTTCATCAATTTGCTGAGGGCGGCGCTATATTTCAAGCAAGCAGAAAGTATTCTCCAGGGACTAGGCCATTGCTTCCGCAAAATCAGAAGTCCCGGGATAATACCCCAGATATCACTGAGCATAAAGACCTAGTATCTCAGAAAGAGGGACCTTTCAAACGAAATTTGCGGTTACCTATATATCCAAGTAGTGTTCCCCACGAAATAAGCAAGTTTGAATTTTAGTTTATATCCCAAAAAAGCTTACTAAATGTGTAAAAACCTATCAGCATATCATCAGTGAGACTGTTTAATGCTATTTAATCAATACATTTCTTTAGCATATTGTAACTGTCTACTGATGTACTATCATTTCCTCTTATATGACACCAAAACTCATTTTTGATTTTATCATGTTTTTGCCTTCTTCAAATTTTTTAATGTTTTTTGATTTTCTGAAAATTTCTACTCCCCCTAAAATGCAAACACATTTCAAGGAAATTTGAAAACAACTAGACTCTTGACCCACTTGAAACATAAAATGAACTGTACAAAAACTTGACAACCGATATCGAATCGCTTCAAATCGCCATTCACTAAGCATAAACAATCTGAACTCCCCCTATCACAAACCATTTTCTCATTTAGATCTCAAAACACTTAAGTTTGTTTTAATCAAAATGATTTTTCTGGAAAATGAGTTTGTTTTTACCACTTGATAAATTTACCACTTGTTAAGTATGGGGATATGGTTCATCATCTTGTCAGTTTTTATCAAATGTAGTAAATCAAGTACAATTTAATGTCCCTGATTTACCGTTTGCAATTAAGCAACCTCTGTACCAATTGTAAGAATTACCACTTTTAAGATCACAAACACTACCACTTGTAGGTATGACTAACCAATACCAACTGTAGGAATGTTACCTCTACATGCATCATTTTATAAATCAGGATGCCGATTCCTGATTCGCACTTACCAACCTGGAAGCTCCGGCAAGTCACACTCATCCTGTAAAAATTAAACACATTTAACGACTTTCATACAAACACTTTAAAAAAATATGAATGATGCCGATTCTTGATCCACGATTACAAACTTGGGATCTCCGGCATAGTCCTAAGACTTCAAGGGAAACAGACTTCCATCCAAGTCTTTTCAGACTTGATGGCTTTCAACTCTTGCGCAGTGGGGTTGTATGTTGCCTTTTTAGTTGCATAAAAATCTTTAACCCCCTTTACTTCCCCATTCAACATTTTCCCAAAATTTTTCTTAACACTCCCATTGAATGTTTTCTCGACATCAAACTTAGTATTCTCTTTGTAAAACTGATTCGAGATATCAACCTTACCAACTTTCTGTTTAACTTCTTCAAATTTCAGTGATGGAAACTCATAATCATTCACTGAAATTTTAATCTCAACCTGTGGCTCTTCTGGTTTTGTAAAACCAGATTCATCGCCGACATTCACATCAACTTTCTTAACAACCCATACTTGGTTGTCATTCTCTTTCTTTTTATAAAAATTCTTTTTAGAACACTCACCAACCTCATAAATTGAATTTTCAAAAATTGTAAGTCTGTCAGTTGGTAGTTCAACATCAACAACCTTTTCTTTCAATTTCTGAGAAACTCCCTGTTTTGTTTTGACATTTTTCTGACAGTTCCATGCAATGTGACCAGTTTCATTGCACTTGTAACAAGTACGAGTTTCTCTTTGATAAAACACTTCAGTTCCATTCTTCTTCTTTTCAGCAAGAAACTCCTGATTTGATTGTCTCCAGAATGGTTTCTTCTGTTCCTCTTCTGCACTTCCACCTGACACAAATTCTGTTTTTGTTTTAGAATTTTTCAAATTTTTATGATTTTCTGGTGGAATAAATCCAAGACCTTTCTTTTTGTAGCTACGATTTTGGTTTTGTTTCTTTTGAAAACCAGAACCAGAATTGTAACCCTTTTTTCTTGTTTAGACGTTGTTGAACTCTTGAAGTGTACTTTTTAGGTTTTTCAGTAAGATTTAAATCTTTTATTTCAGAAATATTAATTTCTGTCATTTTGAAAACCTTTTTGATCATGTCAAAACGAACACTTCTTATTGGAAACTCTTTGTCAGTGTATAATTTGTCCGAATCATTTAAAGTGTATGCAACTTCAAATGTTTCATCATCCAAATTTGCTTTCGATAACAAAAATTCTTTACTGTAAGACCGTTTGACCGACGACTTTGGACTATTGACTGACGAATTTGACCCTCCAGACTCAGACTTTGACTCGGATTCTTCCTCAGTATCCAATACCTGATCGACCACCTTTTTGATTAACTCAGACTCATGATCAATATCGGACGAGGTAAACGTGACATCAATGTTATCTGGTAAAACGTCAGTTGTGTCGGTTTTTAGCTTTATATTGACTGCTTTTTCAAGTTGCTCCTCATTTGGTTTTCTAGGAGAGTACCCTTCCCAAATTGGAGGCGGACACTTGTTATAGCTAACAATCGGTTTCTTACCACTATCTTTCTTTTCCTTCGGCTTCTCATCTTGAAAAGCTTCCATACCTGCAACAGTTGGATAAATACGATCAATGAGATAATCAGAACTAGAATAACTTTGTAATAAACGTCTAATTCTCTCATTATCAATCTTCTATGTCTCCAACTCTTGCTTCCATATAGCACTCTCTTCGATATAAAAGTTGATTGCTTTCTGCTTTGTCATCATCACAGCATTCATCATCGTAAGTGCTTGTTCTCGTTCTGAGTTTGTCTTTTGAAAACCAGTTACTGTTTTGTTTAAGACATCCTAAGATTCTTTCACATAGTTGAGGTTAAACAGTAACTGCTCTTTCTTCTTTTCATACTCAGCAATTTTCTCATCTTTTGCAGCACAACCGTTGAATGCTTCCAAACACTTCTCGCAAGGCTTTACAACTTCAACAATCTTCTCAATCTCGATCGTCTTTATTACTTCAACCACTTTTTCTTCTTCTTTCACCTTCTCTTCTACCTTCACTTGCTCATTTTCAACCATCTCCTCAGCAACACTTTCAACATTCTCTATCTGAACAACATCTTCAGATTTCTTTAGTTGTTGTTCTTTAGCAGCTCGTTTCTCCTTCAGTTTCTCCATACGATATGCAAAATAGAAATGAAAACTTTCAGGAGAAAGATGAGATTTTGCAACATTTATATGTTTCTCTTCCTCATCATCACTGCTACTATCAACTGGTGACTGATCAAACTGTACAGATTTTTCAGAATCAGCATCTGATAAACCAGAATCTGACGGTGTTTGATCAAATACAACTTCCTTTTCTGAAATAACAACATTTTGTACACTCTCATCAGAACTTTGTAGACTTTCATCAGCATTTTCTGAACTTTCAACAGAAACAACAGAGTTTTCATCCATGCTTTTCACTGTTTCACCAATAGACTTCATCCACGTAGCAAACATGTCTAGTTCTCTGACAATCTTAGCAATGAAAGCTTTAAAATTCCCATTCTCATCTGCAAACATATTCCAGCTGAAGCCTTCAGGTAGCCTCTCATCATCTTGATCAACTGTGCATGCTTTGCTATCAGGAGAGATATAATTGTTCCAGTCAAAATCCACCGCACACGCTCTTTTTGAATCCTCGATTCTTCTACCATGAGCCGTCTGTGAGTCTTGTGATTGACCAACTTGCTGATAAATGGCTTTCCGGTAGTAATTATCTTTTCCAAATGGATTCTGAGCGCCACTAGCTTCTCTGTTCTTGCACTCCTGCTTGACATGGCCTTTCTCCCTGCAACGAAAACAAGTAACTTTAGATTTATCAAAACCTAAAGTAGATACATGAGCATCAAGAAAGTCATTTCTCCCGGTAATCGTTTTGAACTTTTCAGCACGTCTAAGAACACTAGCTAGACACCATTTGATATCCATCAGTTCCATCTCTTCGGCGTCTATTTGATCGTAATCCTCTTTGGTGAGCATAGGATTTCCGATCCGACCAGCCCCTAGACCCTCATAAGATAATAATACGGAACCAAGTAGAGCCATGTGATCTTTAGCAGTGTCTTTTGAAAAACTTTGACCTTCAGGAAGATTTAGAGCAATGTTGCACTGAATCACATAACCATTTCCTGTCTTTGTGCTTTGAGACTGAAAGCTTTCTGATAAACTCTTTGGATTGACACTCGGATATAATGAGAAACCACTGCTGCTTTTGTTTGAACTGTGATCAGCTTTTTCCGATGAATCTCCAGCACTAAAAGCAGTCTGGATTTTCGGACTTCTCTCAGCTTCTGGAACCGGAATACTACCTTTATAGTACATCTTTACATCCTGTTGACCACTCGGACTATTCTTCCTGGTGATCTTTTGCTGTTCCAAATCTTGACCCTCAATCTTTTCGATAAACTGACCAATTGTTAACCCATCATAAACCCCTGTGTTTTTCAGGATCATCAAATAAGTTCCCCACTCTTTTTGCGGTAACGCATCAGCTAATTTGTCTACCCACTCTTCAGATTCCTTTTTTATACTAAGCATTGACATAGATCGCACAAGGTGACAATATCTTTCAATCAACTTCTTTGTGTCTTCACCCGGTAGACTGCTGAACAGATCAAACTCTTTCTTTAGCAGTGCCTTCTTGCTTTTAATCATATTCTCGCTACCCTCAAATTTGACTTTAAGTGCATCCCAGATTGACTTTGCAGTTTTGTCATGCGGTAGCAGTATGAAAATGTCTTCTTTGATAGCTTGCTGAAGTAGACTGATCATCATCTTTTCAGCTCTATACATATCACGTTCTTGATCACTAAATTCAGATATATTTTTTTATCAACTTTCAAATCAGTCTGTGGCAAAACATATTTCTTCAAAATACACTCCCATGACCTAAGATGGTTTGCCTGAACCCAGTTCTCAAATCTGTCTTTCCACCCGTAATACTCTTCAATACTCATCAATTTCGGAGGCTTTTGGATGGTTCCCGTCTCATTTTCCGAACTCATGGCTTGAGCAATAGTAGATGGACCAGACGGTGTTGCAAACGCGTTGTAGAAATCGTTATCCATGATTAAGAATCGAAGAATTTCTCAAACAAGCTTTCACACGAACTGATTCACCTTGTCAAATCACATGAACGAAACAGGCAAACAATCAGTTTAAATGAACTGAATATGTAAAAGTGTGTGACGGATGAAATGATCTTGGACTCGTGTTGAATATTTATGGACTCGATCAATGAATTCCGCAAACTGAATGAATGAACTAGATCAAATGAGCCACGAAATATGAGCTTCCAATGGATCACAAACAATGAAGTTCACTTGGGCCTAAAAATGATTTGAGCCACTAATGATGATGAGACATGGGCCAATAATAAATCGAAACATATGCACATGAACCAAAACTGATTGGGCCGAACAGTTTAAACCGCTAATGATGATTGGGCCGAAAGACTTTAAGTCACATGGGCCTTTAAATTCCACTCAATATATGATTTGACCGAAAATCTGATGAGACCACCACTATGACCAACAATATCACATGCAAACTGGAACTATTAACTTTCCTTTTAAAAGTTGATTGAACCTCACTTGATATATCTGATCAATTGCCGACACCTTTTTTTAATTCACATGCAGGACTTTGATTCTATAAACTTCTTGATTGGACCACAAAAATCACTAAGCCGACACAAATGTGCAAAACCATGACACAATATTAAACTCACATGTGGTGTAATTAACATACTTTTGCCGACAACAATATTAACCAACTCTTTATCTCAATTACCAATGAACCTTTAATTCCACTAAAATGACAGACTTTTATATTCACATGCAACCTTATCAAAAAGTATCCGACAACTTCATTATAACACGAATAAATCACAA
This sequence comes from Helianthus tuberosus, assembly GCA_030545235.1. Classification (NCBI taxonomy): domain Eukaryota; kingdom Viridiplantae; phylum Streptophyta; class Magnoliopsida; order Asterales; family Asteraceae; genus Helianthus; species Helianthus tuberosus. Next base: position 54,180,080 of record CM060388.1, on the reverse strand, counting down.
GTTTTGAAATCTGGAGCGGAAACAGACTTTGAGCACTATGAGCGTAATCAAAATGTTCACAGGAGCGGAATCAAACTTGTTCACAAGAGCGGAATTAAACTTGTTCACAAGATCGGAATCAAACTTGTTCACAAGAGCGGAATCAAACTTGTTCACAAGAGCGAAATATGATGATCAAATGAGCGAAACTACACAATGTTTGAATAAGCGGAACCAAGTCCGAAGGTAATTTCAACCATTTTTAGTCCGTAATTTGGTCCGAAACTTTCAAGGGTTTGTCTATGTTCAATTGTGCACAGTCTGTGAAATTTTGAACGAAATCCGACCGGTAAAATTTTCTGAATTGATGAAAGAAGGTGTAGAAGCAAGAAAACAAGATAAATTCCAGCTAATCTCTGCAGAACTCCTCCTCCTGAGCCCTGATACCAATTGTAGGATTGTGTATTGACTCGAACGAGTCGTTCAGAGGAGTTTAACTTCGTTTCAGAGGCGGAAACTAAGAAACAAAGGTAGAAACAGCTTTATCTTCACCTTAAAACACTAATTGTATTGAATAAACGTTGTGTACAATCGATCTTCACACCGGCAGCACTTCGGTATGGAATACAAGGGACTTACTTCTGTTTTCGCTCATAGAACCCCTATATATACTAACCAGATTTCGTTCATATGTACACATGACCATAAGAGCGAAATCAGTCATGGTCAAATAAGCGAAATCATTAGCTATTTGTCCTTATGAGCGAAATCAGATTCTATTCTCAAATACAATTCTATCTCAAAACATGTAAACTAATTTTTTCTTCTTATAATATTCACGTGCATATGTTGTTAATGATGCAAGCATTTAGTCACTTGGATGATGTCATCATCAAGAATGATGACATCATTCTTGTTCCGAACTGCAACGAACCCAAGACTCGATGTAAGAAGAAGACGACAGATGTGTGCACCAACAATGTCTGTAATGGTTGTGAAAAACAACAAGAATATGAATGAAATTTCTACTTCTACTTACATGATTGAGTCTTCTAATGTTTGGCATGGAAGACTAGGACATGTAAATTTTAATTCATTAAGGGGTTTAATTAATTTAAATTTGATACCAACATTCCATATCGAGTCCAATTACAAATGCGAGACATGTGTCGAATCCAAACTTACGAGATCATTGTATAAATCGGTTGAACGAATAACCGAACCCCTTGATTTAATTCATACCGATGTGTGTGATTTAAAAGCGGTTCCCACGTGTGGAGGAAATAAGTACTTCATCACGTTTATTGATGATTGTACTAAATATTGCTATGTGTATTTACTAAAGAGTAAAGACGAAGCAATAGAAAAGTTTATCTTGTACAAAGATGAAGTTGAGAATCAACTTAAAAAGAAGATAAAAATTGTGCGAAGCGATCGAGGAGGTGTATGTTGCACCTTTTGCGGATTTATGCGCAAAAAGTGCCATTATACATGAGTGTACACCTCCTTATTGTCCACAATCAAATGGCATGGCGGAACGAAAGAACCGCACAATGAAAGAAATGATGAACGCCATGTTGATAAGCTCGGAAGTGAACCGAGAAAGGTGGGGGGACGCCATTCTCTCAGCAAACTATCTTTTGAACAAGATACCTTTGAAAAATAGGGACGAAACTCCATATGAGTTATGGAGAAAAAGGAAGCCTTCGTATAAATACTTGAAAGTGTGGGGGTGCCTAGCAAAGGTGATTGTACCACCTCCTAAGGCTCTTAGGATAGGACCCAGAACTGTTGATTGCACTTTCATAGGATATGCACATCAAAGTAGTGCACATCGTTTTCATGTATATGAGTCCAAGAATCCCGATGTACACAAACACACTATCATAGAGGGAAATTCTAACATCATCTCATATTTTGAGAATGTGTTTCCTATGTTAGGACAGACACATGCGACTTCATCAACAGCGGCTGATGAAGCAGGTCCAAGTTCATCTACATGGTTAGATGAAGCAGGTCCAAGTTCATCTACGAGGATAGATGAAAGACATGAACGACCCGAGGTCGAGGAAGGTGAGCTTAGAAGAAGTAAACGATAAAGGGTTGAAAATCCATTGGTCCAGACTTCATGAGCTATATGGTTGAGGGTGAGCCCAATACATACTGCAAAGCGGTTACCTCCGAAGAAGGACCTCAATGGCAAGAAGCAATTAACAATGAAATTGATTCTATATTGCAAAATCATACTTGGGAGTTAGAAGATATTCCACCTGGTTGTAAACCACTTGGATATCGTTGGATATTTAAAAGGAATATGAAAGCCGACGGAAGTATTGATAAATACAAGGCAAGGTTAGTAATCAACGGATTTAGACAAAAGGAGGGTCTAGACTACTTTGATACTTACTCGCCTGTAACGCGAATAACCTCTATACGATTGGTTCTTGCAATTTCGGCTCTAAGAAATTTGGAAGTTCACCAAATGGATGTAAAGACCGCATTTCTAAATGGCGATTTAGAAGAAGAAATTTACATGGAACAACCTGAGGGTTTTTCCGCCTCAGGAAACGAGGGCAAAGTATGTAAATTGGTCAAGTCTTTGTATGGCTTGAAGCAAGCTCCAAAACAATGGCACCAAAAGTTTGATCATGTCATGATTGACAATGGTTTCAAAATAAATGAGTGCAACAAGTGTGTTTATTTTAAAGACACACCTAGGGGTTATGTAATTTTATGTCTTTATGTAGATGATATGCTTATCATTGGGAGTGATGATAACATGATCAACTCAACGAAAGACATGTTGAAATCGAGGTTTGACATGAAAGACATGGGTCTCGCGGATGTGATTCTTGGAGTAAAAATCACTAGAACCCAAAATGGTCTTGTTTTGAGTCAATCTCACTACGTGGACAAGGTCCTTGGGAAATTCAATTCGGACAATACGAGTATAGCTTAAACTCTAATTGATAATACCCAACGCCTGAGGAAGAATAGAGGCGAGAGTGTTGCTCAGTTAGAGTACTCAAGGATCATTGGTAGTCTCATGTATCTAATGACATGTACTAGACCCGACTTAGCGTATGTTGTGAGCAGGCTGAGTAGATACACCAGTAATCCGTGCGCGGAACATTGGAAAGCTATCACGAGGGTGCTCAGATACATAAGATACACGAGAGATTATGGATTGCATTATACTCGTGATCCAGCAGTGATCGAAGGATACACTGACGCGAACTGGAAATCGGATATAAAAGATCATAGATCGACAAGTGGATATGTGTTTACACTTGCGGGAGCAGCTATAGCTTGGAAGTCTTCCAAGCAAACTGTTATAGCTAGATCCAAGATGGAATCCGAATTCGTCGCTTTAGATAAAAGCGGGGAAGAAGCGGAGTGGCTACGTCAATTTGTGGAAGATATTCCAAGATGGCCAAAGCCGTTGACGGCGATTTGCATACATTGTGACAATCAATCAGCGCTTGTTAGAGCACAAAGCGCGATGTACAATGGCATATCAAGGCACATTCGACGTAGACACAACACGGTACGACAACTTATCTCAACGGCTGTTATCTCAGTTGACTATGTTAGGTCAAAAGAAAACATTGTTGACCCGTTAACAAAAGGCTTAAGCAAAGATAAGGTGTATAAGTCGTCAAGAGGAATGGGACTAAACCCCATAGAAGAAGGGAATATGAGCGAAACCTAACATAGTTGATTGGAGATCCCAAGATCTAGGTTCAATAGGCAAACTTAATCATAAACCCAAAGGGAGTCACTGTGGGGGGTGCCTTAAAACCAATAAAGGGAGTTGTATACTTCCTATTCCATTCCAATCAGTGACATGAAGTGAGGTTAAGCATGTTGAGGTTAAGGATTTTGTGTAAATCCAAATTAACCATGATGCTTTTAATGATTCAGAGGAATCACCTATGTTAGGGAGAAGTGGGGTCGCTTCGAATGGATTTGTGGGGAGGCGCAAATCCTAGAGCTCTCGCAGAACCAGGAACGTGTTCCATGACCATAAACGGTCACAACCATGAGGACTTGACTCGACTAGGGAGAGTATTGTGTGAATGTATATTGTCGCCTACATAAATGGGGGATTGTTCAAGGACATCGCGTCTACAAGACCCTAGGAGGCTAAGTATGCTTCACAAAAGAAGGTTCAAAGGTTACACCTACCTCTCTTGCAATACTCAACTGTTGAACGTGTATCATTGAAACTTGATAGATCGATTTCTATTCATGTGGGGGATAGTTAGAAAATTTGTGAAAATAGCATTTATCACAAATATAGGAAAATGATTTTTTCCCTATTTTGGACTAGAAATAAATATAAGAAAATGAGTGAGTTTTATATATTTATTTGTGGGTTTGCGTTCTATGTTGGAAGAGCTTCGCAACGAACTAAGCCACGTCCAAAACGGAGCTAAGATGAATGAGATATCGATGCTCAAAGTTTGGTGTTTGAAACTTGAATGCTGAAAAAAGTGGGAAAGTGGCACCTTGTCCCACATAGGAGGAGAGATGAAACTTGAATGTGGCGCTTTGATGGCGCATGACGTGGTAGTCATGCGCGTAGTGGCACAAGACGTGGCAGTCGTGCGCGTGCGCGTGCGAGTACACATGGCATAGAGGCGCGCGGTGGCGCGCCTGGAGCATGGGCACCGATGTGACGTGCGCGGCGCACCACAGTGAGCCATCCTTATTGTTTCATGGAAGCACTCACTAAGTGTACTCACGAAGGGTGCGGAGCACCCTAACTCGCACTCGCACACACGCGCGCGCACATGGCATGGGCGATGAGGCGCAATGTGGCGCTTTGATGGCGCACTTGGCACTTCGCACGCTCGCATCGCCGCTTAAGAGCCGCCTTTGTATTTTTGACCGTGTGCGCGTGGTGGAGCACAAGAGTTGGAAGGACCAAGTGGTTGGTGATATGGCATGCGGGTGCATAACCCTGGTGGGTCCGCACGCAGTGGCGCATGACGTGGCAGTCATACGCGTGCGCGCGCGAGTACACATGGCATAGAGGCGTGCGGTGGCACGCATGGAGCATGGGCACTAATGTGACGTGCATGGCGCACCAGAGTGAGCCAATACGGCACGACTGTGTGGCGTGCTCGTGTAGGCTCACAGGTGACGTGGCGCACGCACGCAGGTGCGCATCGACCTGAGCCAGTATGGCGCACGCGCGCATGGAAGTGAGCCAAAATGGCGCACGCGTACAAGAACGTGCAGACTTGCGCGCATGCACATAGAAGCTTCCAGCAGTTAATGCCATTGCAGTTACACTTCAGCATTTGAAACGGACAAATCAATGCGTTTGACTGAGGATTTAATGACGAATTAAAGTGCATTGAAGACGTTTAATGCAGTTTAATTCTCCTATTAAATTCGTTTTTCAGTTTCGGCTTGGACCTGTAGTATAAATAGGAGGTTCCAGCTGAAGAATCATACACACCGAAAAACACACATCTCTACAATCTCTCTCTACAACAATCATTCTCCTATCCTGCTTCAAGGTACACCTTTGGGTTGGAGTCAAGACTGGCAGTACGACTTCTTCGGGCTGTTGTATCCTGGAAACAATCGTGTTCTCCTGGGAGACACGAAATTTGTTTTAAGGGACCCGTGTCCAACACGATGCTCAGCCAAGAACACCAGTTCTGTTTGAATTTTCTGTTCTTGTTTTTTCCATTTTTCAGTTGTAATTGTATTATAATTTTTAGTTTCATTCTGTATTGTTCTGTAATTCAAGTTAATAAAAGTTTTATTTAATTTTGCATGAACGGATTCCTACAAATATTAGGAAACTGAGCGCAATTGAGATCGAAAGTGCGCTGATGAATATAAATTATACTAGCAAGGTGCCCGTGCGATGCGGTGGGGGCGACACTTTGCATTGTGGTACTCGTTTCTAATAGTTTTCTTATTCGTATAATATATATTGTAGCATTATTATGGTGGATATACGTTATAAGCAAAGTCATGGGTTAGTCCATTTCACTGTTGTGTGCACGATACGGTTGGTTTAGTAATTACCATGAACCGAAGTCATTGGCTAGTCTAGTAGGATACCCACAGGATATTGCGGGGCGACAATTAACAATGTGATATTTGTTTATGTTAGTTTATTAATCATCTCGTAATATATTATATTGTACTTTTGTTTGTTTCTTATTCGTAAATATTTTACAAAAGTCTATTATATTTTTGGGTTATTGGATTTTAATAATCCTAAGTTTCACCTATTGGCCGATAATAATCTCAACTTTAAAAATTCTCTCCAATAATCTCAACTTATAAAAGTTTGGCCGCCATTGATCCTTTTTATTTTCAAAACATTTCATAGTTACAGTATCTTCAATATTTTTTAAACAACAAACAAAATGTAAAAAAGGGACACTATAAAAACATCTTTCCAAATCTTAGGGTTCTACTCTTTTAAAAATGTATGCTTGAGTAAAATTTACTATTTAGTTAAATCCTAGTAAAAAAATGAACTTTAACCATTTAAAAATTATAATAATATAGTACAAATATAGATACAGATTTACAGGGTTAAACACTATATGTATTAAATTTTAAAAATTGTTTTCAACTTAGTTTTTTGCCACCCTTTTTCGTAGAATGTTTGTTATAGCATCTATACTAACATGTGGCGAAATATTCATTCTAAAGTGAGTCAAACTCATGCTAAAAAAAATAGCACATGTATTACTATCTAGTCATTTTTGACTTTGTCAAATAATATCTATACAAAATCTGAATATTCATTTTGAAGTGAGTCAAACCCATGCTAATAACTAGCATATATCTAGTTATTTTTTACTCTGTCAAATCATATCTATACAAAATCGAAATATTCACGTAGGTTGTGGGAGTTTATAATATAACTAATATTTAATCATTGAATCTATACTATAATACATTTTATAGTTTCTAGTATAATCAAATACAAATATGACACAATTATTAATAATAATAGAACACATAAATTGAACTCTTAAAATGATTACATAAGTTTATTTTTTTATACTCCTTTGCAATGATCATGTGTACACTAAGCCATCATCTACTTGTACATTTTAATCTGCACGTCAATATTGACTAAGACATACATCGAAACGTCGACAAAAATGAGCAGATCCTCACAATACTTTCATCACAGTTTAAAAGATATGACAATAATACATAAAAGAATTATAGTGGATATGGAAAAGTGTAAGTACTACCTAATTATCTATATTTTTGTTAAAATTGAGAGATTAAAGTGTAATAAGATGAGAAGATTAAAATGTAATTAATGCTTAAAAGACTAATTCACCCTCATTTTAGGGTTGTGCCTTATGCATTAAGGAGAAAAAATTTCTTATTTTTTTGGTATCCTAAAATGACTCTCCCTTATGCATTATAATATAATAATTGGGCTTTAATCACATGTACACTAATGCATCATCTACTTGTACCTCTTAATTCACACGTCAATACTGACCAAGACAACTATCTAAACGATGACACAAAAGAGTAGGTCGTCACGGTACTTTTGAAATTTTTTTAAAACATTATATGTAATAAGATATGACAAGAATACGTAGAAAATTATAAGTCTTTTGTGGAGGGAGAAAAGTATAACTAATTACCCATAATTATGTTAAAACTTAGGGATTTAAGTGCAATAATATAAGTGGCTAAAATATAATTATTATTTAAAAGACCAATTTACCCTCATTTTAGGGGTCTATTTATAAATTAAAAGAGAAAAAGTTCTTTTTTGTATCTTAAAATGCCCCTTTCTCATGCATTATAATATAGTATAGATATTTTTATAAAATTTTAAAAACAGTTTTTTGTAAAAAAAATAGGATGTTAAGAGTTTATATCTTTATTAACTATCATAGTAAGTTCAGTTTTTTTTGTTTAACTTTAAAGTTTATTACTTTATTATTTTTTAATCAAGAAATACAAATTATTAGATTAATATCCAAGAATAACTGCAATATTTTATAATTTCAGCTTGACTGTATCTAACTGCAATATCTATTTATTGCAACTTTAGGATATTAACTTATATAAATTTAGTTGACTTGTAAATTTAGGATAGTAACTTTATTTTGAACTTTATTGATATGGTCAATAACTGCATTATATTAACACCAAAAATAAAGTTCAAATATAAAATAAACTTTATTCATACGTCTAGATCAAACAAAACAGCTGAAAACGAAAAAAACATAAAAACACTTGATATATTTCATATAAGACTGCATGAAATCTGTTCCGCTTCTGAATTGACACTCGAGGTATTTTTAATCGGGTTTTCTGGTTTGTGCTTGAATCGGCAATATCTTCTAATTCCTCTTCTTTGTCATTGTCCTCAGAATCATCTAAATTAATAACCTCACTCCATTCCATTCAGAGAGTCTCTTGGATCTCTTCCTTTGAGTCTCAAACTTTCGATCCATAAAAAAGACAAAAATTGAATACAAAAGTTAAAAAAAAGATGAAATAAACCTTAAAATTACCTCTTCACTAAATTCACATTAAAGATTAGACTTGTATGGACTAAACATTGCACCATAAGAAATAATATCAACACTTTTATCACCATCATCCTACAATAAAACACACATATAATAACATAACGAACATGTTAATATGAAAGATATACGCAAAAATGATACTTAAAAACCAGCAAAATTAATACCTTAGAAGCTTGTTCGACAAATGAGTTGTTTAAATTGGCATGTTCACCATGCAACTGAATCTGAAAAAGCAAATAAGTTAACATCCACATAAAAGTAAATAAAAGAAAACAATTATTCACTACTGCGATATAACAGAACTGACCTTAGAATTTTGAATCTCGCATGCTTGTTTTTTCGCAACAATTGAATTCAGAACTGGATCCATTTTTTAACTTTGTTTAGCAATAGATATAGGGGTGTCATGCTATGTATTTATAGTAGTAACTATAGAAGTGCATTAGGGTTTAATTTTAGATTTGACACCCCTTTATTTAGGAAGTTTGTAGTTAGTTTTAAGTTTTTATAAGATATATCTAAGTACATATATTATTCATTTTTAATAAAATAAAATGTGACACATAATATCTTTATTTTATGTTACCGTACTTTAATTCTTTTTGTTTTTGTTTGCTTAGATGGAGCCCATCTTTGTAAATTAGGCGCATTAGATCACAAGTATTAATTACTTGTACATTAAAGCATTATCGACTTGTACCTTTTAATCCGTGTGTCGATATTGAACAAGACAACTACCGAAACGTTGACAAAAATGTGTAGGTCGTCATGCTATCTTTGGATTTTTTTTAAACAATATAGTTTATAAGATATGTCAAGAATACGTAAAAAAATTATAAGTTTGTTGTGGATGGGTGAATTGTAACTAATTATCTATAATTTTGTTAAAACCTTAGGGATTTAAGTGTAATAAGTTTAGGGGCTAAAAAATAAATAGTGTTTAAAAGACTAAACTACCCTCATTTTAGGGGTCTTTCTATAAATAAAGTGGGGGAAAAGTTCTTATTTTTTGAGTATCTTAAAATACGTCTCCCTCAAGCATTATAATATAGTATAGATATAATGGCAATGAGTTCATTTTCAAGATTTTATAGTTTTGTACGAAAAAATATATAAAGGTGTTGTTAACTTTTTCTTGTTAAATAATTTTTTTTTAAAGGTATACTTCATTAAACAAAAGCGGGGTATCTCCAAGACAGAGAAAGCCGCACAAACCAACTTACATCATATCAATTAAAAAGTTACACCACCCTTTCCAATCTAACGTACAATTTTTAAAACGACACCTATACCAAAGATACCCCAACGCTTTTACGTCAGACACAATATGAACCACATTCGCATCGGTACTACCAAAATCCTTTTCGTTTCGAGCTTTCCAAATGCGCCAAGCCGTCAAAATAAGCACCCCATATACTATTTCTTTCTTTGTCTTGGAGCTATTCATCTGATCCACATAACTTCGAATATCATAAATCGAAAACAAGAAGAAAGACGGTAACCTACACCACGTGGCCACACCGGTCCACACCCCATCCGAAATTCTACAAGCTGTAAAAATATGCTCCGTGTTTTCGACCGCTTCACCACATAAATAACAACCCCCATCACCGACCACAATGTTCCTCCTCCTAAGAGCGTCCAATGTCGGGATCTGATCCATGCTAGCCCGCCACAAAAAAATGTTGCACTTATTTGGAATCCACTTACTCCACTTATACACATTACCATTGTCTCTCGGGTACTCCTCATTCAACCAAATTCTAGTTTCTTTAACTGAATAAACAACATTACTACCTTTATTCCAAATCCATTGATCACCTCTATCATTAAGCCGAACACCGTGAAGAAACCAATGACATTCCACAACCTCTTTGACCTCGACATCCGAACTCGGGTACTTCTTCCAGCTCCAAGCGATAACATCCGAGCCACTTTGTAAACCAATCCTTTCGAAAACCGTGCACCATTTACTTCATTCAAGGCGGAATAAAGCCGGAAATAAAATCTTCAGCGGTTGACTTGAAATCCATGGATCAATCCAAAACTTAACTTTATTTCCATTACCCACCACTCCCCGGATCATGTTAACAAACGAAACGCCATTCACCCTCAACCGATAACCAGTCCTAACGATTTGGTTCCATGTGCCCAACCCCTTCTTATTAGAGGGGTATTCATCCCATCTTCTAGCAGAAGAGTGAATCGCATCTATAACTTTTCTCCAAAGGGCCTCACTTTCAGTTTGATATCTCCACAACCACTTCAATAAGAGTGCATTGTTACTAGTAGCTAACTTATTTAAACCCAACCCACCTTCATTTTTCTTCTTAGTAACTTTCTCCCAAGAAACCCAATGAACTTTTTTAACTACCTCGCCCCCACCCCAAAGGAAACGTTTAATTATGGACTCCAATTTACTCACCACGGCTACCGGAGCTTTATACAAAGAAAAATAATATGTTGGTAAGCTTTCTAACACGGGCTTGATAAGAACCACCCTTCCTCCTATAGATAACACTTTGGCCTTCCGCCTTGACAATCTTTTTTTAAACACATTAACCACCGGCTCCCAATTGACTATACGGTTCATATTCGCTCCCACTTGAATTCCCAAATACTTGAACGGAGTATCACCCGGTTTACAACCCAACACACTCGCCTCAATCGACACCTCTTCGAAACTCTTCCCAACCCCAAAAATAATCAATTTTTGAATGTTTATTCGAAGACCCGAGCATAAGTGAAATATCCTCAATAATCTCCTTAACGACCGGAAATTAAATTTCGACCATTCACCCATAACCATAGCATCATCCGCATATAAAAGATGTGAAATTAGAGGACCATCTTCTTTAATCTTTACCCCATCAAAGGAGCCAATACGACACGCCTTCCGAATAACACTCGAAAAAGCCTCCATAACAATAATAAATAAAAATGGGAATATCTGATCACCTTGCCGAAGACCCTTCTCACAAGCAAACTCGAACGTAGGAGACCCATTCACGAGCACCGAAGATAAAATACCATTAATCCATTTGCACCATAAATCAGGAAATTTCATTTGACGCATCACAGACAATAAAAATTCCCAATGAACATTGTCGTAGGCCTTCTCGAAATCAATTTTAAACATAAACAATTCTTTGCCTTTGCTCCTAGCCCAAGATAATATCTCGCTAATGATCAAAGGCCCGTCCAAAATGTATCTACCTGAGAGAAAAGCCGATTGCGTCTCATAAGTAATGGACCCCATAACCTTCTTCAACCTATTCGCCAGGACTTTGGAAATGACCTTACTAACCACACCAATAAGGTTAATAGGTCGGTATTCCCCAAGCTCAACCGGGTCGCTAACTTTAGGAATCAAAGTAATGAAATATGTACCAACTCCCTGACTAATAGATCCCGATTCAAAAAAATTTGCATAATCGACATAAAATCCGGAGCAATCGAAGACCAAAACTTCTTAATAAACCGAAAATTAAAACCGTCGGGTCCGGGAGCCTTGTCGCTACCACAATCAAAAACCACCTCTTTAACTTCTCGTTCCGAAAAAGGACTAACAATCTCCACCTCATCCGTCTCTGACAGCTGTTTTAAATCGCTACACTCCAAATAAGGCCGAACAGGCATTTCTTCAACAAATTTATTCTTGAAAAATCTAAGGACCTCTTTCTTCACAAGTGATGGCTTTGTAACCCATGTACCATTAATATTCAACCCCGGCAATGAATTCGACACTCTTCTTTTATTAACCACCCCATGAAAAAAACTCGAGTTTTCGTCACCCTCTATAGCCCACCTAACTCTCGCTTTTTGTCTTAGATCTTTGTCTTTGAACGCTTGTAACTCTTTGATCCTCACTTTGGCTTCCTCATACACCCATCGTTCCGCTTATGAGAAATCCCTTTCTTCAATAATCGAATCCAAAACATTCAGCTCATGCACCAAGTTTTCCTCTTCCTCACATTCCACAGCTTTGCTTCGTTCCACCCATTTAGCGATAACTTGCCTCAAATATTTGAACTTTTTCATAAGTAGAACATCAGGCAAACCACCATCCTTGAAATCCGATAAAGCATTAGCCACCACTTCTTCGAATCAGCTACGATACAGCCAATAATTAAATACTCGGAACGGTTTAACGCCAAAATTCCTATACTCAACTTTCAAAACAAGAGGACTATGATCCGAACATTCCCTAGCAAGAGCACGATATTACGCATTCGGCCAAGAAGAAAGGAAGTTCCACGAAACAAACATCCTGTCTATGCGACTACATTTATTCCCGGTAACGAAAGTGAACTTCCGCCCTCTTAACAAGTACTCGTGAAGACCCACTCCCTCTATGAATTCATTGAACTCATCCGTTTCAGCCGCATTAAACTTAGAATTCCTACAATCACCACGGTCTCTAACACAATTGAAATCGCCCCCGACCATCCAATAGGTATCATCTTGCGTTATGACCCGACCCAATACAACCCACAACTCCCTTTTCTCCCTCAATTTCTGCGGAGAGTACACGATAATTATGGCCATACCCAAACCACTGTCTTTAATCGTCCCGTACACAACTAAAAAATATCTATGCCTCGACACCGAACTCATCACAAACCTCTTAGGGTCCCACATGGAAAGAATACCACCGGAATGACCTGTGGCATCAGCCTGCTCATAAATGAAATCCCCATGCCCCCAAAACTTACTCAAGTCTATACCATCAAGAGAAGAAAATTAGGTTTCTTGAAGCATCATAAACCCGATATCATTGTATCCCCGAAGTTTTCGGATCCACTCACTTTTACGATCCATTCCCAGCCCTCTAATATTTACCGACAAAAAATTCATGAGTCAGCCGATTGAAAACCTTCAACGTTCACCACATTTTCAAGCGCCTGTTTGAACCTCTCCATATTTTGTGCACCAAGAGCATTAGCTAAAACTATAGTCTCGTTAACTTCGTTGTTAATTTCCTTCTCAAGATGAGCTTCAAAATTCCCCATGTTAGCACCTCCCACTATAGAAGCCATACTAAACATACTGTTCACTTCTTCCCTTACACCCTCTTCCACACTTTTATTAACTGAAAGATTCCCCACCATACTATCCTCAAATAAATTCGGTCTATCATTGTCCTCCCCAACCATAACATTTGAGTTCAAATCTGGTGTTACAAAGTCATCAGTATTCCCATCACCTCCATTATTATCCACAAAACCATTCATGTTTCCATTAGTATTAAATATAAACCTATCCACATCAAACGGATCATCACTATCCCGTAACCTTTTTTTTGGACGTTCCACACCCGAAGGAGAATTTGACTTACTTCTTGCCGCCTTCTTCCTTACAAACGATCCCCTTTTCTTCCTTGATTCATTCCCTTGTCCCCCCTCTTGGAAGTGTTGAGAGAAGATTTCTTGCACGTTGACTACTGGGTCTAGATTTACATCATTCAACCTTACCTCCTGACCTGTGTAACCATCGCCCTCTTGTTCCATCTCACCTTCACATGCCACAGCATTAGCATCATTCCCATCCTCCATTGTAATATTTGTTACCACATCGTCTTTGTTGTCCTCATCATCAACCAGACAATCCGGGATCCATTCCCCAACTTCCTCTTCCACAAGTACAGAATAACTTTTTCCTTTTCAATTCACTATCACCTTATCATTAACTCTTTAGCTCCCTTTATACAACACCCCACAACAAGCATGAGATAGATCACCGCCATCTTCCGAAAACTGCGCCGACTGAATAACTTCACCAAATTTCCCAGCTATATCATCAAACATTTTTGGACATGAAATACTCAGTGGAACACCATGTATCTTAAACCAAGCCAAGCTTTCCACCTCGAGCACTTGACCCTTCCATTCATCCAAAATCGAAAAAACATCATACCATAACTTCTTCCTGTCCAGAAACGCACACTTATCCTCACTACTGTCAAACACGAGAAGGACGTACAGCCCCCCCCCCCCCCCACATATCTAATATTGATCTGGACATGACTAAGATTTCGAAGAATCCTCCTCAAATCCCTTAAAACAGATAAAAACTTCACACGTCCAATTAGTCCACAATCAAACCACTCTCCAAACGCTTGAGTATTAGGCTCCACATTGACCTCTAACAATCCCGGTTCCGGCTCCTTATTCATGAGAGTATCCCGAAACGTCCGCACCCCGATACCATTCGCACCCGAACCGTTCACCCTACTATCTACTCCTATATCAGCATGCATGTCATTAATCACTGTATCATTCTTTTTCACCGGTTTCCAAACAGAATCTACTTTCTTTTTCATATCCACCCCATCGATAAATCTAGCCGGAACTATAAATAGCTTGTAACTTCCTAACCACACATCTTTCATCTTTCCTTCCAGGTCCATCCTATTCCTAACATTCTTAAATGAAGCAAAGCCAAACCTCTTACCAAGCCGATCATATTTTCGAGCAATATACGTACCTTGTACGTCGACAACATAATACTAATAATTTCAACGTGTACCAACAAAGAAAAACATAGAATTATTTTTAATATATATATATCCTAGCTAACAGTACAACTATTGTAACTGTTGTAATTAAAATACATGAAATATGCATGTTTTCAAAGTCTGAATCAACATGTATTGTTATTGTTCAAGAAAAGTTGAAGAATACTTATCATGAAAATTAAGGACAAAATAAGAAAGTGAAGGAAGTACTTGTTGGTCCCAATCTATGAACTTGATATGAAAATAAAGATGAAACAAGAATAAGAATAAAACAACAAGAAATTAATTGAACCTGATTAAATGTGATTGTATAGAATGATTGTGAATGTTTACAATCGAAAATCCTTACCCTATTTATATATATGGAAGACCATCGCGTCTCTTGATGAAACAATGTGTCTTCTGATGTTTGTGATGTTTGGCGCCAACTCAAATAGAGTGCCTCCTTTGTGAACATCGCATCTCTTCATATGTAGGTTATACAATTTGCATCTTGTCACTTCTGGTCCTCGCACTTATCTAACTAATCTAATTACACAAATTACATAACAACCCTCTAACTTTGACCGACATGGATTAAGGAATTACACATCAACCCCCCCCCCCCCCCCATTTGTTAATCCATGCCTTCAACATCTTCATTCTTCCAAAGAATTAAATCTTTATCTTCCACTTGATCATCTTTCCTGTCTTGAGCATCATCTTGTGCTCCATTATCTTTATCACGAACTTGTTGTATAAAATCCTTGTCTTTGAGCATCGACTTTCTACCCATTGCTTGCTTGACATCTTGATCTAATTCTTCAACAATTGCAACATGATTTTTTTTTATATAAGAAATTTCTTTCATGTCTTCGTATTGCTTTTAAATATCACCATCTTCAACTTGTGTCATTAGGAGAGTTGGATCTTCTTCTTCTTGCACAAGATTTGCTTCTTCTTTTATGTGGTTTGGTTTAGGGAATTCTAAGGCACAGTGTCCATAATCATTGCAATTATAGCACCTTACCTTACTTATGTCAAACACGAATTTGTCTTGATTTCTTGGGTATCACTTTCGTCTATCATAATCGTCATTATTATCGTGTGACATTTCATCTTCTCTTTCTTCTTGTCTAAACTTGCCACGGCCTCGTGACTGATTAAATCTTCCTTGTCCACGGTTTCCAAAGTGTCGTCTAGGACCAGAATTGTTGTAGTGACGTGTGAACAAGAGTTTGTCTAGATTGTTCACAGAGCTTTCTTTTTTACACTTGATTCTTTCTTCGAATGTTTTTAATCTTTCAATTGCTTCCTCTAGAGTCACAGTGTCTAAATCTGAGTATTATTCAACAGTTGCAACAATCTAAATAAATCTATCTGGCATGGCATTTAGATGTTTCGTACTATAACTGATTGATTCAGCATTGTCCCGTACTAACTTGCCCTTGTAACAATACTATTAATCTTTGTAGTGAACTCATCTAACGCTTCGTCTTCCTTCATTTTCAATAACTCGAATTCAGTCATGAGTGTATGCAAACGCGCCTTCTGCACCCAGTCGACACCAACATATTTGATCTTTAAAGCATCCCAATTTTATTTTATTTTTGCGCTCTTATAACTTGCAACTGTAATACTATATCATCTTATAGTGCTTAACTAAACAAATTTTCAATTGCATCTTTGTCTTTCTTGACATCAAGTTGCGTACTAGCACTTGGTTCTATCATTTCCCATAGCCCGTTTGCTTCAAGTATGGTTTTAATACGAATAACCCATATGGTGTAATTCGTAGGTTTCAAAATAGGGTATTGGAAATATGTCAAGGATCCTACATCCTTGTGTGTTACAATTGCACTATTGTTTGTATTAGATAGTGATTTTCTTGACATCACGTCTTAGGTATTCTTCTAAAAACCAACAATGATTCTACCAGGATCACTAAATCTAAATTACTAAAAACTGTAGTAAGTTATAAAGTGAAATTCTACACTAATTAGAACATAACTAGAACGGATAACTTGGAATTTTGCAAATCCTCCTTGGTATGATTTTGATTCTGAGTTTGGTGAATAGCGCACAAGTTTTATCTGACTAGGTTTCAAAAAAGCATCTAACCTGGTTTCTTTCTTTCTGCCTTTGAAATAGAGTGGACAACTGTAACTCCCTGCTTCCTTGTACTTTCCATAATTAAAAAGTCTTACTTGTATTTCTATTTTTGGGAAAGCCTTGTGTTCTGGTATCATTCTTTCGTTGTAATCGTTGTAAATTCTGAGACTTGGATCATAAATAAAACTTGTATTTCTTTAAATTTGTGTTATACATAATTCATACATGTCCATACATTTGATTTTGTGAAACGATGGATACATATTCTTAATTCTTGGAAACTTTGTGCTAAGCATGCATATACGTGAAACATGCTAAACATACGTCTTTTGAATGCATACGATACTTAATTACGACATTCATACGCTTAATCATACTTCATTATACTTACTCTATGTTAAGGATACTTGATAAACCCTTAATATATGCTTATATGTCATAATTTACCCTTAAAAAACCTTGAAACATCAAATTATAGAAGTTAGGGGGCTGAAATGTAACAAAATCAAACAAATTGCCGCCTGATGGTCCCTGGCTACCCGCGATGGATTTGGTCTGGTCCTTCGCGCCCCGCTACGGACTCGAATCCGAGGCTAGCCCACCAGCTCGCACGGGATTGGATGCTTTGTTGGTTTTGTTGCTTTCTAAGTGTGTTTCTTGCATTTATTAAGTCACCAACCCAACCCTAATCCATCCCCTATAAAACCCAAGTGTTATCCAAGCATTTTTCACTTTGCTAATCACTCACAACTCTCTCAAATCACTCCAAATCACAGCTGATTCCTGAAGTTCGAGCAGAATCATACCTTCATACTAAAGTGAGCATAACTCACTCATTTCTTATCCGTTTCACTTGATTCTTTTTCCTATTTGCTTGGATTAACCTTAGGAATGTTTCCAATGGTATTCCATGGAAAACCAGGCTCTGGAACGTCACCAAAAAGGCTCCAAAGTTGACTGATTTTTCTGTTCTTGTTTCATACCTTGATTAAACTTGATTAAACTTGAGTTAACTCATCTTAAACCTACTTCCTTATGCTTATAACCATATCTATGGTTAGTTAGGCTTAAAACAAGGTTGAGACATGTAAAATTAGAGGTGTAAACCTCACAAACTCTCTGTTTTGTTCAAGGGTTTAACCCACAAGTGATGTTCAAGCCTAAACCTTGATGAATGTGTGATTTAGGATTAGCTTGGGCTATCCTACTTGAAAATCCACACATTGCTTGATGTTTTCTTATAGATTAGTTATTCATATTATATTATTTGTAAGTTCATGACACTCCTCGAATGTGCATAACATCAAGTGTAGTGGTGAACATCTAGAGGTACCTAAATGGAAGACTTGTTCTTCCTACCTCCTACATGACTTCTATGATACATAAGATATTCCTAAATGGAGGATTCATCCTCCTACCTCATGCTTGATCTATTTGACTTATATACATAGTACATAACCTATAAATAGCACCTAAGTAATCAACCTTGGATGATGATCTAATGGTCACTTGTCAAGGTGTTTGGTTACATCATCTATGACACTATGTGTAAGATGATTACTTTCTTATGATTATGTTCCTACGTTTTAAACTCCTAATCTCTAAATCCACCGTTATACTCCAATACTCATACGCCTTGTTTTCCTCGTGTAGAAGGACTTGGTGTTCCAACCTCCTAATCAACAAACAACTCTCGCGGATTTATCAAGTGGAAGCTTGCAAAACCGTGAGTACACTTGGCCCATTTACCTTTAAAAAAACTTTGGGCTGTAACATGTTATTATACAAACTTCACATTCACACACTCAAAACATACTTTATGATCTCAATCCGTTATACATGCTACTTGTTTTCTTAGGTTCATGATAGATTATACATGCTTTATGTCATTAACTTTGCTAAGCCCTCATCTTAACATATATAGCGCTATAGCAGTAGCACACCACCCGTCGGGGTCTTGTTAAGTCTTTATTCTAACACGGTCTCGTTACTTTTGTGGCGAGGGATGCTAAATACTAGTGGACACTTGGATTTGACTTTGCTATGCATGCTAGTTACCTTGTATACAAATTGCCATGTGGATTCGAGAAAATGCTTTTATACTTATGCTATACTTATTTAAACCTTGTGTACTCGCCCTTGCTTTTGCATTGAACTTTATTTTAAACATGTTACAGGTTGAGGATGATGATGCTATGAAAAGAAGTAGCGATGATGCCTAGATACACATTTAGACGTCTTAGGTTTAAATTGTTGTATCAAATTTTGTTTCGTTATGTTATGAACATGTTGTTATTTGAAATTCCTATGTAATGTTGACAATTTGACTTATGAAATTAAAATAGTTGATTTAAATATTGTCACAAATAGTGTTATAAAGTCTCTTGCAATCTATTTCGTCTCATCCTGATGATTCCGCCATCGGTTGGGTGTGAGAACAACAGTCTTTTGTGTGTTGCAGGTTCACCGATTGTGAATTCAAATTTCTTCCGAGTATACTATACTAAATCGACTTTTGTTTCTGAAATCGATTTGTGGCTTGTGACTTCTGAATCTGAATAAATTTAGTGGTTGTTAAGAACTTCTAAATGGTTAAGTGCTGAACTAGTAAGAGGTCTGAACCATTAAATGCTTAACCAGTAAGAGGTATGAAGCATTAAGAGCCCCATTAAGAGCTAAACAAACAGCCCCTTAATCTGAATTAACTTTTCCTTCTTCTTCTAAACCAATAATTCTAAATATCATAAACCGAGACTGAATCTATTTGATTTTTCTTCCCTTTTGCACTGAATTGATCTATAATCGATTTGTTTTCTTCTTTTTGTTCCTTGTCACACCCCGATATTTCCACGTGTTACCGGTGGGCCCGGTGGGGAGTATCGTGACGTAGTTGATATCATCATTGTCAAACAACACAATATTTAAATACACAGCGGATGCAAAAGATAGATTTATTCCAACCAAATAACTTGTAATATAAAATATCACAATGTAGTTGAAACAGATCCACAGGCGGATCGAAATAAAGAGGAAAACTGTTCAACAGACTTTGACACCTAGAGCTTTGCGAAACCTTGATTATTGATGTTTGGAGTATCCAGCCTATTACGTGTAGCACCTGCACTTAAGCTTTTTGGAAAATACGTCAGTTTACACTGGTAAATACAACTTAACTGACTCATTTTGAAAAGAGTTTGAAAATTGATTTGAATGCACTTCGGCAAAAATATATTTTATAACTTGGGACAATTATTAAATAATCATGTATACAGTTTTTACTTATTTGTCGTCCATCAGGACAGATTAACTGACACGCCACAGGTATAATGCCCACAAGGATTTTTATTCCTCTAAGTGGATTACCAGTTTTTACATAATGCATCTGTCAGGTGTACGCCTACATCCCGTGCTTAGGTCGTGGCCATTTCGTAAAATGATGCCAAGGATATCCGGGACATGGTCATTTAACCCCCAAAGGCCATACACCAAATAATACATATTAAACAGGTTATGTAAATACATCAATCACAATCCGATTTAAATGACTACATACACCCGACCAAGCGGTACTTTTATAGTACAGTATCCCAAGCCCGTATAGGGAAAATAAGTTAAGAGTATTTACCTGAGCAATGTATAAGTCAAATACAGCAAGTACAGATGGCTTTTATTGGGCTCCTAATCTGGAACAAAGGTTTTTATTATCCTATTAGAATCCTAACGGGTCTTTAAATAAGCTTAAGCTTAGACCGGTCAGTTTTAAAGGAAGAAACGGTTCAAACGCACGATTAAGCGAAGACCGGACAGAATGTGATTTAGACCCGAAAAGTTTGAAGACTTGTATAATATGGGTATACTAAACACATTCTGGATTTTGAGACAAGGATGATAAGGTTTGACCCGTTTCGGCTAATATATGCAAACTAGTTACATAAGCCGCTCCGAACTCGAAAAGTGCGTAACGAGTAACCAAATGAGTCATATGCAAGTTTCCTAAGTTAATATACTTTAAATATGTTGTGACATCAGTAAGATATCTTCTATTATGCCCGGAATGGATTTAAACTCAAATTATGCCTTGTAAGGGCATTTTGGTCATTTAAAAAGTTATAAAAGAGTTTAATTAGTAATCTGAGTTACAGGTCTGATTCATTCAGTAAAAACACTTAATTTAATAAGTTATAACAGTAAGGTATGACCTATATGTGAAATTTATCACTTAAAACCAAACTATGCATTCTAGGGGTATTTTGGTAATTTCACAAGGGCTAAAAGGGTCAAAACTGGAAGTCTGAGTGTGAAAACTTTTACTTATTGTTATTATATAAAAATCTATTAAAAATATCAGTAGGTATCAACCTTATATGTTTAATATAGTTTTAGTACATACTAAGCGTTAAAAACGCTTAAAAAGGCGATTTGGAGCCATTTCCTGGTTTTCAAAAGAAAGCCGATATTTTTATAATTCTAGAAGGCCTAAAATATTTTATTTATCAAATAAAAACAGTAGAAAAAGGTTTGGGGTCAAAAGGATTTGTAAAACTCATTTTATGGCTTAAAAGGGCAAAACCGACATTAACCGAATCAAACTTAGAGACCTATGTTATGCTCAGAAAAAATTAAATAAAAATCTTCAAAAATCTCAAAATATTATATTACATCAGTGGGTAAAAAGTTTGATATCAAAAAGTGGGTTTAAATAAGCTATACGCTAATTACGCCGTTTAATTAACATAAAGCTTTCAAATTACGCTAATGAGCATAACTCTTAATCTAGACTTCAAACTGATGTCAAATTTTAGGTGCAAGTTTATAAATCAGTAACTAAGGTTTCTACTCTTTTACTTTTTCAAAAATCACGTTTTATAGTCAAAAGGGCATAATAGTCAACATTTAAGCATTTAACGGAAACATGCATATGAATCGGATAATTAGTGAACCAAGTTGTATAATCTCAGAGAGTTATAATTATATGAAACCTGGTCCAAAATAAGCTCTAAGGAAATTCTAAAACATGCATAAACGGGTCAGAACCGAAAGTCAAAGCAAAAGTCAAATTATGCGACTTTCGGTTCCGATCCGGGTTTAAACTGAAAATTGTCGAGTTGAATATGTTGGGACATGTTCTTACATTAGTAACCAAGTTATATTAATGATCAAACAGGTTGCATGTATCCTACATTGCTAATTATGCTTTAATTTGAAAATAAACATTCTGTTGACTTTTTAAAGTAAGCTTTGACTCGACAATTAACATAGTTAGAGTGGGAATCTGAAAGTACCCTTTTAAGGGTTTATTACCCACATAAATACCTAATTATAGGTACTTTCAATTCGAGAAATGACTGAGTAAATTTCATTTAATCTCGAAGTCAAACTTAAATTACGATGGTTTGACTTTTAGCTATTTAACTAAGCTAAAACGAATTAGAAAGGGTTAAGAATACTTACAAGAGTCCTAATCACGACTAGGGAGCCTAATGAATCCTTGTTGCTGACCAGAGAGCTCTAGAATTGAGAATGCAAGTGAATGTGCAAAATGGTTGCAACTTGAACTTCATATATAGCCAATTTAATCTCAAAAGATGATGCCACAATGGTCTACAATTGTTACCAGATGTGTACAGGTGCCCCTATGCATGAAAAACCATTGGAGGGAGCCTCTGGTATAAGAAAACAACTGATCAAAGTCGGTTTCGTGGCTGTTAACTGGCATCTGCTCATTTTTGTCGCTGGCAGGTTGTACGCGGGGCGCGAGAACCCCCCTCGCGGGGCGCGTACAAGTGCGCAACCAGCCAAACAAGTTTCCCTTTATTACAATTTAGTCCGTGGTCCTTTGTAACGTGGTTTTGGCTATTTTTCTTGCACTTTTGGCCTTCTAACCTGATTTTTAAGGACCTTAGGACTTTTACAAACTTGGTTAAGTCCTTGGTTAACCTTGTGCTTACCCGAAAAGTCACAAATTTCAACGTTGACGCTTTTAACCCTTCATACACAGTTTTGGTCATAACTTTCTCATACGATAACGAAACTTAATGAAATTTTTACCACATATTCTAGTGAGTATATTTTATCGTTACAAAGCTTCGAGTTTGCTAAAAGGTAACTCAGAGGTATACTTTCAACATGTTGACACTTTTAACCCCTGTAGTTTGTAATTCCTCACTTTCTTTCATTTTCAGCTTCGTATGATCCATGATCTATTCGTTTGAAGTTATAAACATCTTGTAGGGTTATTGTAGGGCATATTTATCCATTGTTGACACTTTGGACCCTTATATTCACATAGTTTCTCTGTTTGTCAACTTTAGTCCCTCTAAAGTACTTTTTCACATATTCAAAGCTTATGACACGTGTCAGTACTTTATTGGAAATATATTTTCGAGGTGTTACATCCTCACCCCCTTAAATGAAATCTCGACCTCGAGATTTACTGAAACAAATGAGGGTATTTTTCTTTCATCGTGGATTCCACCTCCCATGTGTATTCGGGACCTCTACGTGCATCCCATTTGACCTTAACAATAGGCACATGCTTCCTTCGAAGCTTCTTTACCTGTCGATCCTCAATCGACAATGGTTTTTCCACAAACTTCAAGCTCTCATCTATATGCACATCCGTATGTGGGATGACTAGTGAGTCATCAGCTAGACATTTCTTCAGATTGCAGATGTGAAAAACATTATGGATACCACTTAGCTCTTCAGGCAAGTTCAACTTATAAGCCACTGACCCAACACATTCGATAATCTCAAATGGTCCTATATACCTTGGGCTTAACTTACCTTTCTTACCAAAACGCATCACCCCTTTCCAAGGTGATACTTTAAGCAAAACTTTATCACCAACCTCGAACTTCCGAAATTTACGCTTTGGATCAGCGTAGCTTTTCTGCCTATCCCTGGCAGCTTTCAAGCGATCGCGAATCTGGACAATCTTGTCTGTCGTTTCAAAGACCAATTCAGGTCCTGATAATTGAACTTCTCCTACTTCCGCCCAACAAATAGGTGTTCTGCATTTTCTACCATATAATGCCTCAAAAGGCGCAGCCTTAATACTAGTATGGTAGCTATTGTTATAGGAGAACTCGATCAATGGCAGGTGGTTATCCCAACTACCACCTAAATCAATCACACATGCACGAAGCATGTCTTCTAATGTTTGGATGGTGCGCTCACTCTTCCCGTCCGTCTGTGGATGGTAAGCCGTACTAAAATTCAAGCGCGTGCCCAATGATTGTTGGAAACTTCTCCAGAAATGAGAGGTGTATCTCATATCTCTGTCAGAGATAATTGACACTGGTACACCATGCAGAGCTACAATCTTATCTACGTACAACTGAGCTAACATGTCAGAGCTGTAAGTTTCCTTAATGGGAAGAAAATGTGCTGACTTAGTCAGTCTATCTACTATGACCCATATAGTATCATTTCCCTTCCTTGTCTTTGGTAATTTAGTGATGAAATCCATCGTCACCATCTCCCACTTCCATGTGGGAAGTTCAGGCTGTTGTAGTAAACCTGACGGCTTCTGGTGCTCAGCTTTGACTTGCGCACACGTCAGACATTTAGCTACATAAGCAGCTACAGACTTTTTCAAGCCTATCCACCAATAGTTTGCCTTTAGATCCTGGTACATCTTATCAGCTCCAGGATGAATGGAATATTTGGAACTGTGGGCTTCCTGGAGGATAATGTCTCGAAGTCCTCCAAAAACTGGAACCCATATTCGTCCATTCAATCTCAGCATTCCGTCTCTGTCATAGGATAACTGATCCTCAGTTACTCCTAGCTTTTCTTCAGGATAGTTAGCTTCCAACACAGCTTCCTTCTGTGCAGCTAACAACCTTTCGTTCAAACTATTCTTTATTTCAATGCTCTTGGCATTGATTCTTATCGGCTTCACTTTTTCCTTCCTGCTTAAGGCGTCAGCAACTACATTTGCCTTGCCTGGATGGTATCTTATCTCACAATCATAATCATTTAAGGTTTCCATCCAGCGTCGCTGCCTCATGTTCAAGTCCTTCTGATTGAACAAGTGTTGAAGGCTCTTGTGATTTGAATAGATCACACACTTGGTTCCATACAAATAGTGCCTACATAGTTTCAGTGCAAATACAACGGCACCCAGCTCCAAGTCATGGGTGGTGTAGTTCTTCTCGTGCACCTTTAACTGTCGTGAAGTGTAGGCAATAACTTTGCCTTTCTGCATGAATACACAACCCATACCAGTGTGTGATGCATCACAATACACCACGAATTCTTCTATTCCATCGGGCAATGTTAACACTGGTGCATTGCTCAACTTTTTCTTCAGATTGTCAAAGGATTCCTGCTGCTTAGGGCCCCAATCAAACTTAACCTTTTTACGTGTCAACGAAGTTAGGGGCGCAGCAATCCTTGAGAAGTTTTCGATAAATCGCCTATAGTATCCTGCTAATCCAAGAAAGCTGCGAATCTCAGTAGGCGTCTTTGGCTCTTGCCAATTCATAACTGCTTCTACCTTAGCGGGATCCACTTGGATATCACGCTCACTTACCACATGTCCAAGGAATTGGACTTCTCGAAGCCAAAATTCGCATTTCGAAAATTTGGCGTAGAGTTTCTCATGATGTAGAAGTTTAAGAATACAACGAAGATGTTTCTCGTGGTCAGCTTGGCTCTTTGAGTAGATGAGAATGTCGTCAATGAAGACGATGACAAATTTATCTAAGTGATGCTTGCAGACGCGATTCATGAGGTCCATGAATGCGGCAGGAGCATTAGTGAGCCCAAAAGGCATCACTAGGAACTCGTAATGACCATAACGAGTCCTAAATGCAGTTTTATGTACATCTTCATCCTAAACTTTCAACTGATGGTAGCCTGACCTTAAATCGATCTTAGAAAAGTAACTTGCCCCTTGAAGTTGATCGAACAAATCGTCGATCCTGGGCAAAGGATACCTATTCTTGATAGTGACCTTATTAAGCTCACGGTAATCGATGCACAGACGCATCGATCCATCCTTCTTCTTGACAAAAAAGATTGGCGCTCCCCAAGGAGACGAACTAGGTCTAATGAAACCTTTGGCTAGCAGATCATCTAACTGTGTCCTTAACTCCTTCATTTCTGCCGGCGCCAACCTATAAGGTGCTCTAGCAACAGGTGCTGCTCCAGGGATGATGTCGATTTGGAATTCTACTTGCCTATCTGGTGGTAAGCCAGGCAGTTCATCAGGAAAAACTTCAGGATATTCCGAAATGACAGGGATGTCTTCAATCTTAGGCTTCGGCTCATCAATAGTAACCTGTGCCATATAAATGACACATCCCTTCTGCAGGCATCTAGATGCCTTGAGCATAGATATTTGCTCAGGCAATCCGTGCTGGGTATCCCCCTGAATGGTAAGTGACTCACCAGACGGAGTTTTGACTACCACTTGCTTTCTGTTGCACACAATCTGGGCTTGGTTATGCGATAACCAATCCATACCTATAACTATATCAAAACCGGCTAACTTAAAGGGAAGTAAGGACAAAGGAAAAGAGTGGTTCCTAATAGATATAACACATCCATCTAAAATAGTTGAGGCGGTTTCTATGGTTACATCTGCTAATTCCACCTCATACTTCACACTTAAGGCTTTTACAGGTAATTTCAACAACTCACAAAATTTGTTATCCACAAAAGACTTATCCGCTCCAGAATCAAACAATACTCTGGCATAAACATCATTTATGAGAAAAGTACCTGTGATTACGTTGTCGTCCTGGACAGCTTCCTTTGCGTCCATCTTGAAGACCCTGGCATTGGTCTTCTTGACATCTTCCGGCTTCTTGGCGTATTTAGGACAGTTGGTTTTAATGTGCCCCTTCTCATTGCAGTTGTAGCATGTGGCATCTTTAATCTTCTTGCAATCAACAGTCTTGTGCTCTTTAGACTTGCACAACCCACACGCAGGTGATCCTAACTTAGACTTGGACTCAAGTCGGCACTTTCCAAAGTGGCGTTTTTGGCAAGTCTTGCACTTCGGATTTTCCTCAGCTTGCTGGCTACCCTTGTTGGATCCAGACTTCTTTCTGGAGTCAGTATTACCCTTATGCTTTTTCTCAGACCTTCGTGAGGTATCATCCTCACGCTTCCTCTTACCTTCTTCTGAATTTCTTAGTGATCTCAACCTGACCACGTCTAAGGTAAGGGATAGGGATAGATCAGCTGCTGATCTAAAGGTAGCAGGCCTTGATGCCTTAACACTGGCTTTAATTTCTGGGGCTAAACCCCCGATGAAGCGAGCAATCCTTTTGGGTTCCGGGGTTACTAGATATGGAACCAACCTTGATAGGGTATTGAAACTGGTGAGGTAAGCTTGACAATCTAAATTCTTCATCACCAATGATAGGAAATCTGATTCAATTCTTTCGACCTCGTGCTGCGGACAATAATTCTCCTTAATAAGAGCAACGAACTGATCCCATGACAAGTTGTAGAGCAGGATATTTCCAGCAGCCTGAATGAGAGATTTCCACCATGCCAGTGCTTCTCCCTTGAAGGACTGGGATACATACTTCACTACATCCCTTTCAGCACAACCGCTAATGTCTACTACCATGTCCATTTCATCCAACCAGGTCATACAATCTATTGCTCCCTTCTCCCCGGTGAAGTCCCGAGGTTTGCAAGAAACAAAGTACTTGTAGGTACAGGACTTGGTGTGAGGTTTAGCATCAAACACTATCTTCTTTGAGGGTACACTGTTTTGATTAGATGAAGGTCGATCATCATCTTTCTTGGGTTCATCCTTCTTAAAGGGTGGTTTGCTATGAGCCTCCGAGTGGATCTTAGGCTTGGAATGTGGTGCGGATCGGGTCCTACTTCAGGTCCCACTTGATTCACTATACTGCCTATTTATTGCTTTGGTAACAGCATTTTCTACTAATGCTTGCAGCTCCGCACCAGTTACTAGTATTTTAGCATTTTCAGGGTTTTCCTCTGAATGACTGTTTATTTCTTCAGATTTGGCCATGTAGCTTTAATTGCTACATAAAGAGAGTAAGGACAAGGTTTATTTAGAATTATAAACAATACCATCATTCTTGATGATTTATTAACTATGGTTTTATTAGCCATTTTAGTTAATTTGTTAAGTAATTTCATTCGGGACTTTTCACTAGTAGCCCTTAAAATATAATATTGGCATAATAGGCCTTGTCACGTGGACAAATTTCTAAATTATAAGTTTAGATCTTATAGGATCTAGTTACTAGGGTTTGAATTTAAAATTCATTACCTTTCTTGGCAGGGAGTTTATAAATTACGACTGCCTTTTGTCTTATACGACATTAGTTATAGCCCGTAGGCATTACATCACAATCAGATGTATAAATAATAATAAAGAATTGGAATAATTTATTAAAAGGGTGACTTGTGTGATTTTGCGGATCACATTAGCCAAGAATGTTAACATGTTTGCAGATGTTAACAGAGATTTGAATCTTTTAAATAGGTTTTACCATATTGGCAAGGTCTTATTATGACATACAAGCTAGGTCTTACCTTTTAAGATTCTTATTACTTTATTAAAATGGTAAATTTAAAAATGAATGTTATTTTTCATTTATCCACATATTATATTTATGCATATAATTTTTTTTAAATAAAAATGAACTAACCATTTCATCAAAATTAAACTAGTACAAATTTGCCCTAAACGGGACTTTTACATAACTAACATGCCCACGCAAGGGCCAACTAACAAACACACCCACGCAGGGGTTAACAGGAAAAAACATGCCCACGCAGGGGCAGAACATAAAAATATGCCCACGCAGGGGCAGAGTACAGAAACAAATGTCCTCGCAGGGATATGATTACTGACGTGAAGTCGTGGTCACAATCAAATTTAATCCCAATAACAACTATATAGATAGTGGCAAGTGGGTATCGAACACAGGGAGTTTGTGGAATATGTGTTATTTGAAAGTTTATCTAATTTAACTAAATTAATCTAATTGCAAGAGAAATAAAATTCAAGAGTTTATATGAGTGAATTGGTTTTAGACTAAATTAAACTAATTAAATTGCAAGAGAAAAGTTTGGTTGTAAGCAAATTAGAGACAAATGACCATCCTAGATTTCCGGTTTGTTTCGACATTCATATTATCATTCCACTAGAAAGAACTACATAGACATAGCTCATGCATGATTACTTGCAGTGATGAAAGGGAACTAAGTACTCAGATTCCTAGAACGTGAGGTTGTTACCCGATGATCAATCAACCCTTACCCAATCCTAATTCTACCCATGATATCTCGATTGCCAACGGCACCAAGAACGTATGGTTTCAAACTAGATTAACATAAGAATTAACAAGTTACTAACAAATAATCACACACCATAACAAACCAACCATAAAGATAAGGATTGCTATTCTAGAAATTAGGAAATCAAATACAAAATGTCTCAAGCAAACCTTCAATCTAGGACGATCATAAAGTGTTTAGCCACACATGGCTCGAATCATGATAATAATTTCAATGTTCAAGGGAATCAAAAACATCAAACAAATGTTAGGAATTGTTCCAAACCAAGCAAGACAGCCAAAATTCGCCCCTAGTGAGTCCCAAAACCGTCCAATGATGATAACACTTGAAAAGACACAATAAAAACTGATTTAAGTGGGCAGTTACGTTTCTGATCGCAGCCACCACCGTAATTGACGGCTCCACCGTAAATTACGGTGGACTTGATTTGTTTACGGTGGCAAGAGACTGATTTACGGTGGCTACCAGGTGACTTTCAGGTCCACCGTAAATTACGGAAGGACCGTAATTTACGGTGGAAGGCTGATGTTTCTTCTTGCCGTCGAGATAATGATGATGTTATTAATGAAAAGTCAAGACCCTCCAATCTCTTCACATGTGCCGCCCAAATCCAGCCCATGTGCGGCCCATGAGTGTGCTGATGATCAATCATGAGGTCCTCCAAAGTCAAAAGTGTTGTCTGCCCAAGATAAATAATCCCACATGATGTTGCAACTCCAAAGTCAGCCATGATGATGATTTGATATAATTGCAGATGATGTTTGCTGTTGTTTGGCGGCCCAATTATAGGAGTCCATGAGCGGCCCACAACTCCAAGAACAATTATGTGTTGTTGACTTTCCTTGTGAACGGCCCAATCAAAGTCTACGATGTCGGCCCAATCAAACAAATTCAAAGACTTGTGATGGCCCTTTGTCGTGTTCCACATGATGTCTTTGACGGCTCCAATCCAAAAGAATGTCTTGTGCTTCTTTCTTTTACTTGAGACATGAGAAGTAATATTGATGATGTCATCAAACCTCAAGTCCATGTGCTTCTGATGAGATTGTGATGATGATTTAATAAAAAGGAACAAATAACTTGCACACCTCCCAAGTCTCATGCCGTCCAAGATGATTTATGTTGCATTATGATGAGATTGTTGACTTTGATGTTTTGTTGAGGAACCCTCCAAATCACGTGATCTTCTCATGTTTATATAGTCATGATGTGATGAATATTAAAAATAATAAATCCTTCTCACCAAAACACTTGCGTTGTTAACACGTATCATCAACCGTAGCCTACGGGTTCCAATTTAACCGAATTAAGTGATTTACCTGCAAAACACACGAACACTCGTAGGTACTAAGTTCAAGCAAATAACCAAGTAAAGCATGGAATTTTAATCTTTTTAAACCACTTAAGGGTTGTCCTACGGACCACCCGTCACATCCCCACACGTACCCGTTGCTTGTCCCAAGCAACTCGTTCATTAACCATTTTAAACCACAAGCGATCAACATGCAAACCAAACTAAATGTGCCGTCCTTTTACTAACTTTCAATCATACCACAAGACACACCACTCACAAGAACTCTCGGTGATAAGAATTATTAGCATAATGCTAAACCACTCAATGCGTGTGTGTGTGTGTGCGACAATAAGCTTGTATATAAATCAATTCTCCTCCTATTGAGTATTTAGCATGCTTATGAATCAAAGGGACTTACGGGTTGCAACGGGGCTAGGTGTAAAGGTAGGAAAATGGTGGAATATATATGCGAGAGCTAATTGATTTGACCCGGTTTTTATTTCTACTACAAAACAAAACAAACATCAATTATATACACAACTTCTTCAACATTCTCAACTACGATTGCAACTAAATATATATTTTTTTTTCTCTTTCTCTTTTTTTTTCCTTTCTTTTTTTTTCATCATTTTTTTTTTTTCATTTTTTTTTATAACACATCAAACTCAACAATATATACAAGAACATCAATACTACATACTAAATCTCCTAAACCGGGTCATCTCAATAGGTAAAATTTTTGTAGGAAGTAGGCTCGGGTCACAATCGAATGGTCTAAGGCTCAACATGGCTTTCTAAGGACCAAACCCCCACCCCTCACAATACCAAGCTCATATATGTAACGTATGAGGTCCAACCCACCAATCCCGCACTCTCACACATCTAGACAAGGCTTCCTAAAAGTCCCCCTATCATTTTCAAAAGCATGCTAATTCTAGGATTTAACAAGTATTCGTACACAAGTTCTATTAACACAATAAACACACAGCCACTCAAAACAAAGAAAAATCTATAATAATCATATGTGGCTCAAATCCTCACCAAGAAAAGGACTAGAAATGGGTGTCGGTGTGTCAAGTGGAACAATATCAAGTTTTCAAATTTTTACAATTTTCGCTCGGGTTTACAAAATTTTTAAAACTATCAAAAATTTCTCCCATCCCCACACTTGGGATACATTGTCCCAATGTATGGCTTTGAGGGAAAGATCGCTTTTAACCCACAACATCAGCCTTTGCTTAAATTCTCAAACCCCAAATTTCTTTTTGGTTTTTTTTTATTTTTATAAACAAAAACAAACTAATAAACTAACAATATTTCAAAGCTAAAGAACATGACAAGTCTAAGGAAAAAGTACATTAACCTGGTAAAGTTTGGCACAACAGATATTGTAAATGATCCAATTTCCTTTCACCACCTTTACACAAATATCCGCACATCTTCCCCACACTTGAGTGTTGCCATGGCCCTGAAACAAAGAAAACTAAAGAAATAACAAGATCAGTGAAAAACCTCGGGTTGCCTCCCGAGCAGCGCTAAGTTTTCAGGTCTTCAGCCAGACCGAGCCACCCCCATTTATGGTGGCTCAAAGAATCGGTTCCTGCCATCTCCATCACTTCCTTGTGCCATTGAACAAAATACATCTATCTTGTTTTGACTCGGTGGGTAATCAAATACACTCTTGCTCGCACCCATATATGTTTCTTCACGGTCCGGTGGGTGCTTTTTTCTCATTCGTGGTAACACATTTTTCATACAATCACTAGACTCGCCACCATTTCCCTCAATGGACTCATAACTAATCACTCTAGTTTGAACATCAAAGGACAACTTACGGTTCTTTTTGGTCATGGTAATAATCTCGTCTCTACAATTAATTTGAGCATTTGCTGTGTATAGAAACGGTCGACCTAAAATTACCCTTTGTTGTGATGCCATGTTGGTAGAAGCATAGTCCAAAACTAGAAAATCCACCGGGTATTCAAACTCTCCCAACTGAATCTTAACATTCCTAACCATTCCCCGTGGACGCCTCCAACTTCCATCCGCCAAGCTCACCATGGTGTCTATACCTTCAAGTGGACCAAAGTCGTACATATCATATAAATCGCTTGGTAGCACACTCATGCTTGCCCCGTAGTCCAACAATGCGTGAGAGATTTTTAATTTTCCCACACGGATAGGCCCGATTGGCACTTCACACTCTTTATCATTCTCGACTCCGGCATCTTTTTCCAAACCTGCATTCACTTGACACGAAGAAGTTAGACATTTTTCATTAAATTCGGTACTAGGAACGGTGCTTACCACATTGATGTTAATGCTTTTTATGTTCTTGGGATTTGGCACTGTATCACTTGGTAGTTGGCCTTTTGCTTTCTTCAAAATCGCCACTTCACTCGCAAGTTGACCCATTTGAGTAGTCAAAGTTTGAATACCTTTATCACGGGCCTCATCCTTTTGCATTCGAACCTCATCACGTTGATTCATTTGTTGCATTTCAACTTGCATTGCCTTCAACATCTCCATTACTTCGTTTCCACCCGAAGAGCTTTGACCCGTTTGATATTGCCTTTGAAATCCTTGGTTTCCTTGGAAATTCGGGTTAGCTTGATTTGAAGGGTTCCCATACCGAAAATTTGGGTGGTTCCTCAACCCGGGGTGGTATGTATTTGAATTCATGTTGTTGTAGTTTCTACCACCCCCTCCTTGACCTTGACCTTGAATAGCATGAACCTCTTCGTATTGCCCTTCCACCATCCCTTGGCAATTTTCAGCCGCGTGACCTATTTCATTACATAAAGCACAAACATCATAAATTTGGTTAGTAGTTTGAACATTACCATCATCTATGGCGTGCACTTGTGATCGGGCAATGGCCGGTCGGGCTCTCCTAGATGCTTGAGCTTTTCTTTTTGATGTAGTGGCCATGTTCTCCAAAAACTCCCAATCATCATTTTCGTAGTTTGTACCGAAAGTCCCACTGGTAATAGACATGAGATCACGAGCATCTTCAGCACTCAACCCCTGGTGAAAAGCATTCATTAATTCCCACAATTCAATTCCATGGTGAGGGCAATTTTTAATCATCATGTTGAAACGTTCAAATGCCTCATGGAACATCTCACCATGTTGTTGTTGGAAGCTTCTCAATCCCTTTCTAGCATCGTTTGTCTTTTGGGCGGTATAAAATTCATCGAGGAAAGTTTGTTGCATCTCTCCCCATGTGTAAATAGATGCTGAAGGCAAAGTGTAAAACCACTTCTTTGCCTTATCCTCCAAAGAGAACTGAAATAAGACCAACTTGACATCATCGGCCGAAAAACCTTGACTCCCAAAAGTGTTGCAAATTGAGTCATAGGCCTCTAGATGGAAATACGGCTCCTCCGTTGCTAGCCCTTTGTACTTCGGTAGACTTTGCAACGAATTTGTTCTTACTTCAAAAGTTCTCCCTTGGTTGTTATGAGGGATAACCACCGGTGAAGGATTTTGAGTAATGATTGGCCTGAAATGTGCTTCTATCCCCCGTGCTTGTTCCCTAAGATGCCTTCTTGGAACACCCACTCGACCCCTTGGGCGAATAGGACCCATAGGTCTTGGCATATGCCCTTGTGGTGCGATTGGTTGTTGAAATTGTTGTTGGGGCATCAGTGGGTATTGAATCGGCCTTTGGAATTGCGGTTGTACATTTTGTGGCTGAATTTGTTGCAAAGGAATAGGGCGTTGCATTGGTGGCCCTTGTGGCCTCGGCCGAATGTGTTGTGGTATGAGTTGTTGTTGTGGAATCCCACCAACACTTGACATCCCTTGAGATTGACCCGGCACACACCCAAACTCTCCTTGATCTCCATCACCCCCATAAGCATATCCTTCTTCCTCGTATCCCTCAAACTCTTCTTCATAACCTTCAAAATACCCATCTCCTCCTATACCCGAAGATTGCATATAAGGATAAGACGAATATTGCATACCGGGTTGGTTTGATGGTCGATATGTAGAGGTAGTATGGATAACGGTTGAGCTTTGTGGTAATGAGTGAGTAGAAGACGATTGACCCGTAGTTGGAGGAAAGAAGTGTGAAAGTGGTGGAATTGTTGCGGAAGGGCTATAGGTGAGAGTAGGTTCGACTTGGGTAGTAATAGGTGATGTGGTGTTGGTTGATGTAACTCCATGTGGTGAAGTAAATTCGGTAGTAGAAATAGGCATGGTGGTATTTGGTGAAGGTTGTGTGGATGTAGGAATGAATGATGAGGTCGTTTGACCCGTTGTAGGTGGTATTTGTGGTTCGTCCATAATGTTTCTTGGTGTAATGGGTGAAGTGGGTGAACCAACGATTCTGTTTTCGCGTAGTAAAACTCGGTTCTGCCTTAGTGTTCTTTCGATTTCCGGATCAAATGACAATGGTGACGCTTTGTGAGAGCCTCTAGTATGCATGCACCTGTAGAACCTGCACACTAAACACACCAGTGTAAACCCGAAAATAACAAAGCAAAACTAACAAACTGACACACGTTGCGCACTACTCCCCGGCAACGGCGCCAAAATTTGACGTGAAGTCGTGGTCACAATCAAATTTAATCCCAATAACAACTATATAGATAGTGGCAAGTGGGTATCGAACACAGGGAGTTTGTGGAATATGTGTTATTTGAAAGTTTATCTAATTTAACTAAATTAATCTAATTGCAAGAGATATAAAATTCAAGAGTTTATATGAGTGAATTGGTTTTAGACTAAATTAAACTAATTAAATTGCAAGAGAAAAGTTTGGTTGTAAGCAAATTAGAGACAAATGACCATCCTAGATTTCCGGTTTGTTTCGACATTCATATTATCATTCCACTAGAAAGAACTACATAGACATAGCTCATGCATGATTACTTGCAGTGATGAAAGGGAACTAAGTACTCAGATTCCTAGAACGTGAGGTTGTTACCCGATGATCAATTAACCCTTACCCAATCCTAATTCTACCCATGATATCTCGATTGCCAACGGCACCAAGAACGTATGGTTTCAAACTAGATTAACATAAGAATTAACAAGTTACTAACAAATAATCACACACCATAACAAACCAACCATAAAGATAAGGATTGCTATTCTAGAAATTAGGAAATCAAATACAAAATGTCTCAAGCAAACCTTCAATCTAGGATGATCATAAAGTGTTTAGCCACACATGGCTCGAATCATGATAATAATTTCAATGTTCAAGGGAATCAAAAACATCAAACAAATGTTAGGAATTGTTCCAAACCAAGCAAGACAGCCAAAATTCGCCCCTAGTGAGTCCCAAAATCGTCCAATGATGATAACACTTGAAAAGACACAATAAAAACTGATTTAAGAGGGCAGTTACGTTTCTGATCGCAGCCACCACCGTAATTTACGGCTCCACCATAAATTACGGTGGACTTGATTTGTTTACGGTGGCAAGAGAGTGATTTACGGTGGCTACCAGGTGACTTTCAGGTCCACCGTAAATTACGGAAGGACCGTAATTTACGGTGGAAGGCTGATGTTTCTTCTTGCCGTCGAGATAATGATGATGTTATTAATGAAAAGTCAAGACCCTCCAATCTCTTCACATGTGCCGCCCAAATCCAGCCCATGTGCGGCCCATGAGTGTGCTGATGATCAATCATGAGGTCCTCCAAAGTCAAAAGTGTTGTCTGCCCAAGATAAATAATCCCACATGATGTTGCAACTCCAAAGTCAGCCATGATGATGATTTGATATAATTGCAGATGATGTTTGCTGTTGTTTGGCGGCCCAATTATAGGAGTCCATGAGCGGCCCACAACTCCAAGAACAATTGTGTGTTGTTGACTTTCCTTGTTAACGGCCCAATCAAAGTCTACGATGTCGGCCCAATCAAACAAATTCAAAGACTTGTGATGGCCCTTTGCCGTGTTCTTGTGATGGCCCTTTGCCGTGTTCCACATGATGTCTTTGACGGCTCCAATCCAAAAGAATGTCTTGTGCTTCTTTCTTTTACTTGAGACATGAGAAGTAATATTGATGATGTCATCAAACCTCAAGTCCATGTGCTTCTGATGAGATTGTGATGATGATTTAATAAAAAGGAACAAATAACTTGCACACCTCCCAAGTCTCATGTCGTCCAAGATGATTTCTGTTGCATTATGATGAGATTGTTGACTTTGATGTTTTGTTGAGGAACCCTCCAAATCACGTAATCTTCTCATGTTTATATAGTCATGATGTGATGAATATTAAAAATAATAAATCCTTCTCACCAAAACATTTGCGCTGTTAACACGTATCATCAACCGTAGCCTACGGGTTCCAATTTAACCGAATTAAGTGATTTACCTGCAAAACACACGAACACTCGTAGTTACTAAGTTCAAGCAAATAACCAAGTAAAGCATGGAATTTTAATCTTTTTAAACCACTTAAGGGTTGTCCTACGGACCACCCGTCAATTACAACACTAAAAATAAACAAACAAACAAGGATTTAACGATCCTTCTTGCTTTTTCCCTTGATCAAATTCACCATTTTCTTGAACATCCCTTGGTTATGCCTACGGTCTTCCCGCACCTCCTGCCGCACCTCATTTATCCCTTGAAGGATTTCTTGAAACTGTGGCGGTGACATCACCGGCGTCTGCGGTGGTTGCTGATAAAGCGGAGGTTGAGGGGGCGGCGGTTGCTGATACCCA
Organism: Helianthus tuberosus; assembly: GCA_030545235.1. NCBI lineage: Eukaryota > Viridiplantae > Streptophyta > Magnoliopsida > Asterales > Asteraceae > Helianthus > Helianthus tuberosus. Next base: position 54,142,653 of record CM060388.1, on the reverse strand, counting down.
TATGGTGGGTATCCATAAGTCGGGTGTCCCGTAGTCCAGGGACCTCCATAGGGACCTTCCGGATGGGGAGCGTTGTAGTTCACAGCTACCCAGTAGGAATCCTCTGCATAGTTGTAATTTGTGTGGATCGGCTGCTCGAAGGGATTATATGCCGCCGCACCAGTGTAAGCAGGAATTGGGTCTCCAAAACCCAGTGGTGGTGGCGGCGCGACTGGCGCAGAATTTACCTCTGAGATGGGGTGTGAAGATTCTCCCATCTTCGGTTCTTCATGAAGTAGCGAGTATCGGCTGCCACTTGAAAGTGGAGGGGTGTTGTTGCGCACTCCTCCTCGCGCGGATATTCGCAAGGTCGTTCTCCTTCGCCTCGGGGGCTCCGGAGGCTGTTGCAGTGGTGGTGGTGGCGGTGGAGTGACCGCTACAAATCGAGAATCCTCGGAAGGATTCTGTTGCTGCTGTGGCTGCTGCTGGTGGTGCAGGGGAGAGTTGTGGTAACTGGGGGTAAACGCCCAGTCACACTGCCGGAATCTCTCCTCGTAGCTGTCGGGACCATTATACGGCAATCCCACAAAAGGTGACCCATCTGAAATTTCGATGGGGTGGTTAGGAGTTCCCGATGGTGGCGGTGCAGGATCGGTGTCCTCATCTATATCCATCGCGTTGCCACCGGAAAAATGATCTTCAGGTCCAAGTGGGTTAAAACCCACTGGTTCACCAAGGTAGTCGGCAGGGTTGAACTGGCCCTGGAAAACAGGTGATAGATGGTCGAAGGGTGAGTTATGTCCTTGAAGAGGTATGTAGCACTGGTGGGAGTTGTGGGGCTCATTTTCAGAATGAGGCCCGAAAGAGTGTGGAATAGAAGGGGAGGTACTCAGTGAAACTGAGCACCTAGCAGGCTCAATGTAGGTCCTCCAGGGCTCTAGAGGACCCGGGTTGTTGGGATCTGATGGTGTCCGCCGGTGCGATGGTCCGGCCTCGTGGTCATTTGGGGCGACAAGTGGCCCTTTTTTCTCTCCCACTTCCTCTCATCCTTGGCGGCATTTTTTCAACCTGTCAAAAACAAACAAGTGATACAACAAAAGAAATATATAAGACAAAGTTAGAAATAAAACAAATTGGATAATTCCTAAGTTCTTTGTCTAGACTCGAGAATCGAGGAAGGTGCAATTGTGTAGCTGAGATTAAACACAAAATGCTAGTGTTTAATTCACTCAGTGTTGGCTCTGATACCAACCTGTCACACCCCGATATTTCCACGTGTTACCGGTGGGCCCGGTGGGGAGTATCGTGACGTAGTTGATATCATCATTGTCAAACAACACAATATTTAAATACACAGCGGAAGCAAAAGATAGATTTATTCCAACCAAATAACTTGTAATATAAAATATCACAATGTAGTTGAAACAGATCCACAGGCGGATCGAAATAAAGAGGAAAACTGTTTAACAGACTTTGACACCTAGAGCTTTGCGAAAACTTGATTATTGATGTCTGGAGTATCCAGCCTATTACGTGTAGCACCTGCACTTAACCTTTTTGGAAAATAACGTCAGTTTACACTGGTAAATACAACTTACCTGACTCATTTTGAAAAGAGTTTGAAAATTGATTTGAATGCACTTCGGCAAAAATATATTTTATAACTTGGGACAATTATTAAATAATCATGTATACAGTTTTACTTATTTGTCGTCCATCAGGACAGATTAACTGACACGCCACAGGTATAATGCCCACAAGGATTTTTATTCCTCTAAGTGGATTACCTGTTTTTACATAATGCATCTGTCAGGTGTAAGCCTACACCACGTGCTTAGGTCGTGGCCATTTCGTAAAATGATGCCAAGGATATCCGGGACATGGTCATTTAACCCCCAAAGGCCATACACCAAATAATACATATTAAACAGGTTATGTAAATACATCAATCACAATCCGATTTAAATGACTATATACACCCGACCAAGCGGTACTTTTATAGTACCGTATCCCAAGCCCGTATAGGGAAAATAAGTTAAGAGTATTTACCTGAGCAATGTATAAGTCAAATACAGCAAGTACAGATGGCTTTTACTGGGCTCCTAATCTGGAACAAAGGTTTTTATTATCCTATTAGAATCCTAACGGGTCTTTAAATAAGCTTAAGCTTAGACCGGTCAGTTTTAAAGGAAGATACGGTTCAAACGCACGATTAAGCGAAGACCGGACAGAATGTGATTTAGACCCGACAAGTTTGAAGACTTGTATAATATGGGTATACTAAACACATTCTGGATTTTGAGACAAGGATGATAAGGTTTGACCCGTTTCGGCTAATATATGCAAACTAGTTACATAAGCCGCTCCGAACGCGAAAAGTGCGTAACGGGTAACCAAATGAGTCATATGAAAGTTTCCTAAGTTAATATACTTTAAATATGTTGTGACATCAGTAAGATATCTTCTATTATGCCCTGAATGGATTTAAACTCAAATTATGCCTTGTAAGGGCATTTTGGTCATTTAAAAAGTTATAAAAGAGTTTAATTAGTAATCTGAGTTACAGGTCTGATTCATTCAGTAAAAACACTTAATTTAATAAGTTATAACAGTAAGGTATGACCTATATGTGAAATTTATCACTTAAAACCAAACTATGCATTCTACAGGTATTTTGGTAATTTCACAAGGGCTAAAAGGGTCAAAACTAGAAGTCTGAGTTTGAAAACTTTTACTTACTGTTATTATATAAAAATCTATTAAAAATATCAGTAGGTATCAACCTTATATGTTTAATATAGTTTTAGTACATACTAAGCGTTAAAAACGCTTAAAAAGGCGATTTGGAGCCATTTCCGGGTTTTCAAAAGAAAGCTGATATTTTTATAATTCCAGAAGGCTTAAAATATTTTATTTATCAAATAAAAATAGTAGAAAAAGGTTTGGGGTCCAAAGGATTTGTAAAACTCATTTTATGGCTTAAAAGGGCAAAGCCGATATTAACCGAATCAAACTTAGAGACCTATGTTATGCTCAGCCAAAAATTAAATAAAAATATTCAAAAATCTCAAAATATTATATTACATCAGTGGGTAAAAAGTTTGATATCAAAAAGTGTATTTAAATAGGCTATACGCTAATTACGCCATTTAATTAACACAAAGCTTTCAAATTACGCTAATGAGCATAACTCTTAATCTAGACTTCAAACTGATGTCAAATTTTAGGTGCAAGTTTATAAATCAGTAACTAAGGTTTCTACTCTTTTACTTTTTCAAAAATCACGTTTTATAGTCAAAAGGGCATAATAGTCAACATTTAAGCATTTAACGGAAACATGCATATGAATCGGATAATTAGTGAACCAAGTTGTATAATCTCAGAGAGTTATACTTATATGAAACCTGGTCCAAAACAAGCTCTAAGGCAATTCTAAAACATGCATAAATGGGTCAGAACTGAAAGTCAAAGCAAAAGTCAAATTATGCGACTTCCGGTTCCGATCCGGGTTTAAACTGAAAATTGTCGAGTTGAATATGTTGGGACATGTTCTTACATTAGTTACCAAGTTATATTAATGATCAAACAGGTTGCATGTATCCTACATTGCTAATTATGCTTTAATTTGAAAATAAACATTCTGTTGACTTTTTAAAGTAAGCTTTGACTCGACAATTAACATAGTTAGAGTGGGAATCTGAAAGTACCCTTTTAAGGGTTTATTACCCACATAAATACCTACTTATAGGTACTTTCAATTCGAGAAATGACTGAGTAAATTTCATTTAATCTCGAAGTCAAACTTAAATTACGATGGTTTGACTTTTAGCTATTTAACTAAGCTAAAACGAATTAGAAAGGGTTAAGAATACTTACAAGAGTCCTAATAACGACTAGGGAGCCTAATGAATCCTTGTTGCTGACCAGAGAGCTCCAGAATTGAGAATGCAAGTGAATGTGCAAAATGGTTGCAACTTGAACTTCATATATAGCCAATTTAATCTCACAAGATGATGCCACAATGGTCTACAATTGTTACCAGATGTGTATAGGTGCCCCTATGCATGAAAAACCATTGGAGGGAGCCTCTGGTATAAGAAAACAACTGATCAAAGTCGGTTTCGTGGCTGTTAACTGGCATCTGCGTGTTTTTGTCGCTGGCAGGTTGTACGCGTGGCGCGAGAAACCCCTCGCGGGGCGCGTACAAGTGCGCAACCAGCCAAACAAGTTTCCCTTTATTAAAATTTAGTCTCTGGTCCTTTGTAACGTGGTTTTGGCTATTTTTCTTGCACTTTAGGCCTTCTAACCTGATTTTTAAGGATCTTAGGACTTTTACAAACTTGGTTAAGTCCTTGGTTAACCTTGTGCTTACCCGAAAAGTCACAAATTTCAACGTTGACGCTTTTAACCCTTCATACACGGTTTTGGTCATAACTTTCTCATACGATAACGAAACTTTATGAAATTTTTACCACATATTCTAGTGAGTATATTTTATCGTTACAAAGCTTCGAGTTTGCTAAAAGGTCACTCAGAGGTATACTTTCAACATGTTGACACTTTTAACCCCTGTAGTTTGTAATTCCTCACTTTCTTTCATTTTCAGCTTCGTATGATCCATGATCTATTCGTTTGAAGGTATAAACATCTTGTAGGGTTATTGTAGGGCATATTTATCCATTGTTGACACTTTGGACCCTTATATTCACATAGTTTCTCTATTTGTCAACTTTAGTCCCTCTAAAGTACTTTTTCACATATTCAAAGCTTATGACACGTGTCAATACTTTATTGGACATAAATTAACGAGGTGTTACATTCCTTCCTTGTGGTTTTCTAGTTTTGAATCGATGTTTTACTAATCAATTTTGCTTCTCCTTCCATACTGATTCGATTTGGGCTGAGAATCGATTTGGTCTCTGATGATCATGAGTTGAAGAACGAATTTGATTTAAACCCTAGGCTCTGATACCAATTGTGTGTCCCAATCTATAAACATTATATGAAAATAAAGATGAAACAAAAACAAGAATAAAACAACAGGAAGTTCAATTGAATGTGATTGTACAGAATGATTGTGAAGGTTTACAATTGAAAATCCTAACCCTATTTATACATATTGAAGAGTTGCGCCTGAACCATCGCATCTCTTGATGAAACGATGTGTCTTTTGATGTTTGTGATGTTTGGCGCCATCTGAAACAGCATACCTCCTTTGTGACCATCTCATCTCTTCATGTGTTGGTTGTACAATTTGCGTCTTGTTGCTTCTGGTCCTCGCACTTATCTAACTAATCTAAGTACATCATAAACCTATCTATTAACAAATTACATAACAACCCTAGAACTTTGACCCACATGGATTAAGGAATTACACATCAATAGTACTCGACTTAAATTCATAAGACGTTTGCCATCTATCTCGATGTAAATTCATAACACGATTAGTTAAAGTTATCAATTTGAAAAAAAAAATCACAGAAAAACTGTATACAGATATATAAAAAGTTTCACACAAACACTATGCTCTTGCGAACTCAATTGTAGCCTTCCCATCATGTGCTTTTCTAAAGAAATGCTTTACATAATCGGAGTAGAGTACATGCTTATAAAGTGGTTTCTCTCCGCTTTGAAGCACTTCTGGCAGAGGTCCGATAATGTCACTAGCCTTCGGATTCACAAATATAGGAACTGAAATCCTGTTACGAATCCCATTAGCACTTACACGATGCTCAACACTTTTGTACTTCCCGTTACTCATGATCTGAAGTGCATCTCCAACATTGACCACCAAAGATCCACTAACCGGAGGGACATGAATCCATTTCATAGTCTCTGTGTTTCTCACGTAAAGCCCCCCGATATCATCTTGAAGTAATATTGTTAGTGTGGATACGTCTGAATGACGCCCCACACCCACAGTGAGCTCAGGGTTAGGACATATGGGATAGTAATTAAGGTTACTCCTCTTTGACCCCATTAGATTTGATTCTTTCGTTTCATCGATCTCTTTTACGTTCAGCCCATTCATGAGTATCTCAAGTAACTTCTTTACAACGATTTCGGAACCCTTCATATATTCCATAACTTGATTCCTACCAAACATAACTTCAAACTTTAGCATGATAGATTATAGGTTGTCAAATACAACTACTTGCATGTAATCTAACCATTTTTACATACGGATTGGTTGAGTTAGGGACTTAGATTAAACTTGTTATAAAGAAAAATAACCTTAAAGTATTTGAATACCAGATCCAATTCTTTACCTGCAAACGGGAGGCCACTGAGAAGCAGCCTCATCATCTGAGACAAACAAGAGGCTAAGATAATCTTTCCACTCGAGTGCTTTCTCGCATGCAGGAGTAAAGCTTGTACCGTAGCGAACATTATTGGTAACCGATTGTTCTTTTGAATATTTCTTCTTTTCTTCAGCAGGCAACCCAAAAAATCTGTGTGTTGCATCTTTGACATCCTCAAGAACATGCATAGGGACACCATGGTTTACTATTTGAAAGAAGCCCCATTTCTGTGCTGCTTTACATATTGCTTCGGCTACTTCCGGATCATTACATCTGGACATATCAATAAGCGGGATAGAGTTGTGATGCGCTTCTGGAGTGCCCGTATCAAATCGTTCATGTGGAGGTTGAATGTATTGGCAGGGTAATGTCTTTAGTCCCAGTTCTGCTAAACCTTTCACTCCATGACCTTTGTTCACAACGAAATCGCGAATGTTTAGTGAGTTTGAGTTGATGATTGAGATTGAGATTGATGGAGCCATGGTTAAAGAGAGATGAGGTGTGAACATGAAGTGGATAATGTGATTTTAGTTGCTGCTATGTAGAAAATAGTGGGTCTGGTAACTTGGTAATATGGGATCGGTGTTGTTTTATACATGTAAAAGATTTTGGCTTAATTTGTTTGTTTTGTTAAAACAAAATATCTGTGTTATGAAAGGTCAATGATATCACAGTGACATGCAGCCGATTGATGAAAGAAAACAATTCTGTACGTGCCTTGTATTAATAGCGAAACGAAGAAAAAAAAAACCGCCATAGACAACAACATAATGAATATTTTCTTTCTTTTGAAAAGGTTAATTATTTCGGGTAAAATAACATTTGATAATTTTGATTATGATTATGAATGACTAACTTTATCAGTTATATCACGATTGTCTACTATTAACCAAATCAGAGGCGGAACCACAATATAATTAGCCGTAGCACGGGCTACAGCTCAACCCCGCGTATTCACAGTGTTATTTTTTTCGTTTTTATAGAAAGAATACCCTAAAAAAATACGAGGATACCCCTAACCATAAAAGTATGATAGTATAACAGTGTAAATCTAATTTTTTTTAAAAGCTTAAACATAATTGTTAATAGCCTATTAAGCTAGCCCATTAGCCTAAAACCCAAAATAATAATAAAACAATCCCATTTATATGTTGATTATGGTGGCGGCAATGGGCCTGTTTTATACGCAATCGAATGGGCCCAAAATTTTTGAACAATGTTATGGTTTGTGCAGTCAAAAAGGATTATTTTTTTCATAAAGTAAAAGTGGACGACGTGATGAAACGATTTAAGCTATGCAAAAAAAAAAAGAAGAGGACAAACCTATGAGGTATTTGTTTTACTTTATTTATTTATTGTCGTTTTTTTCGTATTGTATGATTGCACGGTAAAAAAAAATTGGGATACCCCTGATTTAATAGGCTAGTTCCGCCACTGAATGAAATTCGTGTGTAAGATTGTAGCCAACAAGGTACAATGATACAATGATAATCTTCATTAAATATAAGCATGAGTGGTCAATTAAGTTTAATGTAACAAGCTATGTTTAACGATGATCAGCTAATTTTAATCATATTAGACTATTATTCGTCGGAAATAAATTAGTATAATACCGTGTTATAAAATCGGATGTTTTGATTCAGTCACTTTGGAGTTTAAGGGTTTGGTCATGTTTCATTAAATCGAAACGTAAAGAAAAATAAAACTTGTTTCTAATGAGCGTATTAGAAACGGTGTAAACCCTAGTCCCCTATGTTATAAAACGATATTTGTAAACATTTTAATTTCAAACATGCGTGCTAGAAATGATTTTGTTATAATATAATACGTTTTAAAATGTTTTGGTAATTAACACCTCGTTTCCTAACATGAGTGTTAGATACGATTGTTATCTTAAAAGCATAGAGAAAATCAAGAACACACACAAGAAGCCTAAGAAAATGAGCAAACCATTACGTTCCACAAAAGTAGAAAGGAGTACTCTCTGCTTATTTCATCACCATTTTTCACCAACTTCATCTTTTTTCATAAACACATAATACTAGTTCACTCGGTGCAACCTCAAGTGTGCGAGTCATCTCCAACAGTACCACCTGCTTCCAGTGTTGTACTCTGAGAAATCGACTCAAAATTTGTTTTAGCGACCTATATGTTGAACACAAATACTCAGCCACAACTATCAACAGTTGGTTTGTTCATTCATACAGCCAAGGATATTCAAGCTCTCGTAGAATACAACGGTTTAATTTATTTACATAAAATTGTATTTTATCATTATATTAATTCATATTTGCATACGGTATTGTATACGAATAACGAGAGTATTGTAATAAGTTATATATTTTCTACTAACATTGAGCTTATTGTTATTATTATATTTGTTATTTATTTTGATATATAAAAAGTGACTCACTTTCCTACACTATCATTAAACACTAACTACAATGATACAATGCTAAATTCAATTAAATATAAGCACGAGTGATAAAGTTTGATGTAACTGGCTATGTTTAACTATGATCAGCTAATTTCAATCATATTAGACTATATATCATCAACTAAGCTAGATCGATTGTGATTGTTTTAGCTTATTCAAGTTTGTTATCATGTTATGTTTAATTGTGATTGATTAATTTAATTAATTATGTTTGAATTGATCGATTTCGACTTTATTAGCCATTACTGTAAAATGAAATTTGTTTGTATTAATCACCAACACATCATCCACTGGTTATAGAAAGATATGTAGTTAACGTTTTTATTTGTCTTAGTGCATTGGTTTAAAATAATTATATATTTGATTTTGTCTTATGTTAGTTTTTCGACGGTTTTAAAGATCGATACTTTTTATTTTAGTTTAATTTCTTTTAGCTATATTTATTAAATATTTTAACAATTCATGTATTTAATTTTAGCTCTAATTTGTTTCTCTTTTTTTCAGTTCTTGATCCGTCAAAGCATCACTAGACAATCTTTTGTCGCTAAACCGTAACTAAATTATGCCAGTTGAGGTTTTTTTTTTCTTTTTTCAGCTGATATAGGGGATTTTTGTCCATCAAGGATCCATCATTGAAGGTCATTTTAATAGCAGTTATACAGCAAGTAACTTTAGTTTAAATTCAAAAGCAGGTTTAGGAGGCAACAAGAAAAAAGAGCATTAGGGGCGACATCTTTAGGGGCGACATATAAAAAGTCGCCCCTAAAGGACCAATCCGTGTTTTAGCTTCGGGCAACAAGTCATGGCCGTAGATTAGGTAAATAATCCAATGGCTGATATTATTTTTCCCCAAGTCGCCCCTAATGGCTGATATCATCTATTTAGTACCGATTTGGTTAAAAGTTGGATGTCTTAAGTATGTTATAGTGGGCTCGGGTTTAATGACCCATTTGGTTAATGTTGTGCTTAAAACATGTAGTTTGTTTGAACTTATAATCTATATCTTATTTTGTAGGATTTCCTTGATGGTTTGTGTTGGAAGTTTAGTGTGAATGAAAGTCTCAAGTTGGTAATTCACCTTGTCCCACATCGGTGTGGAAGTGAAAAGATAGGCTATTTATAAGGTGAAACCTTAATGAAGCATTTTAAGTCTTATGACATGTTTTACCACAAGCCCTACCCCCGCGCGCGCAGGGGGGGTGCAAAAAATGGAACCGGATTTAGTTGAACTCGTGTATGCCCGCACGTCCTGCGGACACGAATGCAGCTCCGAAAACCCGGTTAGTAAGTTTTAAACTGAAATGATTACTCAGTATTAATGATGATTATTATTGAGTCTCAGTTTTAAATGGTTATTATTATCAGTTTTTAAAACTGTACTAATGACCATTATCAGTTTTAAAACGGTTTTCAATTCTCTGCAATAATGTCCAGAATTCGGTTATGAATTCTGTGACTATATAACTAGACCATACCAGCACAGTTGAAACACACCAAAATACAGACAGCTTCTTCTCTTCTCTGCAACGACATTATCCTGCTTCTTTTCAGGCAAGTGCTCAAGTCCGGCAGTGCGCTGTTGCTGCTTCGAACCGGCGTACCCTGGGAACAGACGGCGAATCTGTTTAAGGGAATTGTGTCAAACACAAGCCCGGTTCATTCTTCTCAGTTTACTGTTTCTTTATTTCTGTTTCAGATTATTGTGCAGTTTCGATCAGTACCAGATTTCTAACAAACTTAAACAGATTCCGTTTTACTAATTGTTTCTGCATTTGCTTCTTTTCAGAAGGACGTCCCAGCCCATGTCTACCTCTGTTTCTGCAGTCATGACTGCTGTGATGACTTCTGATGTTGCTGTTACAACCGGTCTGGTTGCACCACTGCCCAACGCAGTCTCACATGCTGAGAAACCTGAGAAATTCAACGGTCTGAATTTCAAACAGTGGCAGCAAAAGATGTTCTTTTATCTGACCACTCTGAACCTAGCACGGTTCTTGAATGAAACCGTTCCCCATGTGGATGAAGGGGATATGAATGCTCAATCAGTGAGCGCGGTTCATGCTTGGAATCATTCGGATTTCTTGTGCTGCAACTATATCTTGAATGGTATGGTTGATACGCTTTACAACGTGTATTGTAAAGCCAAGACTGCCAAAGAGTTGCGGGAGTCTCTGGACCGCAAATATAAAACAGAAGATGCGGGCACTAAGAAATTCGTGGTGGCTAAGTTCTTGGACTTCAAAATGATAGACTCTAAAACTGTCATTAGCCAAGTTCAAGAACTTCAAGTTATTCTTCATGATATTCATGCGGAAGGAATGGTGCTTAGCGAGACATTCCAAGTAGCGGCTATGATTGAAAAGCTACCACCAAGCTGGGTTGATTTCAAGAACTATCTCAAGCATAAGCGGAAGGAAATGACCATTGAAGATCTTGTGGTTCGCCTTCGCATTGAAGAAGATAATAAAGTTGCTTTGAAAAGGATTGATAATCCTGAAACGGCAAAGGCTAATATTGTTGAGCATGGCCAATCTTGGAAGGGAAACAAGAATGGGGAAAAGGTGGAAAGAAAGCTCATGGGAAACGCTCCAACCTTGGTCCTAAGGGGGGAGTTGGGAAAAAAAAGTTCCAAGGAACTTGCTATAATTGTCAGAAACAAGGCCATAAGGCCAACGAATGTAAGCTTCCAAAGAAGGAAAATGCTCGACAAGTTAACATGGTTCATGAGGTTGATAACCTCATTGTTATGATCACGGACCTCTCGATTTTGGTCACGGAAGTTAACTTGGTTGGGCAAAACCACAACGATTGGTGGATTGATACGGGGGCTACCCATCATGTGTGTTTTGATAAGAACCTGTTTAGCACCTTTAAGAAGGTGACTAATGGTGAAAAGGTTTTTATGGGAAATTCTACCACGACCGAAATCAAAGGCGAGGGGAATGTGGTTTTGAAAATGACTTCTGGAAAGGAACTCACTTTGTCAAATGTGTTGTATGTTCCAGAAATTCGTAAGAACCTTGTGTCGGGGTGGCAATTGAACAAGTTTGGGTTCAAAATGGTGATTGAGTCGGATAAGGTCGTGTTGACCAAAAATGGTATGTATGTTGGTAAGGGCTATGCCCTAAATGGAATGTTCAAACTCAATGTAATAGTTGTGAATGCAATGAAAGAAACCGCTACTAGTTCTACTTACTTGATTGAGTCTTCTAATCTTTGGCATGGTAGACTAGGTCATGTTAATTATAATTCCATTCGTCGTTTAATTAAACTTGATTGCATACCAACATTCGATATCGACTCAACTAATAAATGTGAAACTTGCGTAGAAGCAAAACAAACAAAATCCTCTTTCAAAAGGGTTGAACGAATCACCGAACCCCTCGAGATGATCCACACCGATGTGTGTGATCTAAAAGCAATTCCTACTCGTGGTGGGAACAAGTACTTCATCACGTTCATTGATGATAGTACAAGGTATTGCTATGTGTACTTACTTAAGAGTAAGGACGAGGCTATTGACAAGTTTATCTTGTTCAAAGCCGAAGTTGAGAATCAACTAAATCGGAAAATCAAAATCGTAAGGAGCGACCGAGGAGGTGAATATGTTTCACCTTTTATTGACGTATGTGCAAAAAGTGGAATCATCCACGAACTCACAGCTCCTTACTCCCCTCAATCAAATGGCATAGCGGAACGGAAAAATCGTACCTTGAAAGAAATGATGAATGCCATGATGATAAGCTCCGGTGTAAAACAAAACATGTGGGGGGAAGCAATCTTATCGGCAAATTATGTGTTGAACATGATACCCAATAAGAAAAAGGATGTAACACCTTACGAATTATGTACGGGAAAGAAAGCACCATATAAATCCTTGAAAGTGTAGGGGTGTCTAGCTAAGGTGGTGGTCACACCACCTAAGCGACTACCAATAGGTCCCAAAACGGTGGATTGTGTATTTATAGGATACACCCGTCCTTATGGTCCTTATCGTTTTATTGTGCATGATTCCAAGAACCCTGGAATATGCAAAGGCACCATAATCAAATCTAAGGATGCATCATGGTTTGAACATGTGTTCCCATGCTTAGATAAAAGTGAACCGAGTTCTTCTAGACCGGTTGAGGAAATTGTTCCCGAGGGTGAAGTTGAAAATGATGAACCTCGAGAACAATCTAAGACTGAGGAAGTTGAAATCAGGAAAGGTAAACGACAAAGGACTGAAAAATCCTTTGGACCTGAGTTTCTTACCTATATGGTAGAAGATGAACCTCAAACGTACCAACAAGCGGTACATTCCTCAAAAGGACCTTAGTGGAGGGAGGCAATCAAAAGTGAGATAGACTCTATCTTACAGAACCATACCTGGGAACTAGTGGATCTTCCTCAAGGATGTAAACCACTAGGATATCGATGGATCTTCAAGAAGAAGATGAAACCAGATGGAACCATCGATAAGTACAAAGCAAGGTTGGTGATCAAAGGATATAAACAGCGAGAAGGTTTAGACTACTTTGATACATATTCGCCAGTTACGCGAATAACATCCATCAGGTTGGTGCTTGCCATTGCCGCCATTAGAAATTTGGAAGTTCACCAAATGGATGTGAAAACAGCTTTCTTGAATGGAATTCTAGAGGAAGAAATCTACATGGAGCAACCCGAAGGCTTCACAGCTATTGGGCAAGAAAAGAAAGTGTGTAAACTTGTGAAATCCCTGTATGGATTGAAACAAGCTCCAAAACAATGGCATCAAAAGTTTGATCATGTCATGCTTGATGTTGGGTTCAAAATCAATGAATGTGACAAGTGTGTGTATGTGAAGGACACATCTGATGGATATGTCATTTTGTGTCTATATGTAGATGATATGCTCATTGCTGGAAGCGATGACAAAATCATAAAATCTACAAAGAACATGCTAAAAGCAAGATTTGACATGAAAGACATGGGTCTTGCGGATGTGATTTTGGGGGTCAAAATCACACGAACCCAAAGTGGACTCGTTTTAAGTCAATCCCACTATGTGGACAAAATTGTTGAGAAGTTCAATGCAAATGACTCTAATGAAGCTAGAACTCCACTTGACACAAGTCAACATCTAGCCAAGAATAGAGGTGAACCCGTAAACCAATTGGAATACTCAAGAATTATTGGTAGCTTGATGTATCTTATGAGTTGTACTAGGCCAGACATAGCATTTGCTGTGAGCAAGCTAAGTAGATACACAAGCAACCCTAGTTCAATGCATTGGAACTGTATCACTCGGTTGCTTCGCTACTTAAGATACACTCGGGAATACGGGTTGCATTATAATAGATATCCAGCAGTTATAGAAGGACATTGCGATGCAAATTGGATATCTGACACGAATGATTCCAGAGCAACAAGTGGGTATGTATTCACACTTGGAGGTGCAGCGATATCGTGGAAATCATCAAAACAAACGGTTATTGCTAGATCCACGATGGAATCTGAGTTCATCGCTTTAGATAAAGGAGGTGAAGAGGCAGAATGGCTACGTCAATTTGTTGAGGATATACCAAGATGGCCTAAGCCGGCAACGGCCATTTGTATACATTGTGATAGCCAATCGGCACTTGGCAGAGCTCGTAGCACAATGTATAATGGTAGGAACAGACATATCAGACGTAGACATAATACGATACGACAACTAATCTCTACAGGAATTATCACTGTTGACTACGTGAGGTCAAAGGATAATATTGCGGATCCGCTGACAAAAGGCCTAAGTAGAGAGTTAGTACAGAAGTCGTCCGTGGGAATGGGACTGAAGCCCTTGAAAAATGAAGTTCATATGATGGAAACCTAACTCAATAGACTGGAGATCCCAAGAATTGAGTTCAATAGGAAAACCTAATTGTATGAATAAGCAAGGTCACTGTGGGGGGATAACCCTACGCATTTAATAAGGTAGTTTATTATAAAGATTTATAAACTTCCTAGTCCATTCCTAAAAGTGACAAGTGTGAGGCTAAGCCTATGGCTTTTAATGATTCGACTAAAGTAAACATACAGAGTGAATCACCTATGTGAGAGAGAAGTGGGTCGCTTCGAAGGGTATTGTTGCGGCACAATACTTAATGGCTCTCACAGAACCAGGCATCATGTTCATGACCATAACAAATATAACTATGAGGACTTGACTTTGTCAGGGAGAGTCTTGTGTGAAGTGCATTGTCGTCTACACAAACGGCAGACGAGTTCAAAGACATCTAGTTCTACTCAGAGCTAGTGGGCTAAGTGCATTTCATGAGCGAAGGTTCAAAGGGTAACACCTACCTATCGTATGCAAAACTCAACTGCTGAAATGTAACAAGGAATTATGTTGTTTCTGAGATCGACCTCCATTCATGTGGGGGATTGTTGGAAGTTTAGTGTGAATGAAAGTCTCAAGTTGGTAATTCACCTTGTCCCACATCGGTGTGGGAGTGAAAAGATAGGCTATTTATAAGGTGAAACCTTAATGAAGCCTTTGAAGTCTTATGACATGTTTTACCACAAGTCCTACCCGCGCGCGCGCAGGGGTGGTGCAAAAAATGGAACCGGATTTAGTTGAACTCGTGTATGCCCGCACGTCCTGCGGACACGAATGCAGCTCCGAAAACCCGGGCTTGCGGGAGACAGTTTTTGCACTCGAGACTGGCTAATTATTTTTTAATTAGTCATTCAAACTGTAACGGTTGGGCTAGTTAATAAGTTTTAAACTGAAATGATTACTCAGTATTAATGATGATTATTATTGAGTCTCAGTTTTAAATGGTTATTATTATCAGTTTTTAAAACTGTACTAATGACCATTATCAGTTTTAAAACGGTTTTCAATTCTCTGCAATAATGTCCAGAATTCGGTTATGAATTCTGTGACTATATAACTAGACCATACCAGCACAGTTGAAACACACCAAAATACAGACAGCTTCTTCTCTTCACTGCAATGACATTCTCCTGCTTCTTTTCAGGCAAGTGCTCAAGTCCGGCAGTGCGCTGTTGCTGCTTCGAACCGGCATACCCTGGGAACAGACGGCGAATCTGTTTAAGGGAATTGTGTCAAACACAAGCCCGGTTCATTCTTCTCAGTTTACTGTTTCTTTATTTATGTTTCAGATTATTGTGCAGTTTCGATCAGTACCAGATTTCTAACAGTTTGTTTGAAAACGAAAGTTTTTTAGAACGCCTCTCAAAATTCATGAACTCAAAGAAGGCTTCAAAGAATGGCAATGAAGACAACATGGATGAGGATCAAGAATGATGAAAAAAAGATACTTGATGTTTATTATGTTTTATTTTAGACTTGTAACTTAACTAGACAAAGAAACGTGAAACGTGATGTTATTATGGCTTATTTTTTATTTGATATTGGTTTTATGTTTGGGTTAGAATTGTTGGGTATGTCTGGAAAAGATCAGCAGGTTTTGGTATTTGAAAAAACGGCAAAAAAACAAGAAAACAAAAAAAAATCTAATTTTTCCAGGAATGGACTTTTAGAGGCAACAAAAGTCGTCCCTAAGAGCATTCACATCCAAGGAATCATATTATGTGTGGTGTTTTTAAAATATAAAGAGTATAAAAAATGGTTGTGAGTGAAGGAGAGAGAAAATGTTACTGTTCATCTGTATATTTGGAGGGACATTGTTCCCCCCTATAATTTTTTAATATATTTTGAAAGTGGTTGTGAGTGGATGGGAGAGAAAATTTAATGATAAAGGTATAAAAAAATATTGTTTAATTGAAAATGGGAGACAAAATGTAGTGTTTTTTAGTGTAATTTATGGTGAAAATATAGTGGAATGGATGTGAATGCTCTAAATGTATAAGCATGAGGTCATATGCTGATGTCATCAATGAACTTTTAGGGGCGATAATTGTCGCCCCTAAAGATCCAACACCATTATCGACAACAGTTGTCGTCCCCAAAGGTCAATAGTGACGAGGCATTAGGGTCGACATTGCGACATGTCGCCCCTAATACCTTTAGAGGCGATTTTCTGTATCAATAGGGACGACAAGCTCTGATTTCTTTTAGTGAAGTTTATTAGTAAAGTGGTATGATAAATTCAAAATTGTCAAATCCGTAGCTAATACCTCTTCATGTAGTAAAGACATGAATACACTCATTAAGCTCTTATAGATCTTCCTTGTTGAGCAACGAGATCTCATTATGTCGTTGTCTACGAGATTAAAAACAAAGTCATGCCTAAAAGGATATATTTGTGACAAAGAATTAAAGAAGGGTGTGCCTATTGGCACACTAAAGTGTCTATTGGCACACCAAACCCTAGCAAACCCTAGTAAAACTAGGGTTTATCTACGCAGCGTAGAGGTCAATACGCTGTGTATAGGGTTAACCTTATACGCAGCGTATTGACCTCTACGGTGCATAGATAAACCATGGATCTCAGTGCCTCATAACCAATCATTGCACAGAAAACAAAGTGTGTCTACTGTGCGTATAGGTCAATACGCAGCGTATAGGGGGTTAACCCTATACGCTGCGTATTGACCTATACGCAGCGTATACAAAACATCAGAAAATTTGGGGTCATTTTGGTAGGTTTGAAGCATCAGATTTTTACCAGGTTTATATACGCTGTGTATAGGTCAATACGCAGCGTATATAAACTTCCAGAATTTTGTTTCAACATTCGGCCTACTTGTCGTATAATTTCTCACCCGTTTACAATGTTAACTCGCTTAAAATATATAACGAGTTAAAAATATATAATGTTTTTTTATTATTTAGTCGACGTCGTCGTTAATTTATTTAGTCGATATCGTCGAAAAGCGTATAATGTTAAAATTTTAAAAAGCGTATATACGGATAACTTTAAAATATTATAGCTTAAATAAGTGGAAATACCTGGGTACTGTTCGAATATGTTAAACCATTTACAGCAAAAGTTTTTTATGTACACCGAAAGTTTGATATATACAAGAAAAGTTTGTGCATACATAACAAAATGATAAAATACTACTGCTGCTGCTCCTACTAGTTCTCCTGATGCTGCTGCTGATGCTGATCCCATTCCGCATCTGTAATGAAGCGTAGTCGAGTTAACCAGTCATGCTGCCGCTGCTGCTGCAGCGCCGCAGCCACCCACTCCAACATATAGTTGTTCCTTTCAACGTACCGAAGAAGCCGCTGATGTGATGGGTCAGGACCGGGCCAAACATGGCATGGGAACTAAGGCACCCCGGGTGGTCCACGCGGCGGTGGTGGCTGCGGAATGACGACGGCCGGCTCATGCGGCTCCGGCGGCTCCGGATCGTGCGGGGGAAAATACGGAGGGAACTGTTCCGGCAGCTGTGTAAGCTCGTATTGCGTGCCGTCCAGCTTCTTAAACCGCTTCCCGTCTGGGAAGTCTTTGGTAACGTGCATTCCGGATAATGTGTTCTTCCCCATTCGCTGCCTACATGGTCGCGGTCATTCTCCGGATGATAGCCCAACGAAAGGGCTATCCTAGTCACGTAGGCGCCGCCGAATAACTGTCCGCGCTCCTGTCGATGATGCGCGGAGGCGAAGTACTGCGCCAACCCGTAGGCAAGAGCGCACGGCCTCTTGTATAAGAGGCAATATAAGAAAAATAAATCACCACTGGTGCTCCACTCCCGGCTTTTGTTTCGAGCAGTGATCGAAGTGGAAATCATTTTGTGCAAATACCTGCACAAAAGGAAACCAGTCAGTAAACAATAATTAGACGACATCGACTAAGATCGTCGTTAAATTATATTTTTTTTATTATTTAGTCTACGTCGTCCGTAAGGCGCCTACGGGCCTAACGAGCATCGAAACTAAGTTCGTCGTTAAAATATATTTTTTTATTATTTAGTCGAAATCGAACCGTAAGGCGTGTAGGTCCCTAACGAGCGTCGAGACTAAGTTCGTCGTTAAAATATAAAACGACGAACTTAGTTTCGACGCTCGTTAGAGACCTACGCGCCTTACGGTTCGACTTCGACTAAATAATAAAAAAATATAAATTTTAACGACGAACTTAGTTTCGACGCTCGTTAGGACCGTACGCGCCTTACGAGCGTCAAAACTAAGGTCGTCGTTAAATTATATTTCTTTTATTATTTAGTCCATGTCGAACCGTAAGTCGCGTAGGTCCCTAACGAGCGTCGAAATAAGTTCGTCGTTAAAATATAAAACGACGAACTTAGTTTCGACGCTCGTTAGAGACCTACGCGCCTTACGGTTCGACTTCGACTAAATAATAAAAAAAATATTTTAACGACGAACTTAGTTTCGATGCTCGTTAGGCCCGTAACGCGCCTTACGCTCGTTAGGCCCGTACGCACCTTTCCTAACTGTTGCTTTACTACGGTGCTAACCACTACGGTCGCACACAAGCCATACCATCCCAGTAGTACCGCCCATATTTTTCGATCGGCGGGTAACAATTACGTAAACATTCTCCTTTCCTGTTTCTTGTACCCAATTCTTCAAACCAGTTAGAGACATAAAACGCTAAAAAAAAGTTACGTTAATAATAATAACAACAACAACAATAATAATAATAATAATAATAATAATAATAATATTTTTAACAATAATAATAATAACAATAATAATAATAACAACAACAACAATAATAATAATAAAATAAAAATAATAATAACAATAATAATAATAATAACAATAATGTTATGAATTATTGAAATTGAGTGGATGACAACTTGATGCCACCCCACAATTATTATATATACATGTGCTTTCCTTCAATTACAGAGATCCATCCTCAACCAACCTTATTCTAAACTATTCCAAAAGAGATTACTAAGGTTAGCAACGAGGTGCAGTGCCAAGAAGTCAAGAAATAGAAGAAAATTCTTTACAACATATATTAGCCCATTTGTTTGATCAGTTGTACACCAGTGTAGTTCCTATTTTTCACAATGGTTTTATAACACGTTATCAGCACGAAGCTCTAGACAAGCACGAGGTTCTAGCCAAGGAAACGTTCAAGCAATTAT
This sequence comes from Helianthus tuberosus, assembly GCA_030545235.1. Lineage (NCBI taxonomy): Eukaryota > Viridiplantae > Streptophyta > Magnoliopsida > Asterales > Asteraceae > Helianthus > Helianthus tuberosus. The sequence continues at coordinate 54,122,934 of CM060388.1, read as the reverse complement.
AATCAAAGTAAGTGTTTGATTAATTTATATAAACTATAATTGTTATGATAAATGTAATATTTCTTTTATATCGTGGGATTGTTTTCCTTTAGGAGACTCAGTTATCCAGACACTCATATCATAAAAACATCTAAATCCCATACTTAATAATAAAATGAATACGAGATACCTATTGCTATGGGAATATAATAACTATGGGACTACTAACAATCTAAATCAGTGCAGAGAACCTCATACATAATAACTTGGGACTACTAACAATCAAAATTTCATTTATGCACATAACATTTACATAAATATAAATATTAGGTGCATAAATAAATGTTAGATAACATAAATATGTATGAGGTTCTCTGCACTGATTTAGATTGTTAGTAGTCCCATAGTTATTATATTCCCATAGCAATAGGTATCTCGTATTCATTTTATTATTAAGTATGGGATTTAGATGTTTTTATGATAGGAGTGTCTGGATAACTGAGTCTCCTAAAGGAAAACAATCCCACGGTATAAAAGAAATATTACATTTATCATAACAATTATAGTTTATATAAATTAATCAAACACTTACTTTGATTATAATTGCTTGAACGTTTCCTTGGCTAGAACCTCGTGCTTGTCTAGAGCTTCGTGCTGATAACGTGTTATAAAACCATTGTGAAAAATAGGAACTACACTGGTGTACAACTGATCAAACAAATGGGCTAATATATGTTGTAAAGAATTTTCTTCTATTTCTTGACTTCTTGGCACTGCACCTCGTTGCTAACCTTAGTAATCTCTTTTGGAATAGTTTAGAATAAGGTTGGTTGAGGATGGATCTCTGTAATTGAAGGAAAGCACATGTATATATAATAATTGTGGGGTGGCATCAAGTTGTCATCCACTCAATTTCAATAATTCATAACATACAACATATATTAGCCCATTTGTTTGATCAGTTGTACACCAGTGTAGTTCCTATTTTTCACAATGGTTTTATAACAAATAATAATAATAACAATAACAATAACAATAATAATAATAATAATAATAATAAAATAATAATAATAATAATAATAAAAACAACAACAATAATAACAACAATAACAATAATAACAATAACAATATAATTCTAACAATAATAATTATTATTATAAAAATAATACAAATATTAATATGATACCTCATTTATTTGAAACAGATTGCCCAAGGTAGATGGTTCATAATCATCATACAATGGTGTGTTACGGGGCTCATAACCGTATCCACCGTATTCTTCGCATCCACCGTAGCCTCCGTATCCACCGTATCCACCTTCACCCCCATATCTATCGTATCCACTGCATCCATCTTCACCCTCGTATCCACCGTATCCACCTTCACCCTCGTATCCACCTTCACCCCCGTCCACCGTATCCACCATCACCCCCGTATCCACCGTAACCCTCGTATCCACCTTCACCCCCGTATCCGTAACCCGGATACGATTGATGCGTGGGGTAATATGATTCATCAACAGGTGCATTCTCAGCACCGTATCCACTTTGTTGCACGTACGGAGATTCATACCCGTATCCGTAATCCGGATACACATGATGCGTCGGGTAATTTGGTTCATCAACAGGTGTAGTGGGAGTCTCGTTAAAGTCTGGCAACTGTGTTTTTTTATCAACACGGACTCCAGACACAACCTCCTCCTCCTCATTGGCATCCTTTGCTCCCCATGTGTCGTTAGAATAGCGATGACCGAAATAATTCTCGTTCCAAAATGATGACATTTTAACAATATTGAACAAAAAATAGAACAAATGATTTTGGTTTGGGTATAAATTGTTAGTGAAGAAGAAGATGAAAAACAAAGCAGGAGATGAACTCGAAGGGAACCAGAGATGCATGGATAAATAGACTTTCAAATTTACTGAAATACGTAGCGTATAGATCTCTACTCCCCGTATTGCTTTATTCATGTGCCTAGACAACATCGTATCAGTGTCAAATCAGTCTGACATACGTTGCGTATTGATCAATACGCAGCGTATAGGGTTACCTCTATACGCAGCGTATTGACCAATACGCAGCGTATGTCAGACTGATTTGACATGGTACTAGGTTTGACTGTCTGGTCGTGTACCTGCCCCTTACATACGCTGCGTATAGGCCTCTACGCAGCGTATGTAAACCCTAAGTGTGTAGATAGTCTGCCAAGGTGTGCAAATAGTTAGAGCCTTAAAGAAACATGGATAATTATGTTCGAGATGTGTGGGAGGATAGTTGTATAATGGCTTAGGGTTTAGACTAACTCCATCGGTGGGTGAGGTGGGCAAGATCCTTAAGAGATGGGTGATGTGGAGGGAAGAGAAAGTAGAGAAAGAGTGGATAGAAGAGAAAGTAGAGAAAGGGTTGTGTCCTTTGTGGTTTGTGAGAGATGAAGATGGTGTAGGAATATGTCACAAAGAAGGGAAGAAAGTTTGGGCAAGCTGGCTAGTCTTAGGATTCCTTCCTCTTCACAATATGTAGGGCATGTTTTCCCTTGTCAAACCGTTTCTATTAATGAAATTTTGGAACTATACTTTGTTCTGATTTCTGTATTGGTGACACAGCATGCCTATGTATATATACCCTACATGTGTCGGTTATAGGCCAAACCGACATAACCGTTCACGTGACAGTTTATATAAGTGTCTTTGGAGGTTGTTTGGCGCCAATCCATCTAACTATAGACGGGTCTTATACTCTTATACCTATGACCCATTACATACTTATAACTTAGTGTTTGTCACACACAATAATACAATTATAACATAAACATATTTACAACTATGCTAAACTTATTCCAACATTATGTTTGGTAGATCAGTTATGCCTCGTTAAAGACCGCCCAGTGAATTTGTTAGCAGAAGCCGTTATCTTCGCCTTCATCATAATCATTCTTGTACTCGTGTTTGTGTGTGTGTTTGTACAGAGAACAGAAAAACATAATGGATATTATGAATATCTTGGTGTCGGCAAAGGTTGCCGGCAAATGTCTATTTATACACGAAGAGGTGTCGGTCGATATGGCGGTTATTCTTTGGCGGGTATAACTGTCGTTTGAACCGGTATTCATCAACCGTCATACCTCTTCTCTTATTTGCTACATATATACATAACATAAGTTTAATTATCCTAATTACATAATACACATAATTAAGTTTATAATCTAACATACTCCCCTAAACTTAATTATGTTTAGAAGCATGTATGAGGACACTCCGGGTCGTTTTGCCTGCATCTTCTTCATCTCTTCCCAGTCATTATCGGAAGCACGTATGAGGACACTCCGGGTCGTTTTGCCTGCATCTTCTTCATCTCTTCCCAGTCATTATCGGCAAATCGTCCTTCTGTTGTGTAAAATCCTTCTTCTGTCACTAAAGCCTTCCTTTCTTTGTCGCTAAAGTGTATCACTGAGTCTCTATTTCTTTTCTGTTGATGCATGAATACATTCTCTAAAACAGAGACTTGCAATTCATGATTGTTTTCTTCAGTTTCTTGTTCTCTAATTCTTGATTCATCTTCCTTCGAACGAACGTCTTCTTCGTCATCCGCACGTGTTGCGAATTTCATACTTGGTATTTCATCTTTTCCCCGTATGGTACTCTTGAATGATTTCCCGTCTGCATGAATACTACGGCCCATACCATAGCCGTCTTCAACCCTTTCCGATCTTCGTCTTTCATTCACTTCATCGAAACAACGTTTGCATGGCATCGTTTCTTGCTTCATTCTTGCAAACATTCGTGATCGCGGAGTCGTGCGATCGGGATTGGATTCTTGTCCGTCTTCATATCCCCTGTTTTCCTTCTTCATCCGGATGTGCCCGGAATCGTATAATATCGATCGATCTTCATCGATTTCCCACCATGGCTCTGATACCACTATGTTAGCGGAAGCCGTTATCTTCGCCTTCATCATAATCGTTCTTGTACTCGTGTTTGTGTGTGTGTTTGTACAGAGAACAGAAAAACAGAATGGATATTATGAATATCTTGGTGTCGGCAAAGGTTGCCGGAAAATGTCTATTTATACACGAAGAGGTGTCGGTCGATATGGCGGTTAATCTTTGGCGGGTATAACTGCCGTTTGAACCGGTATTCATCAACCGTCATACCTCTTCTCTTATTTGCTACATATATACATAACATAAGTTTAATTATCCTAATTACATAATACACATAATTAAGTTTATAATCTAACAGAATTCAGCAGCCCGATAAATGAGATGGCCTGGTAGGAAGGTATCTGGCCAGGTCCATGCCCTCGAATTCGAGTGTTTGAATGTATAAGTCATAATGTCAAAAGATTGTGACCATGACCGGTGGTCACCCTGTTATTCCATGCAAGTCCCCCAAGCTAATTAATTTAATGTTGCTGAAGATGTTACTAGTTTTGAACATATGCAATATATTATCACGAACTTCCATATGTGATATATGAAAACAATGTATTGAACCATATACAAGAATAAAAGGACATGTCGAGTTAGTATATAATAATCATTAATATCGAGAGCATAACAGTTATTATGAAATTAGGTGACCTCCTATTTCAACTTGGACCTGCCAAGATTGGACTTATGTAAATCAAGCCTAACACATTAGGGAATTATATCCGACCCTGCGACCCAGGTTGACCGAGTTTAGTGAGGGATGATGGGTATTATGAAATTAATCTGGTATACCTCTTCAATGTGAATTGTGACCCATTAAATTCTTTTGTTATAAATATTAACAGATACAACGTGGATCAGTGGCGGATCTAGGATTCCGACTAAGCGGGAACGTTTTATAAATAGCTAGGCGGTAACGAAATCGAAAAAACGTCAAATTTTTCCAAAATTTACACTAAAAACGTCAAAAATTTTCCGACCAAGCGGTAGCGGAGGCTACCCCTTGATGTAAGGTAGATCCGCCCCTGACGTGGATAACATAATGCTAATAATTTTAACTTGTACAAACAAATAAAAACATAGAATTATATAAAAACATAAATATAAATAAATATCCTTACAGTACAACTATTGTAGTCGTTAAAATTAAAATATACTATGAAATACGTATGTTTTCAAACTTTGAATCAAGATGTATTGTTACTGTACAAGAAAAGTTGAAGAGTACTTATCAGGAAAATTAAAGGACAACAAATAATAAAAGTATATAAAAAGAAACGTTTCACACAAATTAACACTATGCCTTTGCGAACTCAATTGTAGCCTTCCCATCATGTGCTTTCCTAAAGAAATGCTTGACATAATCCGAGTAGAGTACATGCTTATAGAGTGGTTTCTCTCCCCTTTGAAGCACTTCAGGCAGAGGTCCGATAATGTCACTGGCCTTCGGATTCACAAATATCGGGATTGAAATCCTGTTGCGGCTTCCATTAGCACTTACACGATGCTCAACACTTTTGTACTTCCCGTTACTCATGATCTGAAGTGCATCTCCAACATTGACCACCAAAGATCCACTAACCGGAGGGACATGAACCCATTTCATAGTCTCTGTGTTTCTCACGTAAAGCCCCCCGATATCATCTTGAAGTAGTATTGTTAGTGTGGATACGTCTGAATGACGCCCCACACCCACAGTGAGCTCAGGGTTAGGACATTTGGGATAGTAGTTAAGGTTAATCCTCTTGGACCCCATCAGAGTTGATTCTTTGGTTTCATCAATTTCTTTTATGTTAAGTCCATTCATGAGTATATCAAGCAGCTTCTTGACAACGATTTCCGAATTCTTCATATATTCCAAAGCTTGATTCCTATCAAAGAAACCCAAACATAACTTCAACTTGAACATGTATAAGCTGTCAAATACAACTACATGTAGCCATCTTAGATAAAGATAGCCTAAAGTTGCTTAAAATGTATAAAATATCTCAAATCATTTTATTATAAAATAGGTTATAGAACTGTATGATTATGGTGGAATAAAGAGGGTATCAGATTCATTTTGTAGATCAGTCTGTAGGAAACTTGTGATCGTCATGCATAAATAAACAAGGGTGCACATGCTAATCACGTATCATTTCCCCCATCATGTTAAACGCTAATAAATTTTTTATACATGGTTATTTTTGTAAAGAAAGATGATGAGCCACCTTAGTTATTTTTATTTTGTTAATATTAAGTTAGTTTATTGTTGAAGTTTACTTGCAAACAGGAAGCCACCTTAGTGACAATATATGGTTTAGGCAGAAAATAAAGGTGATGAGCCACCTTATAAGTTATTTTTATTTTTTAGTATTAAGTTAGATTATCGTTGAACTTTACTCGCAAACGGGAGGCCACCTTAGTGAAAATATGGTTTAGTCGGAAAACAAATGTGATGAGCCATCTTAGTTATTTTTATTTGTTAGCATTAAGTTAGATTATCGTTAAACTTTACTTGCCAACGGGAGGCCACCTTAGTAAAAATATGGTTTAGCCGGAAAACAAAGGTGATCAGCCACCTCAATTACTTTTATTTGATAGTATCATGTTAGATTATCATTGAACTAACTGGAAGGCCACCTTAGTGAAAATATTGTTTAGGCAGAGCCACCCAGGGGTGGACCCAAAGCATGGCTTGGGTGGGCGGACACCCTTCTTAAAAAAAAAAAATAGTGTATTTTATATGCAAAAATCCTAATCCCACCTCTTGAAAGTTTGGCTGAAACCATCGTTCGCACACTGAGAAAATAATTCTTAGGTCCTCCAATAGAGCTACCTTAGTTATTTATATTTGTTAGTACTAAAGTTAGTGAAAATATGGTTTAGGCGGAAAACAAAGGTGATGAGCCACCTCAATTACTTTTATTTGATAGTATCAAGTTAGATTATTGTTGAACTTTACTTGCAAACGGGAGGCCAGTGGGAAGCGGCCTCATCTTCCGAGACAAAGAAGAGGCTGAGATAATCCTTCCACTCGAGTGCTTTCTCGCATGCAGGAGTAAAGCTTGTACCGAAACGAACATGATTAGTAAGTGATCGTTCTTTTGAGTATCTCTTCTTTTCTTCAGCCGGCAACCCAAAAAATCCATGAGTTGCCTCTTTGACATCCTCAAGAACATGAATATGGACTCCATGGTTTACTATCTGAAAGAAGCCCCATTTTTGTGCTGCATTACATACTGCTTCGGCTACTTCCGGATCATCACATCTGGACATATCAATAAGCGGGATGGAGTCATGATGCGCTTCTGGAATGCCGGTATCAAACCGTTCATGTAGAGGTTGAATGTATTGGTAGGGTAATGTCTTTAGTCCTAGTTCTGCTAAACCTTTCACTCCATGACCTTTATTCACCACGAAATCGAGAATGTCTAGTGGGTTTGAGTTGATGATTGAGATTGATGGAGCCATGGTTATATAAAATGAGATTAAAGAGAGTTGATGTGTGAAGATTCAGATGATGTACGTGATAATGAGATTCTCATTGCATGCTATTTATAGAATATAGTGGGTCCGGTATTGATTGAAACCCGACCCAATTATGTAAACAAGTTAGCCCACTAACCCCTTTAATAAAACTTGAATTCATTCCATCAAGCCCAATAGGTTAATATCAATTCAAGCCCAACCCAAATACAACTTTAATTAAACAAAATCAGTCCAGTTTAAAAAAAAAAAAAAAAAAAACCAATCGACTGCAAGCTTTGTGCGACTCCCGCCCTCCCTCTGCTTCACCTCACTGCCAGCGACCAGCGACCTGCGACACCCCCATCCCCGACCGCGACTGCAACATTCCGGTGAAGAATAACTTAATTCCGGCCACAAACAGGTACATGTTTTGTTTTTTGTTATTTTAATGTTTATGCGATTTTGTTCAAGGCTCATGATATAATAGAATGGGTTAAAAAGAATTAAACTTTTATGTGTTTTGAGGTAATTTGGGGTTGTTCTAGTCTTTATAGGATGGGTTTGTTGTCTCTTAATCTCTTATTGATTATATGATTCTAGTATAGGTTTGAAAAGTTGAAATTCAAAACTTGAAAATTAAGGAATATTGATGGTTGAACACTCAAAGATTTTAGTTTGATGTTTTTTTTTTTTTTTTTTTTACATGACCTGACCCGAACCGAATTTTTTATTTATATATCTAGGCGGCCTAAAATTTTTAAAAATATTCCGCACCCATGGAAAAATTCCTGGGTCCGCCACTGTTGATAAGGACCGTAAGGATGCAGTGTTCATGCTTTGAAGAATGTATGAGAGGTGTTTTGAACAGGTAAAACATTTTGGTTTGATGTCTTTTTGTTAATATAAAGGGAAAAAAGCTTGTCTCATTCTAATCATCTGGCTCTTAAAAGTTAAAAGGTCAATCATATCACAGGTTACAGGCCGGTTGGTATAGAAAACAATTAACAGGGAAACACAAAAAAACGCTATATAGGCAACGACAGAATGAACATTTTCTTTCTTTTGAAAAGGTCATCGTTATTGAAACCCACGTAATTGTTATCTACATGTGTGGGAGGAAAACATAGAGGGGGGTGTGATGCGGGTCCAAGTGTGGAGGAGTGGGCCATCTTGTATTTGGAGGCCCAAGATCGCGTAACAAAAGGGGCTTCACTAAAATGGCTCTAACTTGGGCTACGGGGGTCCGTTTTGGGCGTGCGACCAGGCGAAACGAACGTGAGAACTAGCTCCATCTTGCTGCAAAAAACGTTTATTTCTATTAGTTATTTACGTTTTTATGTTTTTTGAAGTGTTTTGGGCATTTTGTTTTTTGGCTTGTGTTTGGCCCGTTGTCTT